>CP092089.1:30962625-31007625 GCA_029203775.1 Neoneuromus ignobilis
TAAATTTTGATTTATTTAAGGGCAATATCTTTTATATTTAAATATTTAATCATTGACTTCCAAACATGTTTTTTTACCAACTTCAATTTTCTTCTCCAGCATATTAAATTGTTCAAAGATTGTGACTTCATGGGAGTAATTCTATATTTTTATATTTTGCTGTAAGTGTTGAAATATTAAAGTTCATCAAACATTTATTTTTCCTTTAATTTCAAATATATACAATTTTCTATATATGGTAGTATATATAACAGATTATTTTTCTATTAATCATCTATGAATAAAATTATAATGAATTTATTTCTCTGAAATAATATTTATTTGTTTAAATAAAAACTTCGCTTTAAGAGATAATTATTTTATTTATACATTTAATCTGTCTTCGTCTACAGAATTGAATATAAATCACGAATAGTAAATAATTTATCCACGTCATATAACATAGAAAAAAAAACATAAATTATATGCTAAGAATAACATGAAGATATTAAATTTGATTAGATTGTATATATGTAAAAATAGAAAGAAATGACATATAACAAAAATTAAAATTTGAAATAGTAATAGGTGGTATTTATTATATGTACAGAAGACACTAATTGAATAAGAAAAATTGTTAATTAAAAACTAAGAAAATGTAAAAAATTCTAAAAAGAAATTATTTCACAACAGAGATAATATTAAACAATGACATAAGAAAAGAAATGCATTTGTTCGTTTAAATTAATATTTTTTATTTATCATTGGATCATTAATTATATATTTATATATATATAATATCTTCTAACAGTACAAATTATTCACTCTATCTTAATTGCATTCTTCGAAATTACCAGGTGATATAAATGAATTTACTATCAAAGATTATAATTGTTTTTGTCGATTAAAATTGCTTCACCAAAACGACTTTTACAAACACGTTAATTATCGATTAATTTTCGTATACGCAGCCATTAAACATCAAAATGCGTAGATATGCACACATATTTTATTACTTCAACAATACAATGTTATTTTAATACCATATTTGTGTATTTCTCGATTATAGATTACTTCCTCTTTCAGTACTTTGTAATACAAACACAGAGGGTAATTCACATCTGCTTACCTGTAGGCGGAAAAAAACTATACTGGCCCGGAGAATAGATAGTTGATTAAAATGACCAATGGTCAACCGTTAAGAAAGCCGCATACGTACGTTTTTTTCTTGGTGTATAAAAATGTATATATATACAGTACACATTGACCAGTACGTACGTTCTGGTCATTATTTCAAGAGTTGCATTCACTGATCATTGCCTGTTTTAATAAAACGATATTTATGTACGTAAACATGCTGTGGTCGGTTTTTTTTTTTTTTGTCAAGCCCTTCTTTATAAATTTGGTTAAAGAAATTATATGTTAAATGAACAAGTTTAAAATAATAGCAGATGTAGTTTATTATATTGATAAATACGCAAGTAATAAATTATATATATATATATATATATATATATATATATATATATATATATATACTTATATCATTTAAATATAATTAGATTTTATATTTGTTTTATTTAATACACTTGATAAATAATCAGAAAGAATGTCTTTGAAATAAATGTAAATCTTCTTACTAAAATATATTCATTGTATTTTATAATTCATATTCTTTATTTTGCAATCCTTACAAATACTATAAATTGATGAATTGATTTCAAAAAAAGCATTAATCTGTACTCAAGGTATAGTTTGCAAAATGATTGATTGAATATTTAAAGTTTTAGAGTACGTCATTAAAGCAATTAATTTACTTTATAAGAAAATAACCAAAATAAGAAGTTTAAAATAAAAAATTTTGAGGAATTTGATTTATTACTATATTATAATGAAACATTCAATGTTTTATAAAAAAACTTAATCATTAAAAAGTATAAGTAGTAAAACAATTATTTTATATTTACAACTCTACTAAAAAGAAATGTTATAACAAACTTAAGTAAAATACATGTGTGAAAGGAAGTTCATAAATAAATCTCTATTTATTACGTTAATATGATTAACAATTAGTAATTTTATTTTAAAAGAAAATATTTTAATTTCTCTTATGATAATCTGATTAAGGTAATAAAATAGTATTTTAATATTTTTTAAAAAAAAAATCATAAAGTTGCTATTTATTATTATTTTTGTCTTCAGATTTTAAAATATTTTTATCGAAAAAAGCAGAAGTTTTAATTTAGAGGAATGAAGAGAAACTAATTTAAGATTACATATTTACGATTTAAATTTTATATCATTTTCTAATTACTTTTTAGTGCATAATTATACTTTATATTGAGTTTTTTTATTGATTTTTTTAAATGATTCAAATTTACAAATTCAAGTTGTGTTATTATTTTTTTCTTTTTATTTTGAATGCTGTATTTTAATTTTAACTCTAACATGTATATATATATATATATATATATATATATATATATATATATATATATATATAACTGCAATTTACTCTCTAATATATCTATTATTGTATATAAAATAATATACCTATTTATACATTAATAATAATTCAGCTTTAACATTATTAAAATTATTATTATCTTCAATCATTAATATTTTTATAATTACTTTCACTGTTTTCTAGACCATTAATTTAAGAATAGTGTTAGTAATTTGTTCTGATTTTCTTAAATTTTTGTATCATTTTTAAGTAGTTGGGTTTAAATAAAATATTTTTTGTATACCATTTAGATGTTTCATTTTATTTAAATCTCAACTGGCAAAAAATAATAAACTATCACTGAATTACATGAAAATAACTTAATATTCCAAACTGGCAATAAAAAATAAAATAATCGAAATGTAAAAAGATAGAATGAAAAATATTATATCATTAACAATGTGTATTGTAATTTGCAGTGTATTGAAATGAACGATACTTTTAGGAAATATTCAAATAATTTAACGAAAATTTGAATTATAATTTATGAAAAAATATCTTTATATATGATAAAATGATAATTAAAAGAAAGTTTTAAATTGTAAGAGTAAATTATTATTTAAGAATATGTATTTTCTATAAATTATTAAGTAAAATGCACTATTTGTTTATTTTCCTAATTTTTAGTAAAAAATTTAGAAATATTTATACCTTGTATTATACATTTTTAACTTTTGCATATTTCACTGCTGTAGAAATATTTTTGAATGACATTTTTTAAAATAAACACACACATATGTATATATATATATATATATATATATATATATATATATATATATATTAGGTTGGCAAGTATCTCCCTTCCGCTTTCTTTTTTTTTTGTACATAGCTGCGAAATTCAAAAGACCAGAAGGCGGAAGGGAGATATTTGCCAACCTAATATATATATATATATATATATATATATATATATATATATAAATAAATGTGTGTGTATGTATAATATTAATTATAATTCCTTATAGAATTTAAAAATATATTCAAATAGAAATGTAATGGAAATTTATGAATTAGTAAAAGATACGCAACATTAAAATGAATGAATCATTAACTCTTTATGTATATTAAATTTCATTTCAGTAAAAAAAGCTGACATTGAGACGAAGGTGTTTTGTATTATAGTAGTTTATTAACGTGTATGATATTAAGTGAACCATATACGGTGGCAATATTTTTATTTTATAGTATGTTAATTGCAAATAGTAACGGTGAATCTATCAGTTTGCTATACAAAACAACATTTGATATTTAATTTATAATTATATAACACGTTTCTATAGTTTAATATGTCGTAATAATTATATACATTTATTAATAATAATTATATTAATTAATGAAATTATTTAGTTATTGAAATTTATCATTGAACATAAAATATATAAACAATATTTTTTCAAGAAATAATCAATTATATAATATACAACGGTATTATATAATTGATTAAATTATAATTTAATAAATTGATGAGATTTGATTTATTTATTAATTAACAATTTCTTTGCAATTTAATAAATGTAAATTTTAAAAAACAAACTTTCTTTTAAAATTTTAATCTGTCAAACTATAAAATAAAAAAATCGTCGGAAATAGGAAAATAAGTCTATTATGTATTTAATTGCTGTCAGTAAAATTGTATTTGTTTGTTAGACTATTTAGACATTAATGTGTTCTAATATGTATTGTTATTTAATATAAGATCACAAAACACATATTGTCACTTTATTAACAAACGTTTTTTATTTCAATTTATATTCTGTCTACATTCATTGAATTCTTTTTTAATATGGGATGAATGTTCCACTTTATGTGTGTATTATATATATATATATATATATATATATATATATATATATATATATATATATATATGAGTATTTCACGAAAATCTTCACTCCACACTATTATAAAATAATTATAATATATAGTAAAAATGGTATAAGTATTTAAAATGTATTTTAGTACAATAAAATAAAAAGAATATATAATTGCAAATCAATTACATTTTTTTTAAAGAATTTTAGTTGTAACTACCACCTAATAGATGGAACTTTGAAAAATTTATCATTGTTGATGTTAATTATTCTAGCAATATATATTAGTATATTATATTTATTCACAATAAAATAATGATAATAATATTGAAATACAATTAAAATATTATAATTCAAAGTATGCACGTTAATCATAAAGCACTTAATAATTTCGTATTTTACACAGCCCTCCGAATAGAACATTAGGGTGGCTTATCGGGGTAAAAAACCCAAGTTGTATATATAAAATGCTAATGCAGTTAAAAATTAATGCGTTAGATGTCGTGATGTGCTTAATACCTTTGTACCTTTTATAACTACTTCGTATATCTTTACATTCTAGAGTTTATATATATATATATATATATATATATATATATATATAAATATATATATAAATTTATATAAATATAATTATAGGAATATGATAAATGTATACCATAATATAACTTTTTTAAATATATTTCATATAATTGTAAATAGGTGTTTGATCTAATTTTTAAAAATAAAAACTTTTAATTACATTATACGACCGTGCTAAAATAAAATTAAATGTTAAAATTCTTTAATTTTGGAATATAATTTTGAAATGTTAAGATTATAACACACTTGTATTTCCACTGGGAAAAATTATTATTAGATTTATATTGTTTTTTTTTAATATATAATAATATTATTTTTAACATAAAAAAGTAAAGTAATAAAAATTAAATTCAAATAAATACGCTACTAAAATACAAATCTATTATTTATTTTTAAACAGTAGTGGAATCATTTTAACATAAATACAATAAATTCATTTGTATGAAAATAAAATCTGTATTTTTTAAATATCATATAAAGGACATATACAGTAATGATTGAAAAATTAAAGAAATCATAGTAAGAATATTAATAATTTTATATTTTAAATGTAATTAATTATTTAGTCATCGTATGATGCCAATTTACTAAAAAAAAAAAAATAATTTATAAATTTTCATACATTATTTATTGTGTTTTTAAGAAGCATATTATTTTTTTCCAAAAAAAAAAATATACATCTCTTATTTATTTTCATCATTTATATATATATATATATATATATATATATATATATATATATATATATATATATTAATATTACTATATTTGTTATTATATACAACAATTTTATTTAAAAATGCGAATATTAATGCCACCTTTTTAGAAAATCTTAGTTTTATAAGAATAAACACCTATAATAATTTAGTAAATTAATTAAGTTATTTCTTATGATTTTTATGAAATAAAACATTACTTAATTTTTGGAACATTTTTCATTTCACCTTTATTCGTTATTAGAATCACAGTACTCATTTTGCTGTCATAATTAAATCTAATGTTATTTTTTATTAAATATTTTGATTAACAGATTAAGCAATTTTTTTTAAATACTGTGTATTTTTCGGGTAAATTCTGTACAATTAATATATATATATATATATATATATATATATTAAAATTTGACATTTTATTTATTAAATCAATATAAACATAAAAATGGATATGATATACTTGCATATGTAAGTTAAATAGAAATAATGAAAAAGTATTCATAATAAATAGTTATTACTGTATTAGGTATTAGCTCTACAATCATCAACTTGCCTGGAAGTTAAGTTAATCTGTCATTACATGAAATTGACAATAGCTTATGATTTCTATAGTTAATCTTCAGATGATCATTTAATATTAAATGAACATACATTTAACATATTTACATTTATGGAAATAAAGTTAATTTTAATATTGTTTAATTTTTGTAAAAATGTTTAATAAAAATATATTAGGTAGTATTATATGAAATGTTGAATTTCTGTTTGATTTCCAATTGAAAAATCCGATATTTCATATTACATGGCCTAATATATGCGTGTGAAAGTATGTGTCACTGAGGTATGTATTGTACATAATTTCACTGTTAAAAAAATATTAAAGTACGTTGTGATTTGGATAGTTTTAGTTTATTTAAAAATATTTTTTTAATCATTTAACATTCAAAATTATTACCTTTTATCCGTATTACTTTTATCTTATATTATATATTTTATTTTATTGTAAATCATTGTATACAATTTTTTTTACATAACAATATACATGCCTATATATATATATATATATATATATATATATATATATATATATATATATATATATATATATATATAAAGCATATTAGTTTTCATGTTTAAATAATTACAAAAATTTTCTACGTTTTAAAATAATTTTATTTTTGTTCATTACAGGTATGGTGAATCTCGTGAATTTTAATTCAAGTTTTTGCAACATAGCCAAGGTAGGACTTTTAAACGTGTTGTTGTACGTATATTAATGTTTCTTATGAGCATTTAAGGTTTAATAAATAATTGATTATAAGTTTTATAGCATATATCTTGTAACATATTATTTATAAGACTAGTTTCTATATAAAGTTAACACTTTTTTTTCAACATTGAATAATGTTTGTGGATGAAAAATAGTCGTTTTATTAAAATTGCCTGTCAATCGATTAGAAAATTTACTGTTTTGGGATTTTAATTATTTTTATTACATTTTTTTCTACTTTATTTAGTCCATTATTTATAAGTTAATTGCTTTTTAACAACTATATTCTACTATCTTATATGATAGACCAGTAATCAGTGTTTTGTATGTTTGAATCCTTCGTATATACATATATATATATATATATATATATATATATATATATATATATATATATATATATATAATATATATATATATATATATATATATATATATATATATATATATATGTAATGTATATATATTATATATATATATATATATATATATGTATATATATATATATATATGTTAGTGCAATAAATATTAAAAAATATAATTACAAATTGAATTATAAATAATTTTAAATTAATATTATACAAAAATGTACTATAAAATTGGAAAATAATGGTTGACATTTTTTAATTCATTTTAAAATTATTATTTCCTTCATTTGATCTACATACGTATAGATTATATGATTTTGTAAATTTTAGAATTACAAAACATTGAAAAAATTGGTTTGGATGATTTCGGTTAATTTCATGAATAATTAAAATTATTCTCTTGACTTAATTATGATTTTTGTGTTGATACACATTTTTCAATGTTTAGTTATTACAATAAGTTATGAACTTTAAATTAGTTTTAAAAAAAAATAATAAACAGAATATAATTAATACGAAAAATTATTATCGTACCCTAATTAAAGGATTTAAAGGCAGATAATTGAAACATTTAATTAGATTTAGGAACAATATGACTACATTTTCTTTTATTAATGTTCATATAATAATTTAAGAATGAGTTTAATAAATTTTTCAATTTATTTAATTTTTTTATGACGATGTGATTTAGTAAACTATAATATTATTGTGTATAGATACTTTCTTTTTTAATAATATTAGTTTTTTATACTACAAAACTTTTGAATAATTAAAGGTTATTTGAATTAAAAATCGACTCACTTGAAAATTTGTTCATTAAAAAAGTCTTTTCTTTTTATATAATATTTTGATATGTTCATTATTTTTAACATATATCACCCTTTTTCATCGTACATTTTCTATTAAATTTTGAATTTAACAATCAATTTCAACGTTAATTACTTTTATAATTTTCGTATTATCGGTTGAAATCAAAATAAATGTGAATTGTTTGCAAGATGCTCGTTAGAAATTATACTAATGTTTCTAAATCAGTACTGATTTTTTTTACCATAAATATTTATTCTGAGTAATGTAGCAATGTGAATAATTATACAATTTGATCTTTTACCTATACAAAAAAATTAAATATTTTTTTGTGGAAATATTAGTAAAATATTCAAATTTAAAATAGATGTCATGTTTTATTGCTTATATTTTCTTTGAATTTGAATAATTGAATAGGCGTTTCGATAATTAAGTACATTTTTAAAATACAATATTTCTTATAGTTTCTAAATATTATTTATGATTGCTAATAAAAATAACATAAAATAATAAACATAGTCATTAAGAAAAAAATATAGGAAGATAAAATTAAAAATATTCTTCTATACCTCTGTACCCATTTTGTATTTTTCTCATCGAGTATTTTTGCCGAGTACTTAACATTAATTTATTATAATCAATTTCTGAATTTGTCCTAATTTACTTAGTATTAATTAGTACTTTTATTGAAATCGAATATAGACAAATATTATTTTAGAAATTTAATTTATAAAAAACAGTATAATTTAAAATATAAAAATATACTATTTCTAAAGTTGATAATATTATAAATATTACAGTTGTCTAATTATGATTTGTCACTATTATATATATATATATATATATATATATATATAACTTATTTCTCATGTAAATAATGTTTATGACAGTCCATTCGATTTTTATTTTGCTTTCTAATAAAAATGTTATGTTGTACGTAATTAACTATATAAAAGTTTATAAAATACAAGTGTATACATATAGATTAATAATTTATTTAATTATTAATGACATTACAAATATTTATTCACTTGTAACCAAATTATAAGAAAACTAATTATTACCAAGCATTGAATATATATCGCCGTTATTTTAAATCTATAATTGAAATTAGTAGTTTAAGATAAGTTTATTAATATTTTTTTTATATTTAAATGACATTATGTATATATATATATATATATATATATATATATATATATATATATAAGCTTTTCTAATTTTAATGTTCTCGAAAAAAGCACAATGTCATTTGACCTGTCTACGTGTCTGCAAGAAATGCTTTGTCATATTTTTCGCCACGTGGCATCCATCATAGAGGCTGTTGACAGTTTTGAAAGAGGGTGCAAGTCGAAAACGCCTCACCTGTGTTATTATTACCTGTCACTAATATCTCCGGTTTTCGGATGGATTATACGAGTTTTGCAGTAGATTTTTTTGCAAACAGATTATGTGTGAAATGGATACCGTATTTAACATAACGATGTTGTGTATTGTTATGTGATCTTTTAATATATTTTTTCTATTTTATGAGGGTCGTTTAGATATATATTATGTGGCCTTTTTTGAATTGAGAAATGTATACCTTGACTATAATCGGTGTGTGAATAATTTTTTAATTGATACATTTTATATATATATATATATATATATATATATACACGCACAAAGAAATCATAATTTTGAAAATATTTATTAATATGTTCAAAAATAGTTAATAATAATGAATTTACAGCTGTGCTCATGTATTAGACACTCACTGTATTTATTTTATTAATTATTTATTAATTACAAAATAAAATCTTATTACTGAACCTGAACTGAAATGAATCCGATACACGTTTTCTTAGAAATTCAATAATAACATTAATACTGGGTTTTCACAGGGGTGTCTAATACATATGAACATAGGTGTATATATATATATATATATATATATATATTTATTTATTTATATATTTATTTATTTATTTTTTTATATATAAGCCACTTTCTATCTATTATTGAATTAAAACCTCTTCCAAAATTTTCTACTTTTAGCAATCGAATTCCTTTTTTCCATTTCACGCAAACGAATGGTTTATGTCTTTTTCCCATCTATCCATGGATACCTTCTTAGGATTTTGTATTTGTTTTTGTTTCCTATTAATATTTTTCCTCGTCCATTAATGATCTTCTCTTTGTACTATATGACTAGTATTTTTTTATTTTAAACTTTTCATTCTTGTTTTACTTCTGTTAATTTAATTTTTCCGAATCCTTTTATTTCCCTTTTTATGTTTACATATTATTCCTAACAGTAATTTCTTCATGCTTTTTTGACTAGCCTAAATGCATTAAATTATTCTGGCATTTAAGACCGATATTTTAGTATATATATATATATATATATATATATATATATATATATATATATATATATATATATATATATATATATGAACCACAAAAATAATTTTTGAAAACCAATTGTAAATATTTTTTATTTTACGCTTGTATATAAAGATTAAGATGATTTTTTCTTCTAGAGATTTATATTATAAAAAATGGCAACATATTTCTACCAACTTAACTAAGTACCAGTGAAAAATAACTTTTAATAAGGTGTTAGTCTAACAATGAACCAATATTTTCTTATATAATAATGTACTGTATGTATATATATATATATATATATATATATATATATATATATATATATATATATATATATATATTAGGTCTACCAGAAAGTTCTGTCTGATAATGTCATCTCAAGTTTCAAAGAAGAGTCATTCTACAGAAATGGAATTCACAAATCACCATCACGCTAAGAAGAGGTCACTATTAACGAAGGAAAAATTATATTGTTCAGTAAATATTAATAAATATATTGAAAATTTATTATTTTTTTAATTCAAAAATGGATAGATCTTTCAGGTAGACCTAATATATATATATATATATATATATATATATATATATATATATATATATATATATATATATAGGTTGGCAAATGTCGGTCTTTTGAATTTCGCAGCTAATTATGAATATATATATAACTATATATATATATAATACTATAAATTTGAAACGGTGAACTAAGAGTTGAAAATTTACTCATATTTGGATATCATTAATGTTTTTGAACACAAACATTTACTTGATAGAAGAAAACTTGTAATTTTTATAAAATTAGATCTATATTAAGTATACATTTTTCTATTTTAAAAATTATAATTTTTTTATTTTAGATTTTATTGAAGACTAAGTGATAGATCTTTCTGTAATTGTTTTTAGATATCATTTTTATTTAAATGGCAATATCGTTTGGAATTCATATCAAAACTTTTGCAAATTTGTTCGTTTTTTTACAAAATTTATATTTTCTGGTTTTACTTCTTAGTGACTTATATATTAGTTCATATATTTACTTGCTTGATTCATTATTACTTCGAAATAAATAATTATATATCTAAATAACATACATAGGAATGAATTAAAAATCTATATAATTAAGTATTTATATTAAAACAAGCGTTGATAATTAAAATACATACAAGTTTATTATAAAAGTAAAAGTGAAGTATCTTTAAAATGGCTCATTTTTGTGGTGTTTTCAATAAGTAATATGTCAAATATAATTATTACTTATTTACAAAAGATAATATTTCTGTGAATATTATTAATCTTATAAAATATTATTAATAACACCTACAATATTAAGTAAATTATGGATATGATATTGTAAAAAAATAATATCTTTTCGTAGAAATTTGTTCAAAATTCTGTGTAAGATCAGTCGGTTATTTTCATCGTTTGTCATTGCCATTTTCGTTTGAAAATTATGCAAATATTTATTTATTTTCGTTTTGTTATATATATATATATATATATATATATATATATATATATATATATATTATTGTCGTTATTGTAGTCGTTTTGAAGGAATTCCCTTGTTCAGTACCGTAAGTCTTGGATATTATATTGCCAATTTCTTATCGCGAACGAGACGTCTTATACTGACGTATTCTTATGTAGAAATCTCTCTCATCTCCTTACCGTCAGTCCGACCCACTAAAACCATCCAGCAGCGTATTCTCCCGCGTATCTAAGCTAACCAAACCATCAGACCACCCGTTCAACTCAGCAACAAGACATCGCACCAGTTCTGAGATGAAGGGAAACATTGGCGTTGACGCGTGTAGCTCTTTCCTCTCACGCTATCATAACACCGGCGGCGGGGCCTCACACCGCGCTCTACTGCGCGATCTCGCTACCGAGCAATCTTTCTGCGTGTAAGGAGCACCCCTTTCGCCCATACCAATACAAACGTGCGAGCTATACCGCTGCTATCTTATTAAAATCAATCTGCCAACTCTGTGAGTCGGACCCAAAGAGTGGGGTGTTTACAGTTTTAAGGTTGGTACGCATGTTGGTTTTATGTACTGACATATTTCTTCGTTCTTTTCTTTTTATCTCGAAAATAATATGTAGTTCAATACACACACACATTATATATATATATATATATATATATATATATATATATATATATATACATATATATATATATATATATATATTATTTAATTGAAATATGTTACACATTTTAATTACATATTTAGAATAACAAATTTATGTTAAGAACTAAATCACTAATTTCGTTATGCTTCTATTTACTTACTATTATTAGCTTTAAAATGATACTTTATTTGTATGTATTTAAATAACAACTACCACAATTTCAATAATAACCAAACATTTCTAGTGAAAATAATTCGTTTAATTCTTGTGCTTATTATTTATTTACACATTTCAAAATTCTCTGGTTATGTATATATATATATATATATATATATATATATATATATATATATATATATATATATATATATATATATATATATATATATGTGTGCGTGTGTGTGCGTGCGTGTGTGTTTGTGTGTGTATAAAAGTGTATATCAACATAAACAACAACCTCTTTCTATTTACTACTAGATAAAAGCCTCTCCCAATTTCCTAGTATCCTGTGTCTTTCGTTTTCATCCCATTGTAGCCAGGAAAAATTAAACCTCTGAAGAATGAAATCCTTGGAATTTTGCAATCAATCATAATTCTTAGAGGTTTGGGATCATTATTCATCACATACCATATGTATTAATATTCAAAGAATATCGCAATATTTCTTCTTAGAATCCCATTTACACCTTTTTACTATTTTAAGACAGTGAGGTATGAATTTAGAAAAGTATATATATTTATATATATATGTATATATATATATATATATATACATATATATATATATATATATATGTGTGTGTGTGTGTGTGTGTGTGTATGTGTGTGTGTGTATGTGTGTGTATGTGTGTGTGTGTGATCTATTATTTTACAATCACTAAATATTTATCTTCATTTTAAATTCAATTATTTTTCTGTTTATTTTATAACGTTAGAAAAAATATATGGTAAAATAGATTAAAGACATACAAGGTTTTAATAGTTAAAAAATTACTTAGATTAAATGATTTTTTGGTAAATCATATATATTAATATCAGAAATTAATAGATTTTAGATAAAAAATATAATCAATTTATATAAATTATGTAATGTTTTATGATGAATAAATTATTGAAAATTTATTTAATATTTTATTATCTAAAGTTGAGTTTGTTTAAATAATATAATAAATTTCTAATTAATTTAATGATTTTTTCTTGAGTTTTGAACTTAATTATTATGCATTTTGTTTATTACTATATTTGTATCCATTGTTGGTCTTTATAAATTTATAATGTTATTTTTAAATGAATAAGAGTTTTTACATTAAAATTTATGTAAATTATATAAAAGTTATAATAAATCAAACAAGTATAATTATATATATATATATATATATATATATATATATATATATATATATATATATATATATATATATATATAACATATATATATATATATATATATATATATATATATATATATATATATATATATGTTATATTTCATCTACTATTTAGTTCACACATATCTGTTTTTAACTATATGAATTGTTATTAGTAATTTATTTACAATTTTACTATGAGAAATTATTATATAAATATGCTAAATTGAAATTGTTAGTTTTCTTCAACAATTGCATTCCAAATATTGACATAGAAGGTTAAATAGAGACACAACCCTTCTTCGAAGACCACCTGTGATGTTTCGGGTTCTGTAAGATAGGATTCTGTCTTTACAATTCCATATTTTTTCACATTCACTTCTATTCGAGATATAATTGTATTTAGTGTGCATATTTTTAGCAGGTAAAAAAATTCAACTATACACAAGGTATACGAATTTTGCGATAAAAATAAATTAGCATGTTTTTAAATAACGGACGTATGCAAATTTGTATGAAAAAATAGCATATGTTCAGGAACGGTTATTATGATTTTTTTTTAATTCACATGAGTTTTATATTACGTACAGTAGAGCCTTAACCTTTTTCTCTACATGTGGTGGTTCGATTTTTAACGTTTCCATCTAAGTACTTTTTACATATATTTCGCAACATATTTTTATATATCAGTGTTTGGTTTCACAAGTATGCAAATGTGGGAAGTTTTATAATTTGGGGACTGGAATGATCATTAACTCAATACTTTATGGTAACCTTTTTATAATGTATTTAACTGAAAATGAGTACATTTTGTATTGCTTGTATAAATAGGTTTATTTGACGAATAACGAATAGTGTAATTCTATACAAATGTTTTTATTTGAATTTGTAAAATTAACAGTTTTTAATACATGTACTTATTTACCTACGCTGTTTGTGCATTTTACCTGTACAAATTTATTTACTTTTTTAAGTTGTGAAATATAATTTTGATATAGATTTAAATATTAATGTTATTATTAAGAAGATAGCTCAATGAAGATTGTAATGAATTAATAATTGAAAATTTTATATTAGTTGTTAACAGAGAATATTGTTTATATAGTTTTTAAATAAATTTTATAAAAATATGCAATTAGATCCTTTTTTCAAATATGACATTTTAATTGTTTTAATTTTTATTTAGATATAATAGGCTAAAAATTTCATCCTTGTTTATAGTTTGAAAATGTTCAAGAAAATTATTTAATTTTTATAATATCTTTGTCACTGTATTTAGATTATTTTAAAGATATATATATATATATATATATATATATATATATATATATATATATATATATATATATATATATATATCTTACTATTTATACAGAACACACATTTACTTTTAATCTCATTCATTTTTTGTATGGTGTGATTTTTTTGGTTTTAAAAATTTGGCTTTCTGCTTTAAAAAAGTCTCAACGTGTGTTGTCTAATTACTTGAGTAATATGTTAGCTTGTTAAGTAAATAGTAAGCAAGTTGTTTTTATAAGTGCACAATGACCTGTAAATGGAATGACAAACATTTCAATGTTACAGCATAAAAAATCGTTCAGATATTTTGAGGAGGTAAACAGTACGTCATGCAGTTTTGTGTTTTTCTCACATTGCGTACTAAAATTAAATCAGTTCTACAGTAATGTTATTGGTAGCGTATAATGACTGTGCACAGGAAAATATGAAATGACCAAAATAGAAAATAGAATTTATTAAATAAATATTGAATGTAAATTGAAAATTAATAAATGTATGCATTGTTACTTTTCTTCATCTTAGTTCAATAAATCATATTATTTACTGATTTTAAAAATCTGTTTTAAAATATTATTCTTGTTACTTAAATATAATCTAATTTTAATTCTACATAAGTTCTCTACTGAAAGACTAACAAAAAACAGCAATAATTTGAATTATATATATATATATATATATATATATATATATATATATATATATTCATAAATTATTTATATTATATCAATAATAATTATGTGCTAAAATCAATATATAGTATATTTATATTATCTGTATTTGTTCTGTTTTAAATATTACAACCATCTGAAAAATTTGGAATATTATTTGTTGTTACAAACCTCTATTTTACTTTATATAATTTTATATATGATTAAAATAATACATTTAAATTGTTTTAACAATTGTGAATTATTTTTAACTTTTAATAGTTATAACATCTACAAGTTATATTATATATTCTTCTGAAGAAACAACATATATATGCAGTTGTATACGTGTAATTATCTCGGTAGTACTATTTGAAATTTTTAAGAATGATTCAATTATAAAATAAAAATAGAAAAATATTAAAAAATATATTTAAATATTTCATTTTCAATAAAGATGTAAAAACTTAAAAATGTAATTTTCCAATATACAGCCACTCTTTTATTCTTTATTTGTTTTTGGCGAAAGATTAAAACTGAAAATGTATGATAAATTATATTTTTGTTATAAAACTAACAAAATTTATCAAGCATGTGTATTATTATTATTTGTAAAAAATATTCAGTATTTTATTTTTTTTCAAACAAAATTGTATTTACAGTCTGTTTATTGCATTTCATGTAAATGTTATTTCTAATAAATCAATTTTAATTAAGGCATGAGATTAGTAACGAGTATTTTTTTCAAATAATTAACATAATTAATGATCTGATAAAATTACGTCCACTTCACATTAATTTTAGGCTACCACTAACATTAATCAGTACATGACTAGACCATCTTACAGTTGAAATATAAGTTGATGCAATGCAATTCTTTGAGATGTCAACAGGGCGACATGTTATTTGACAACTGTTAACAGATTTGTTATTTTAAAATATATGCTTGTACTCAGTTTGTTTTATTTCGTTAATTAGTGATTGAACATATGCAGTTCAGTACTTTAACCTCATGCATATATGCGAGTATTTGACACTGACACTGTTTAGTTGTTTTTGAATATTCTTAATCTGATAATTAAAATTTGATTTTCTTATGACAGTAGTCAGAATAAATGCCAAAGATTTACGTGCAGGCATATATGTATAAATATATGTATGAGTTTGTATATATATATATATATATATATATATATATATATATATATATATATATATTATACTGCTTATTTTAAAATACATACATTGTACTTATATATAAATTTACTTCACTATTACATTTCACTATTTTTTTAACCTTTTCACTTATATATATATATATATATATGCATTTATAGTCTCTCATTTTTTGAGGGTTGAGCATGAGGTTAACAACCTTATCTTGTAAAAAAAACAAGTATAGAAAATCTCTGACAAGAAAAAGTTCTATTGAGCTGGAATTGTCAGAGATGCCTGGGACTGGAATAGTCTGTGGAGACGTTGATGATGATGATGACTTACATACAAGTATTTAATTTTATATATATATATATATATATATATATATATATATATATATATATAGAGAGAGAGAGAGAGAGAGAAATTTGTAGAATAAAGAATTTGAAACATGTTATTATTTTCTAATTATGAAAATATATTTTTTATAAATGAAAAATTAAATATATATTTCTTAAAGAATGTGAATAAAAGGAAACGGTGATAATTATATACTCAATATTATTTTAGTTTTAATTTATACTATTTGTAATAATGTAAATATCAGAAAAATTAATGAGATAATTTATATCTAGTAATATATTTGGAAAACGATTAAAATGTTTGATTAATAGAAATTTTGATGAATGACATATTTATTTAAAAATAAACAGTTTGTAATAGATCATGTGTACTTTTTAGCATTATCGTTATATATATATATATCGTATATATATATATATATATATATATATATATATATATATATATATATATATATATATATATGTATGTGTGTGTGTTTGTGTGAATATATATAAATAACACTGTTGATGAAATTCTAGTACAATTTATGAAATAAGAAAATAATAAAAAAATGAGTCGATATCAAAAACGAAATAACATGAATGCTCAACAGTTGAAAATAATATTGTGTATATATATATATATATATATATATATATATATATATATATATATATATATATATATACATATATGTGTGTGTGTGTGTGTGTGTGTGTGTGTGTGTATATGTTGACGAGTATGTATTTATATATTCATATATACACATACATATATACGTACATTCGCTTGCTACTTGAAACTCATTTCGTTAACAAGGGAGGGTCTATCTTACTCCATCCACTTCTTATTACAAAAGATATATGCGTGCTCCATGATATGCAGAAAAATTTCCCTCTCGTCTTTTATAACCCTTGGGCATCTGTTCACAGATTCTCAACAGCAACCGTTCAAATTGAAAATTATTATTTTCTTAAACACTACTATAATTATAAACAGTATTTTTATAGAAGTTTATATTTATTACTATACATTGTATAGGGTCATCCAAATGTGACGCTTAGATTTGTGTTTTATTAAAAAGAAACAAAAAAAAAACTATACACATGTTTGTCTATACACCAGCTTATACACATGTTTTTTTTTAATAAAACACAAATCTAGGCATCATATTTGGATGATCCTATATGTTAATATTTTCAATCTTTTTAAATAAGTGTAACTTAATAAACGGTTGATTTTTTTTGTATTTATTTATATTTCTACACGACAAACATATTCTATTATATATATATATATATATATATATATAATAATTCATCGCAAAATTAATGTCATAAACTATTCCGATGATGAACGATTAAGTCCGAACTTTAACGATTACATACAAACATCATTCACGATTGCAAGTATCATGATGGTAGCGAGCGAAACGTTTGGTGGATGTAGTCCCCCCGGGGGTTGGCGATCTTAACGAGAAAGTGGTAGAGCCTCCTGGTATATATATATATATATATGTTTTAAAATTAATTTTATTATTTTACGTATACAATACATACAATATTATAATAGTTAGAGAGGTATTTTAATTAATTCTGTAATTTGTTACTTGTTTATATTATAACAATGTTTGGCACATTTACGAACAGCAAGTTTCTTCAACTTTCATTGTAAATTTTAATTTAATTACATTTATTTAAATAGAAAGTTAGTTTTCAAAATGTAAGTGTACATTTGTCGAATGTGTTATAAACATAGAAAATATTATATGATGTTTGACAAATTTTGTTTAATATTAAATTATCAAGTAACAATAAGCGTTTTTTTAAAGGAAAATTAGATTAAGGTATAGGAATTACAATCATAATTATTTATTTTTCTCTTCAGCAATTTTTGGGTTATAATAGTAGTTTAGTTCCTTATAAATTACATTTACCATATATCTGTTATGTTTTTTTGCTGTTTCTAAGTCAGAATAGAAAATAAAATAGTTTTATTACCAATTAAATTTATAAATAAGATATGCAGTAACAAAACAGGTGACAAATTTGCTTCAAATAATTGCAATTTTTTTTTTCAAACGTAGATATATTAATGACGATATTCTGTTTAATTATGCAGAGGCTGTTTTGAAAAGACCATAATAGTTTTATTTTATAATGTCATTATTTTTCTGATATTCTTTGTCTAAACAAATATTTTAGACAATTTTTATACTTTATATCAAAACACTATAAATATGATGGTCTATGTTAAAGAGAGATTTTGTTATATAGATTTTTGAAGTTTTATTTCTGTGAATAACAAAAAAAAAACAAATACTTAGTGTGAGGAAATATTGATAGTATCAAATCAGTTAGAAAAAATCTTTCTGTGAAATATTTATTTTATAGCCCAAATACAAATTTATATCTACTATATAATCTATATTTCATTTTTATTTTACTTAAAATAATTTGGAATTTTTTAAATCATTTATTTTAAGCCATCAAGAATTGATATAGTATATAATAAAAAAATCATAGCCTTAAATAAAATATTACCAGATATTAAATTTCACAATCATTTAACTAATTTATTCAATCAATTAAAAATTATAATACTACTTTTTATAAATTGTCAAGAATTTATTTCTAAAAAAGACCTTTGTTAATTATTTGTTTTTAATATATCTATTAATTGATTTAAAAATTGTTTTGTCCAGAAATTATTTGTTCAGTTGGTAATCTAGTACAAATTTATAACAAATCCAAAAGTGATGTGTATTTATAGACGTTGAATGGTTATAGTTGGATGATTAATATATCAGGATGTTGGCCAATATGTCTGGATTTAAGTTGAAATTTTTGACATACATATGTCGTCTTTCATTAAGAAAGTAATTATTTTAAACTTTTAATCACAACTTTGATCTCAGTAAAGTTTTGAAATAACTGAAATAAAACAAATATGCTGTAGACCATTCATTTGAGTTTTATTTGCACTTTTTATTTATTTTACTATCTTCAGTTTTAAATATATTTCATGTAAAAATAAACATATTTTTCAGATAATGTTTGGTGAAATAAATACTTTTCGACATAACATTCGTATATCATATAATTTTATTTTTTATATGATTTATGTGTAAAAAATAAGTTGTTTGAACTTGATATATACTATTTATATATATATATATATATATATATATATTTATATATTTATTTATATATATATATATATATATATATATATATATATGAATATGAATGTTGTTAAAAATGACATGATATATTATTACTAAAATTAATCGTTACTTTAAATATCTTAAATATTAATTAACGTTTTTAATCATTATTTATATTTCTTTCTCATTTTTATGTAAAATTTGATGAAGTTCTTATTGTGTTAAGAATGATACATAATTTTTTTTAGTTCAGGTTTTATATGCTTGTATCCTTGTCGCTATTGAAATACTTATATGCAAATTATAAATGAAAATACGAAATATTAAAAATTAATTGAAATTTTTGATGTTTTTAGTAATGATTAATTAAGAATATATTAATTTAGGTATAGTGCCAAATTATTATTCCATAATGTATATTAGTTGTTCAAAAATACACTATTATTAAATTGATTTTTTCATTGCTTGAAATTTGATCATTACTGTAAACGATTATTAAAGCATCCTTATTAAGTAATTTATTTTTCATTTCGAAATTGTTATAGTCAATTTATGAAGTTGTTATAATATAATTAAATTTAAAATTTATCATTTGTATTCAGTATATAAATATTTTTGTTAAAAACATTCTATTAATATTTTCGAAATATATATTTATTTATTTGTTCGAGTATCAAATATGTAAGGTTAGAGATTATTTAATATCTCATATATTGATAAATTTTAATGGTTATTGTTTAAAACTAAGTCAGGATTACAGGGAACTTGTACTAGCAAATCTCAACCAAGGTCGCAAGGTAAGCTGTTATGAAATTAGTGGAATGTGGGCGAGTGTTATCTTAAAAGACAGATAATTTTTAACAGTAAACAATACTTCTTAGAACATCTATCTTTCTTTTATTTCTTTCGAGGAATTGATTATAAACAACTGTTTTTATATTTTTTAAAATTCATAAAAATTAATAAACCTCCATTATTTTATGTTCCAGAGCATAGTACTCCTTATATTTCACAGTGTTGTGTTTCGAACATTTTGGTCAAGGAAAAATTAAAAAAAATGCTATTTTATGCTAGTCAGTTTGATTCAATATTAGTAATGCATTTTTATAATTACATTTACTGTCAAATCGTTTTTGAGTGACTGTCATTTTCAGGCTACCTGTATCAAAAACGATACACGTTATATATTCTGTTATTGGCAAACATATCACTTGGCCTGAATGAAAAGTATAGTAGTACCAAAAATGGTACACGTGGTAGAGGTCGTGTTAGATATCAGAATTTTAAAATTGTCGCCAAAAAGGTTCAATTTACATTTGAACGAGTTTCGTGTACTGAAAATTTATAATAAAAAGATCAATGAATTGTTTATATTAAAAAAATGAAAACAAAATTTCTGTAATTATGAAGATTTGAAATAATAAAAAAACTAATAATATAATTTATAATATAGGTTGTTTTTTAAGCGTGATACAACTTTAAATTGAATCCTTATCGAAAGTTCTATTTAACCTAAAAAAAACACTTTATCATACATACACACATACAGTTATAGTTTTTATTATATAGAGTTATCCAAATGTGACGCCTAGATTTGTGTTTTATTAAAGAGAAACAAAAAAAAACTATACACATGTTTCCCTATACACCAACCTATACACATGTTTCTTTTTAATAAAATACAAATCTAGACATCACATTTGGAATACCCTATATTTTATAGTATGTATTTTCTTTTTCTTACTTTTACGATTATCAACATATTTTCAAGTAAATAGTTGTAGATATTTATAATATTGTTATATAACATAATGCTTATCAATATTTTAAAAATAGATTTTTTAAATGGATATAGATTATATTTAATATATTTTATAATTTTTACTTACTAATGATATGTACATAGAATTATATTGATCCCATTATTTTAAAAAGAGTGTTCATTGTTATTTTTTGAACTATTTATGTATTAAATAGGATTCTTATAAATATTTTTTGTTTATTTAGAAATCAGTTTTAAATTGCATATGCATATTTTAATATATTTAAAGTATTACAGACTGATTTATTTACTGATTATAAAAAAAATTGAGTTATTTTTCAACAAGATATATTTAATATACTCGTATAGATTTTTATTTTTAAATTATATATGTATGTAGTTTAATGTATATGTAGGTATTTTAAACATTGAAATAAAAAAAGAAATATCAAATTTAAGCCAGAAATTAAATTATTGCCATTTATATAAAGTCTAATTTTACAAATATTTTTAATAAGTTTAAATATATCTATATATATAATAGTAAACGTTTATATAAAAAAGTGTATTTTTTCGAAATGTTAGTAAATTCCATATTTTATTTTAACAGAGATTTAATGATCGAATATTAGTGTTCTTGCCTAAAGGTTTTTTAAAAAATATTTTTTTATGATTATAGAGTATCAGTGTATTATTAATCGATATTTAATTAGTGAAGATTTATTTGAGTACGAATCTATTTAATGAAATAGTTGAAAAAAAATAATATACGAATAAATGATTTTTGTTTGTACTATTAACTTCTTATCAAAAAAAAAATAATAATAAAAAAATCAAATGTTTAGTATTAATTATTGTTTGAGTATTGTATTTAATTGCATTATAGTTTTTTTTCTATTTCTAAATATAACAATAATTTTTATGTACAGTATTTTTAAATATTACAATTTTGAGCTTTTACAAAGTATATTATTTTATTTCACAATAAATTTGATGTTTTTATTATCAGAACAATAGAGCATTTCGTTGACAGATATTTTATACTGTAATTTTTTTTTAATATAATAAATCACATTAAATTTTTAAAACATAAATATTATTAATGTGAGTTTTAAAAACAAACATAAATCTTGCTTTATCTTAGTTTCATTAATTGCTAGTAATGGGCTATAAAAAAGAAATTAAATTTATTAACTTTTCTATACTGTGATATTTTTGAAATTTATTCCACAATAAGATTAAAAAAAGCACGTATTTAAATACGATCAGTTTATTCTTAGATTATCATTTATAATCAAATATATATATATATATATATATATATATATATATATATATATATAAATATATATAAATTTAATCTAAGTTAAAATAAAAAATATAACAGTAAAAATTGTTCATAAAAGTAAAATCTAGGAAAATATTATTCAACTTACTGATATATGAATGAAGAACGTGTAATACTACAATTAACATGTTTTTTATATTTTTGATTTTATTATCAGCTCCCATTAAGTTTTCAACAAGTTTAATTTTATTCAAAGTCATTTTAATGCAATATTTACTACGGCCATTACAACAATAGCTTAAAATAAAATGTTCGTCCGGTAACAATATTTTTCTTGTGGGCAAAATGTTAACGATCCCGGCCTCGCAACTTGTTCAGATATGTCGTGTCAGTGTATCGTTATTTTTCGGTACTTTATGCGAATACTTCTTGTATGCTTCTTTTTATAATTTAGAGTTCATGCTGGTATGTGAAACGATGCTGACAAAAAAGATGAAGTTTTATTTATTATTCTTTTTCGTTATTTCTTATTATATATTTTTTTTAGTAACAGTATACGTATTCACATACGGCTATACAAAAAAATCCCATTAAATATATTTTTTTCTAAATAATGATTCCACATATTTATTGTGTTTCTAGTATTTATGATAAGAAATGTGAAATTGTTGATAATTTTATAAGAATCATTTATAGATAATAAATAAAAGAATTATGCAATTTAATGTCTATAAACATTTGACGATATTAATACTTTAAATCATGAAATATTATAATTGAACTAGTCTTAAAGATCAACAGAAAAAAATCTCAGTGAACTAATTAATTATTATGTATTGATTTGATGACATTTATTAAGTATCCGTTACTAATAGTATTGTATTTTTGTACTTAATTATTATTATTGAAATAATATTAATATAGATTTGTTAATATGTACGTAGAAAATTAAAATTCATAATTGAAAAAGTTCAGAGTAAATATTTAAGCTATACTTAAAACATTTTGTTGGAAATTTTCATTAAACTTCATTAAGAAAATATTTAACTTGAATGCTAGGATTTTTTTATTGCATAGTTTATCCATCCATATTATCATTTTTCAAAATATTTTCCATCATTTTTATACATTTCATCATAAATCAAAGTATTGGGGATAGACAGTTCTAATAATTTTTTGGTAAAATAATTTCGACACATTTGAGGTTTAAAAGAACTAAAAATTATTAAACAACTCGGTTCTTATTTTCTGAATGATAATCGTTTCAATTTATTTAAAAGTTCGAATTCAACTTTATCCAATAACTGAAAGACATTTTTTTTTAATTTCTTACTTGTTTCTCTATTGTTAAAAGTTTTTCATTTTCTAAAAACTTATTACTTTACAACTTATTTAAAATACATATCACAACAATTTTCTTATATTTTACTAGTAGTTATAGAATTGATCGACTCAATTTTCTTTCTTTATTTAATATATGGATATTATTTTACAATTTTTGCTTTTATTCGTCAGTAAACTACAGGAAATTAAGAATTTCATGCAAAACTGATACTTTTTAAAATTATTTTTTATTTAATTTTGGATAATTTTTGTACTTCTGAAGTTATTATTTTTATTAGTTTTTTTAAACAATGATTTTGTGTTAAATGTAAATTTATATATATATATATATATATATATGCATATAATTAGAAAATATTCATATCATTATTTATTTATTATGAATTAGCCTATGAAAATATTTATGTATATGTTAATGAAAATTATAAAATAAGAACTTGTTTCTATATATTTATTTGTTAATATATTATCACCACCATTCAAGTAATTCTTTTATAATATTTATATTGTTCTTTCCAATTCTGTGACTTCTATGCAAAAATACTTATTCAAAATTGAACTCAGTGTAGATTTGTTAAAGAATTTTCATTATATTACTTACTGGAAATATGAAATCTTTTTTAAAAATCACTTATATAATTTTTATTGATATAATATAGAATACCAACAGAAATTTGGTATGATTTTAGAAATAATTTTATACTAATAAAATATATAGGTTTGACTAAATGTGATTGAAGGATTTAGATATACATTTTCTTGTTTACTATCATTTACTATCCTTCAGTCTCATTTGGGCCACCCTATATTTATCATTTAATGTATCATTTAATTAACATTTTTAATTATATTCAATATTAGTTAAATATATATATATATATATATATATATATATATATATATAACTAATATTGAAACTAATAAAATATATTATGAGATTAAATTGTGTTCTTTAATTATTCTTTAAAAATTTAAATTTTCATGAATATTATTATTTTCAATATATTTAAATATTATTTAACTATATAACTGTTTTATTAGAAAATTTCCAAAGATTATTGTCTTAATATTAATTTTTTTTATTTTTTTATTGAGAAACATTTCAATTTGATAATTTTAGTGTATGGATATTTTGTTTTCGTTATATATTTTTAATTGAACGATTACTAAAAAGCTTTCTCCTTCTCTCTCTCTCTCTCTCTCTCTCTCTCTCTATATATATATATATATATATATATATATACATAATTTTAAATGAATTGAGTAGATAAATACAAACATGAAGATGGATTATGTTCAATAAATTTAATATTCCCTATGTACTTATATTTTGTGGCTGAAAAGTTGAGTTCTGTGAAATTATAATGTTAAACATGTATTCAACTAGTACGAAAATGTACTCTCAAATAAAATATTTAGGTATTCGTTATCGACTAGGGTAACAGTTATAAATAGTAAATAATAAATCAAGGGAATTAACCTTTACCAAACTACATTGCCATTAGTAACATTATTATGAAACCCATTCTAATTCAATGAAGTATTTGGCAACTATGAACCCGTACTAAAAGTATCACCCTAAATTTACGGGCGCACAATGTCATAATAGGGATCAGGAACATGCATAGCAACAAGCCCTTATGTCTCGTGTACTAGCTACTTGAGAAATTACACGACAAGAACGACGCAGCAGCAACGGTGGGTTTTGTTGTAAGGGTGAGAGAAGCGACCGATTTCGGGGATGCTTAGAAGACAAGGCAAGGGAGAAGCCCTTGACGTAACAACGAATCTTAACATACCAGAAAACAGATATGTCATTAAGATCGATATTATAATGCTTTTTTATTTCTCGTGCTGATGTTTCTTTAATAAATGGCTTGCGTTAAATTTTATTTCATCTGAAGTCTAAAATTATTTCTATTAATTTCGTTACTTTAAAGAATAACTAATTAAATTCTCATATTACCTTTGTAATATCTTTTATTACTGAACTTACGCATTTAAAGTAATAAAAAAAATGTTTTCAGAACACTTTATTTTATTTCCTCGAAGATTTTATTGACTTGTACTTTTATTTGATTTTTCCATCCGACAGTACTTCATTTAGTGATTTTTAAAAGAAATTGTGTATATCATTTAACCATATATTATCTCTAATATCGAGGTAAAATTTGAGAAGAGTTTTCAATAATAACAGAAAATATTTCAAATAAAACACAGGAATACTGGGAGGAGCACTGTAATACGAAATTAATAGATATCTAATGAAATGTTTGTGAAATAAAAACACGAATAGAGTTCATGTATTTTGAGTTAATAAGTAGAATTAAATTTTAATTTATTATATATTTTAGAAAATCATAAAGTTCCTTTATCATAATATAATATATTAAATTATTATTAAAATAATGGTAGATATTTTCTTTTTAGTTTTTGATGCATTACTTGTTGTCTCTTATGATTAATTTTTTTTATTGAAAAATATTTTCTCACTTATTTACTTTGCGGATGAAAAATATTAAACTAGATATGTTATTATTTAACTTTTTTTTATATTTCAATAATTTTCATAATGGTTGTACAATTAAATTTTTTTGCATAGATTGTGTAATGATATTTTGAGTAAAAAATGATTAATTTTCTTTAAAAATACAGTTTTTATTTTTTAAATAAAAATATATTACAATAGTTCATTATAATATGACTATTAATATCATTTTTTCATTTTATTCCATTTTTACTCATTTTGATACAAAATTCACATGCTGAATTAAATTATTGATTTTATTTGTAATATTAATGTTTAATGATTAAAGATTGGTTATAATGTAAATTGT
This sequence comes from Neoneuromus ignobilis, assembly GCA_029203775.1. Classification (NCBI taxonomy): domain Eukaryota; kingdom Metazoa; phylum Arthropoda; class Insecta; order Megaloptera; family Corydalidae; genus Neoneuromus; species Neoneuromus ignobilis. Next base: position 30,990,390 of record CP092089.1, read on the forward strand.
AACATTTAATATTCACATTATTCATAAAAAATAGTTTGTTTTTGCAAAATGTTATTGTCATTGAAGCTTAATTAATTTTATAGTTTGAATTTTATTGTTTATTCCTAATATTATTTTTTAAAAAAATATATTAGTATGAATAATTAGAGTCTAATAAATGATTGGTGTGTAATAAAAGTTTTTATATTTAACCTTTTTTATGAGTAGTAGTCTAATTGTAAAAAATAGATATTTTTTGAAAGTTGAATAATATTGTTCTATAAATATGATATATATATATATATATATATATATATATATATATATATATATATATATATATATATTTCAAAAAAAACCTTATGTAGTATGTCTGGAATGACATAAGACCGGTTTTATTGTAACAAAAAAGGAGAAAAATTTCTATTTTCATTTCACTATAATAAAAACTGGAACGGTCGGAATGTGATACTAAAATGTTTTTCGTTGAATAACCGTCTCCATCTTGAACTGCCACAATAAAATCAGACATATTTTAGTTGGAGATTTTATGATCAATTCGAAGTTTTTGCACGAATAAAACTTTGTTTGCATTTCTCGTGCGATATCGTTGCGTCAATACGCTTTTGTTAGGAAAGTTCTGTTTTTAGTGTAACATTCGACAAACAAACACAGCAACACATATACGTACATAAAACGCGCAGACATGTATACAGATATTTGCTTTAAAAAAATCACATAATACATATACTTATGAATTCTGAAAACTTTACTTCGATGAAAAACAGCTGCGTTAAAAAATATTTTGTTCGAAGACAATAACGTCGATTTCAACGAACATATGGTACTATTTTTCATATCAAAACACATTATTAATTTTATATAAATTTATGATAGATTCCATACATTAAATAATATTTCTTTTTTTAAAATCTTATGAAACTTTATTGGTATATAATTTTATTATTAATTAAATAATTTAATGTTCATTTTATTTTAATATATATATATATATATATATATATATATATATATATATCAAAAAAAAAAATATGGATAGATGCGATAGGGTTATAAGAAAATTCGTCGGAATGGACTGAAAAAGAAAGACAATGGATTAGTTGAACTGGAAAAATTTTGGACAGTGTTCATTCAGCAGTGGATAAAGAGAGATTGATGATGCTGATGATTATATATATATATATATATATATATATATATATATATATATATATAAATATATCATATTATCAAGTTGGATATTTTTCTATATTTACAAAGAAAATATTTTGCATTCTCTTATGACAGTGGAACATATTTCTTGAATACCAAAATAATTCAGTGACTTCAGACATCACAAATATGCATAGAAAGTTTTATGTTGCAAATTATATGAAATGGTAGAAAGAGAAATTAATGGATCAGAAAGAAAACAAAAGTTGCGGTTGTGATCAAAAGTAAAATTTTAAAATAGAAATAGGTTGGTCATATAGTAAGAAGAGGGGACCATAAATGGACAAGAGATGTTATTGATTGGAAGTCTAGGTATATAAAAAGGCACAGAAAGAGATCCATGGATAGATAGGACAAAGATATGAGGAAATTCGTTGGAATGGTCTGGAAGAGAAAGGCATTGGATCAGTTGAAGTAGAAAATTTTGAGAAAAACCTTCATTGTATTTTATGATATCATAGCATATCATTGTTTTCAGTCTCTCTTTATCCACTAATGTATATATATATATATATATATATATATATATATATATATATATATATATATATACACGAGGGTCGTTTGATAAGTATGGTAAATTTATTTATTGTTAGTTTTAATTAATTAATTAATTACATTTTTTAATTTAGTTTTTCTTACTTTTTTACCATACTTATCAAACGACCCTCGTATATATATATATATATATATATATATATATATATATATACTTATGTATATATTTGTATAACACTTATAAATATATCATTCCCAATCTTAATATCATAATTATGCTCAAAATTGATTTTTAAATTATTCAAACTAATTAGAAAAAGTTGCTTATTTTATTTAACAATATTATTTATGAATTTTAAATTCTAAATCTTTAGTAAATGAAAACATTCGGTTTATAAGATCTAAATGATCTGTATGTCCATAGAATATTATTGATTTAGATTACTTACATGCTTAGATAGAGTTTATGGTAGTTAAAATCTAATAAATCTCTTTAAAATTAAATAAAATTAAAAATAGCTTATGATACTCATAAGTATTTTTAAATCTTTTCATTTTATTAACAGTTTTAATTGAATATATCGTTGAATATATTTTTTTTAATTTATCTTCTGTAATTTTATTAAAGTTTGTTGAACCATGTGTTTTTTAAAAAAATTAAGAAATCATAGGTGATAGCTTGAGAAGGGTTATAATTGTTACAGTTGATGAATATTTCATTAATAACATTGTATTTTTTCCCAAAAAAAAAAACGTCAGAGTTTATTACAGTTAATAGTAATAGATATAGATGAGTAACCTAAATCTTATTCAAACTCTATTAGATCACCAGACTGTTTTAAATTCAATCATAGAAATTATAACAAACATTACTTATATTTGTGTATATAATATTGCATTTTTAATAATTTACTAACATTTATTTTATATTATTTATGAGTAAATATTTCAGTGTAGTTACCAAAATTTAAAAATCTATTTAAAAAAATATTGGATGCGTGAACAATTTTAATTACATTTTCATACTGTATTACTTTATAAATAACTTGACACAGAAATATTTCTACATGTTTACACTAATAATCAAGTAAATACATGTTCTTGTTCTTGTCATTTTATTTGATATAATTCGTCAAACGTTTTAAAACATTACTTTTAATATCAGTTCTGGCACTTCAATGAAAATGTTAAGAATATAAAATTGTAATTTTAAGAATTTCAGAAACTAACTGCACAATTTTTAATTTTTATTTCAAAACTTCATTTATTGCAGACTTATTTTGGCAATCTTTCAAATATTTACAGTTTCATTTTAGAACTATTAATATTGTTATTTTATAGATTTTGTTCATATTATAAGTAACAAGTAAATATAATACTTTCTTAAATATCTTTTTAAAACGATTAGAAAATTTAATATTTAAAAATTTAACATATCAATGAACATCAAGTTTTTGAAATCATCCAGTTTTTCAATGCATTTGTATGTATTTACTTACATATGAATATTTACTGATAAAAGTGTAAATATTCTATTATATTTATGGAATAATTTTAAATTTAAAAGAAACTGACATATTGTAAACGATGTTGTTTACTTATTGCATAAATAAGAATTATATTTGTTAGAAATATTTTTTTGATGAAGTTTGAACAAATTTTATACCGCTAAATATATATATAGGTATATATATATATATATATATATATATATATATATATATATATATTAGGTTGGCAAGTATCTCCCTTCCGCTTTTTTTTTTTTTTTTTTTTTGTACATAGCCGCGAAATTCAAAAGACCAGAAGGCGGAAGGGAGATATTTGCCAACCTAATATATTAAATATAAATAAAAATATATATATATATATATATATATATATATATATATATATATATGTATATAATCTACAAGTCAAATGATAAATTTTATTACTAAATTATTGTCTATAATCAAGTTTTGCATGAATTGCATTACCTGTCTTTAATAAATAAACAGGTTAGATAATTGACTAATTTTATAGGTCGGACACGTGTAGTAATTTTTAGCATTAGAGTTATATAAAAGAATACATTGAAAAAAATAATCAATGAAACATTTTATTCTTTTAGTGTATTAAAATATGTTAATTTTGTATTTCTTAGTTGTAAATGATTAGTTATTTGTACATCTGTTATGATAATTAAAAGAATTAGAAATACAATTTTGTTGCTAATAAAAAAATAACAAAAAATACTAGCAACGGTACATCAAACACCATTCAAACATCTATATTCGGTTGTATTTTTTATCGATTAGAGTTTTTATATCTTATGTATGTAGAATTTAAACACGGCAGGTTTAAATTGTCTAATAAAAAATGTTAATATTTTTGTCTAATTTAATTTGGCAACATATTTTTGATTTAAATTATCTTTTATTATATTTGTTAGTTGAAGACATTAAAAAAGATTTGATTACAATTTAATTTTGTATATATATATATATATATATATATATATATATATATAAATTAAATAATGGGTTTGATAACTATTTGATAATTATCTATTCTGAACTATCTACTGTATTAAACTGAAAAAATATTTATATTATGACTTATGTATAATAAATTAAACATTTTCTTTTTAATTAAATAACTTTGATAAGAAACTATTTTCCCCACATTCATTACCTTTTTTATTTTTCATTATATATCAATTCAAGTTATATTTTTTGTTATTAACAGCTCAAAAAAGTTGAACACTTTTATTATTAAAATAAAATTAAAAATTGCTGTATGTATTTATTGTCTCACATTTTTTTTTAATATATATATATATATATATATATATATATATATATATATATATATATACGTGTTAAAATAATAGAGTACAAAAATACATTTCATCGAATTAAATATTAACAAACAATGAGATGCAGAAATAAAAAATATAAATATATCAAAATATTTTTAACTTCTTGGCATTTGAAAGGTGTGTAAAATTAGTGACTTTAAGACCTTTCTCACGACATGTTGGAGACCTGCCATGTAAACAATTGCACTTGAAGTATAAAGAGCACTTCATCGTTTATATTTTATTGTTGACAATTTATTTACATATATACAAATATCTCTTATATATATATATATATATATATATATATATATATATATATATATATATATATATAGTTAGTAAAATTATCTGCCTGTGTTTCGATTTTTAGAATAAGTAAAAAAAACATATATTTGAATTATAGTATTTTAATCGAAGACTCATGATTTCGTCTAATATAGAAAATATACCATCTGTTAAAACTTATTAAAAAATAACATTTGACTGAGAATTTTGTATAGTGTAGATGTCTTTCTTTTGCATTTGTCAAAAAGAGTTACAATGTAATTTCAACGTAACATTCATTTTTAATTATTTAAAATATTGTATTAATTTTTTTAATGCATTATACATTTTTTTTAATCTTGTGAATATATTTTTAACTGTAGTTTACTCTAAAAATATTTTTTTTAAATTTGACTTATGTTTTAAGGGGTTATACGCAGTTAGAAATTTCAAAAAATCTATTTTTTTCTTTTTGAATTTTCGGAATGCACATATATTTGAGTATATTCTCTGAAAATTTGAAGTAAATCCGAGAAATATTTTCGGACATACACCTGAATTTGTAAGTAATTTTTAACTATGTGTAAACTACTTCCGAAACTTCAAACGCGTTTATCTCAAAACGGTGTTTTCATAGTCGGTGATCTCGATATCTCAGAAATGGCTGAACCGATCGGTCTCAAATTTTCACACAATCTTCTCAAATATATTCCTCAGGTATTGAACGAAGGAATAAGGTTTACAAAAATTATTACTATTTTTTTTAAACAATTTGGAGCGAAAATTTTAGTAAAAAACGAAACATTTTTTTCAAGTAGACGCCATTTTGTCAAAAATCAAAATTTTTATTATTCCTTCGTTAAATACCTGCATTAATCTATCCTTTAAAAGAATTGACCATATTTTTTGATTTCGGATAATCCAAACCGCCGATATGGAGATCACCGCCAAGCGCCTTTTTTTGGAGGTCGTTCGGGACATCGTCTGCAGGAGCGGTGCACTTCAATATTTTTTTATAATCGACATGTTATTTTATTCTTGAAAGTAGGATCTATTCAAATAACCATAATTTGTAATTGCAAAATAAATACTGTTTCTAAAAAAAATTCATAAAAAAACGTCGTTTTTGCGCCTCGCAACTGCGTATAACCCCTTAAATACATAATAAACTTTTTTAAATAACCACTAGTATTTCTTTATATTTATTTTTTTGCATTCCATACACTCTTTTTATAAATAACAGCTCTTCATATATATATATATATATATATATATATATATATATATATATATATATATATATATGTAAATATGGAAATGTATGAAAAATAAATTGAGCAAAAGTAAGTAATTTCCCAATTGCTATTTAATTTATTTTGATTTCAGTAGTATGTTTCTTCTTCACTTCTCTTTATGTGGAATTCGTCTTATTAAAATATCAGTTTAATTTTCAGTAAAGATTTTTGACATATTAGTCTAGTAGTTTATTAACCAATATTTAAGTTTATGTGGGTGAAGTTTAATTCGTATATTCATTTTGTTGTATGTCTTATAAGGTTTCCTACTTCCTTAGTCTGCTTTTCCTTGTGTCAGCTGATATTCAAGTTAATCTTTTTTAGGTTTCTTTTATTAATAGATGCTCTGTTATAAAAGTAGTTGTTTGTTTTAAATTGATTTACAATTAAAATAGTACAAATGTAATTTAGTAAAAATACCTTTAATTGTTCTGCTGTTGTTTTTCAGAATTGCTATACAATAATTTTAAAATAATCAAAAATATTAAAATAACTCTCTTAGTACTTTAACTTATTATGTAACTAGAATAAGAATAATGAAATAATTTAGTGTTAAATATGAACATTTTAAAGAATTTTTAAAAAATATGTTTATTTATTGTCATTGACAAGATGAATTTTTCATAATGATAATATTAAAAAATAAATATAATATTTTTTGATGGAAATAATTATAATCATTAATTTTTTTAAACCAAAACGTTGCAAATGTTTCAAATAGCTGATATAAATTGTTAAATATTTATAACTGTTATGCTCTTAATAAAGTTGATTAAAATGTACGATAAGTGTTCAATAGTTCATACTTGCTCTGATTATAATTCTTAATATATTATATATATAATATATATTGCGAATGACTACAATATATGAGTAATTATTTAATGTTGTTTTACAAATACATAAAGAATAAAACGCAGACAAGTAAGTAAATCGCTGTCGGGGTTTATTCTTGTCACATACCGGGAAATCAACAAGAGAGACAATATAGAATCCCTAAAATAAAAATAAATCGAACTGGTTTCATTTCACAACATGAGTGTATTGTAAACAAACGGGCGTGTGTTTGCGTTTTTCTTGTCAAAAAACTTGTCTGTCATTCATCACCCCGGCAGAATTTCTGTTACCCCCGTCTCCCGCTGATGAAATGAGTGATTAAAAAGTGGTATCCCGTGGTTGGCTACAAAGTGGTGGAGCGTACGACGTCTTTACAATTGATCGAAATATGAGTTTGTATGTGAAAATGTCGTCAGCATGCAAAATCTCACGTACTAATGTATTCATAATTCTATTAATATTCACCATGTATGTACCTTATTTAACCCTTGTATCACTGAATAGAATCCATTATAAAGAAAATAACATGGAAAGAAGATTCATATTGAAACGTTCATAAGTAAGATGCAAAAAGTATGCTACGTGATTTTCAACATTCTAAATAAAAAATACCGTATTGCAGATAAATCTTATTATATAATACGTCATATTATTTGTTTATATATATATATATATATATATGTGTGTGTGTGTGTGTGTGTGTGTGTGTGTGTGTGTGTGTGTGTGTGTGTGTGTGTGTGTGTGTGTGTGTGTGTAGTTAAAACAGTAATGAAATATATAAAAAAGATATTTGGAAAGACAATAACTAGGGAAAATTATTGAGAAAATAGAAACTGCCGAAAAATTGAACAAAATCTTGTAATAGAAAAAACAACAAATAATTGTTTTAAAATTAAAGGACAGAAGCAGCACATCTAATTAATCTAGAATAGTTATGTATTAGGTTGGCAAGTATCTCCCTTCCGCTTTTTTTTTTTTTTTGTACATAGCTGAGAAATTCAAAAGACCAGAAGGCGGAAGGGAGTTATTTGCCAACCTAATATATATACGAGGGTCTTTTTGATGAGTATGGTAAATTTATTTATTGTTTAATTTAATTCAATTTTTCAATTCAATTTTTCTTACTTTTTTACCATATTTATCAAACAACCCTCGTGTATATATAGATATATATATATATATATATTTATATATATATATATATATATATATATATATATATATATATATATATATATATATATATATATATATATATATATATATATATATATATATATATATATATATATATATATATATATATATATATATATATATATATATATAATATCAAAATCTTAAAGATAAATAATGAATTTATATGGAAAAAACATTTTCAATTTGAGAAAAAACTTCTAAAGACTGTAATAGTAATGGCGAGTAAAAGTGTCTGGCTAGAGAATAACTAAAAGTAGCAGAATGATAAGATGGTAATATTGACTATATATTAATATGTATCATTTGAGTGTTTCAAATGATAAAGTGTTTAATATAAATAATATTAGATTAACAACATTGATGAAGTAATTTTAATCAAATATTGAATTTCTTAATTTTGATCAAATATTGAATTTCTTAATTTTGATTTCAAAAACATTTTATATTTGCAATAAAAATGTAATAACATATTAAAAGAATAAAAAAAAATATTCTAAATAGTAATAAGTGAAAATTAATTTATTTTCATAGTTGTTTTAAAAAGAGATTAAAATTCAATTTAATAAAATATAAGATATATTTCAATTTTTTGTAATCAATTTTTTGGCATAGAAAATAGATAAATTTTTAGGTTATTATTATTTGACATTACTTTAACTGGAATTCAAGATAAATTAGAGTACTTGTATAGTAAGAATCCAATCTAAAAATTAAAGGCTTGTGAATATTATTTAAAGAATTTTAACATTTGTTTAAAAATTATTTTAGTGTTATATATATATATTATATATATATATATATATATATATATATATATATATATATATATATATATATATATATATATATATATATATATATATATATATATATATATATATATATATATATATATATATATATATATATATGTATATATGTATGTATGTGTGTATGTATGTTTGTAGATAGATATGTGTGTATATATAAAGAGATAAAATACAAAAAACTTATTTATAAATTTATTACTTTTGGCTGACTTAGATTTGAGTATTTTTAAAATAATTGAATTATTAAAAACGTAATGTTCTTCGCGTCACAATATCCATTTATCGTGCCAACGACTCAAATAGAACAAATCCGTGTACCAAGTCCCCACAGTTGTATATTCAAATGTAAGAAACGAATGAATAAACACAATAGTACTGTGGAATACCACTTACTGTGATATCCATATCAAATATGTAAAGAGATCGAGGCAGAGTGGCGTCTCCGACCTCTGTTTGCAATCAGCGGTGAGTGATGTCCACGAAGCAGAATAAAACAGTAGAGGTCGCAGCAGGCCGCGAAAACAAAGAAAACGCATCAAAACAATCGGCATTGTTTTGTGGTGGTGAATGTCACGTGACGTCGCTTTTCTGTGTTGTACGTTGAGTGACGCTTCGACGTCACATAAATCAGCTGCATCTTTTGGAATTTGTTTTGAAAATATTTTCATACATACATACATGTACATATATTTATTATTATAAATAATTGTCTATATCTTTACAAAAAAAAATTCTTTCATATGAATGATTTACCATTTCTTATTTTAATGTCTTTCTTATTGCTCGTTTATCATTTAATATATTATATTTGAAATATGTTAATCTATAAGTAATATATATATATATATATATATATATATATATATATATATATATAATTTGACCTTTTCGTTTATCTACCTGACAATAAGTAATAACGAAACGAAGTTAGTTTGGTTTATTAAATTACTTAAAAATAACTTTATGCTATTCTTCACCCTAAAAAGAAACTTTTTTTATCAGACTCGCGTGATTGCGTGTACCATATCACGTTAAAAAACTTTTCTACTGTAATTATCTTGTTCACATATTTATCAAAATAATGTCTTTCATATACAAGTGTAGTTCAGCTTTTAATAACTTGATAGAAATACACACACATAATATTCACATATACATACATACATACATACATACATACATACATATATATATATATATATATATATATATATATATATATATATATATGTATATGTGTATGTGTGTGTTTGTATAAAATATCACGTAAATCGTAAAGAAAAGGTATTTTGAAAATAACTGTAGTCTGCTGATGTTAGTGATTTTGTCTGTTTTATCTTATGCATGTCATGCTGATTCAGAATATTTAAATAGATATAATGTATATAACAATATTGTCGATGGTATAGTGTCACTGTTGGTTTGTCGATTGAAAGTTGTGAGTAATTTTCGTTATTTAAAGATTTTTATAGAATACTTTAATATTATATATATATATATACATATATATATATATATATATATATATATATATATATATATATATATATATAATATACGAGGGTCTTTGATAAGTATGGTAAATTAATTAATTAAATTAAATTTTTCAATTTAGTTTTTTTTATTTTTTTACCATACTTATCAAACGACCCACGTATATATATAAACACACACACACACATACACACACACACATATATATATATATATATATATATATATATATAATATATATATATATATATATATATATATATATATATATATATATATATATATATATATATATATATATATATATATATATATATAGGGTTTTCCAATAAGCGTTTCAGAATTTAAAGTGAAAATAAAATAAAATAAATTTAATTAATCAGTTATTTTTTTTATTTTTAAGAATATTCTATAGCATTAATGATAGAACACAATTTTACTTATATGATCACCACAACTTCGGTTGAAATTGTGTATTTATTTAGTCCAATTTTTAGTCATTTTTTCAGATAATAATGGTCCAATTTCATGAATTACACGTTCAATGTTTATTTTTAATGGTTCTGTTATTTGTGGTTTATCAGCATAAAGCAATAATTTCACTTAACCACACAGAAAATAATCCAATGGAGTTAGATTACATGATCCTGATGGTCAATTAATGGGTCCATTTGGTGAAATAATGGAGTCATTCAACTTTTGTTTCAATAAGTCTATTAAAGTTTTTACAATTTCTAAACGTTGTTAAAATGTTAAACATTCCATGATAATTTACCAATCTATACTGAGTTAAAATGTCAAAATGAGCTTAAAAAAATTTAAACATTCAAACATTTTTTTCAAAAATTCAAAAATTCAAACATTTGACATCAGCTGTCAAATTTCTGACATTCTTATTGAAAAACTCTCTATATATGAATATAGAGAGGTCCTCCCTCCCCCTCGCTTTCTATATGAATTGTATCTATACGATTTTAATAAAGTTTAAACAAATATTTAATTTAGAAATAATACAGTTCCAGAAAATATTTTCAGTAAAAAAAATTTAGAAATATAATTGATAAATGTTAATTTTTTATAAAAGTATTAATTCTTGAATAATTTTCATTTTTATGTGCTGAAACTCTTATTTTCATTAATGAGCGTCTCTAAGAATAATTTAAAAAGTTAGCTTTTTTTCATTTTGGAGCTAATGTTTTCAGATTTATTGTTTTAAACAAATATACAGCGTCAAATATTTTTTTCATATATGTCATTTTCATTTATTTTTGATATATATGCTAACAGTTAATAGTCCTGTTCTATACATAGTTCAATAAAATTCAAATTGTTATATGAATTAGTTAACCCGTTCATTGATATGAAATAATTATTGTTATAATTGCAATGATGCACTGTACCTTGATGCCTATTGTTATAGTTTTAACGATTCATATCTTAACAGATTGCATACAGGAGTCACGGGATATCTCGTGTTCACCAAACTGAATGTTAATGACTTATCACGAGATATCTCGTTTTTGCATTATATAAAGCGTATCACATCGAATATTATACGGGTACTAAAAATAAGTTACACGAAAAGAGCTGTATGCAACATGTTAATATATTAAAGAGAAATAATATTTAAGATTTTGTCTTGTAATTTAGAAATTAAATCTCGATATCAATAGAAGAAATATTTTTATTTAAAAGTAAACAGTTATTGTTCTTTGTTCAAATTTACTAAGTGTAAATTTACCACAAGATGAAACAAGAATAAAGTGAGATATTATTTAATTGGCATTTAATTACATATGTATTTTAACCATTAAAAGTTTTAAGTGGTAAATGAATCAGTAACATATTGATAACATGTTAGCTACAGTGATTAATTTAGTTTTTAACTAAGTAATTACTAAAATACATGTAATTTTATAAAAGTATTTCATAATTATTTTTTCGTCAGTACGCATTTTGATAGCTATACAGTCATCATTGAGTTGGTACAATGTGGCATTGCATAATTCAATAACTATTTTGTTATTCGTTAATATTAAGGAAATAAACTTTATATCAAAAAAAAATAAAATAAATTATTAATCATCATTTAGGGAAAAAAACATAAAATTATATTTTTTAATCCATTCTAATAATCAATATGTATAATGAGAATTAACTTTTTCAATTTTAAATAAAAAAATGTTTTTATTAAAAGATTCTTTTTCTCATCATCATTTATGAAATTTTAATAGTGGTGATATATATGAATTGAAAATTTTTTGTATGCACATTGTGAAAATGTTGATATTGTCGTCGAAATTGTGGTTTCATGATAAACCACAATAAGATAAAAAATGTGAAATTCAAATTCAAATCAAAAAATCAAACTAAAAGAATAGAAGAAAAAAAATTGAAAAATTATATATATATTTATGATAGATTATTAACACAAATGAATATTTATAGAAAAAGTAAATAGCAGAATAAAAATTTGTATAATTCGAATTTTTTTTTATATTATGAAATGCAATATTCTTCCATATTTGAGGATATTTTTTATTAATACACCCTATCTTTTCCTAATAATGGTAATGAAACTGTTTTAAATTTCACAAGAATTCATAAACTACCCACAATACAGAAAAAAAAGTGGAAAAATGTTTGTTTGAAATAAGTAGAGAAGAAAATTAATATCTTTAAGCCCCATTTTCATCATTTTGTTTTTAGAATATTTAAATTTCTTGGTTTATAATTTGTAATTTTTTCAATAAATATTTCACTAGACATTCTATTTCTACAATTGTCAACATATGTTTCACTGCCATAGACAAAACTGGTAAAATACATTGTTCAAGTATAATAAGATCTTTGACTTAAACATTGAAGCGTTTCATTACAATGCATTCCATTCTATTTTCATTTCTCTATTTAGTATATTTATAACTAAATAAATCAATAAACGATCCTTATTAATTACCTGATCTAAATAAAGAAACTTCATAATTTTTCGAATTTAGCTACATTTATTTCATTTTTCATCAAACAAACGTATTTACTTTTATATTCGTATTTCTTTCATTTATATTAAGTGCTATTTTCTAACTAAGTTTATAAGCCAAATAAAGTTAGCAAATCGTTACAGATAGTAGTATGACATTTCATTCTTAAATATGACTGAAATCAGTTTTTGGATTTTGTTTAATAAAAGACATCTGAAGAAAAGTGATCCTAAAATCTCATTTTTTATGAAAATTAATACAAACAAATATTACCAAATATAGTATTGAAGTTTCTGAAATAATGAATTATTTATAAAAATGTAAAGGTTCATTGTGAAATTATAGTTCAAAATGTAAATGCGTTTTTAATACTTTTTAAAACTCTATTTAATTGCTTTTTTTAAAGATCAGCTTAGTTATTTAAAAATGTTTATAATTTTTAAAAATCATATTTTCTTAATGATATTTTGTAAATCTGTAAAAAGTATATGTAATTACTTTATTTATATTTGAAACACTTTACAATTAAACTGGATAAAAATGAATAATCTAGAAAAAAAAACACAAAATATATTGGTTACCTTTAATAACTATTCATTAATATTCCATAGCTCAAGAGTATTTCAAAAAATATTAATTTTATTATACAAGTCACATATTTCTTCATAAGAAGAATGTTGTTTTGAACTTCTCGCGATGTAAAAATAAATTGAACAATACATTTCGAATATTTGTATTATTCTATGGCTGTGTGCACATTTGTCTGTTGTGTATGTGTGTATACAAATTGAGTATACATTTTTCGCTTAGATGATTCGAATCCAACACCGTTAATGGTTGAAGACGCAATAAATGCCAGATCCAATATGAAAATATTATCCAGCGACGTATATAACAAGCGTTTTGTTGAACGGGCGGGGATATGGGATGGTAAACTCACTCGCTTGTACGACGGTCGGATGGATAGATGGATGGATGCTCGGTCGGTCGGTGCAAGTGAAACGGTGGCCGGAGGTTCGATGTTCGCCACCCGAACGCGCGCGTTCGCCCGCCCCATTCCTTCGACTTGTACGGGCGCGTTCGTTTCGCGTTTAACGATATCGCCAGTGCGATCGTGATATATGAAATATGAATCTTACACGCATTGGATACGCGTGCGCAACACCCCGTGTCATTGCCGTTCGTGTCTCTTCGTATCTTGCGTTCTGCGTGCACGTATTCTTTGCAAAAATCGACTGTTCTTGCGTTTTTTTGCATTAACACATATATGATGCTGTTTCTGCTTATTTTTACACAAAATCTCAGAAGAAGTGCTCCAGTCGAGATATTTTTCTAAATCACTCAAATTAAACTTTTACATTTAGAGAACTTGTTAAATGTTTAAGTAGAATTTCTAGTAAGTTTCGAAATACTTTACAGACACAATTCTTAGTTTTCAAATATGTTATAATTTAAAAGTATTTTTGAAAATTTTATTTCTATACGACTAAATTTTTAATTATAAAAACTGAATACAATATAGTTATACAGAAAGTCTTATGATAAAAAAAATTCTGTAAATAAATATTTTGTATCATACTTGATTTTTGATCGACTATGAGTTTTGTGTTATCAATGAATAGTTTGATTGTGCCACTCATCCTTAATAATTTTACAGTAATATCACAATTCGTCAGTTTTTAGACAAATTAATTTTACAAACGTGGATTAAATAAATTTTATCTACTTAAT
This sequence comes from Neoneuromus ignobilis, assembly GCA_029203775.1. Taxonomy (NCBI): domain Eukaryota; kingdom Metazoa; phylum Arthropoda; class Insecta; order Megaloptera; family Corydalidae; genus Neoneuromus; species Neoneuromus ignobilis. The sequence goes on from CP092089.1 coordinate 31,005,556, forward strand.
TTAAAACAAATATCATTATTTAATAAATTATATACATCAGAAAATAATTGTGAGTTCCAAATATAAAAAATATTAATTTTAATACAAAAAAAAGATTAACAATAAAGATATTCACTTCGTATAACATTTTAATAGCCGAAATTGGTATAATTAGCCTAATTTTTTTTCAAATTGGTTTAATACAAAATATTGTGAATTGAATTCGCCATAATCAGTCAAAAAAGTAATTTGGAAAAATAAAAAATATTTTTTTTGTATTTTTACATTTACAGTGAATTTTAATATACTTTAAAAAGTTTTTATCGAAAATATTATTTTTATTCGTTTTTATATAAAATGACATATAAATACATACGAATATCCAAACAAATATATACATATCTATTACCAACACTTTTCTTTTCATTATTGAATGAAAGCTTCTCACAAACTTTTCCATACAAACTTTTCTAACGCTTTTTTTAAAATTTTCTGCTTTTCTCTCACTCTCTCTTATATATATATATATATATATATATATATATATATATAAATATAAAATTCATTTCGGAATTTTTACATTCTATTTTTATAAAAAAGCTACTGTATTGAATATATATATATATATATATATATATATATATATATATATATATACACGAGGGTCGTTTGATAAGTATGGTAAAAAAGTAAGGAAAACTAAAATGAAAAATTTAATCAAATTAATTAATTCATTAAATTAAACAGTAAATAAATTTACCATACTTATCAAACGACCCTCGTATATAATTTAAGTAATTTATTAAGTGATTTAACATATTTTTGTTTCTGTTTTGTTTCAAATTAATTAATTAAGTAGTTTTTATTATCTCAAATTTTTACACAGATGCAACAGTTGTGTTCATAATTAATATATTTACTGTCATTAAGAAGTATTTAATATCACGATTGTTTTTTTTTTGCTGTAAATAATTAAATTTATTTTTATATTTGAAGAAAAAAGAATAAATATAAATAAAATTACTCAAAAAATGATATTTAATTGTATTATCTACATAGAAATAAATACAAATTTTATGTTTTGTATTATTTCTTCAGAGTTTTTAATTTACTTATTAAATTAATTTTTAAATTTCTATATGTTTTATTATCAAACGTTATTAGTATTTGAATTGTTTTGAAAATATTATTTTATATTAGGTCTCTTAATTGTAAGTGATTTTTTTCCTATTGTTATCGACAAAATTTGTTCTCTCAGTTTCGTGTAGCCGTTAGTTTTAAAATTGATAAGAAAGATTGTTAAGAGTACGTACCGTTCTTTCTGCGTATTCAAGACACAAAATTGTTGTCGATATGCATAGAACAGCAAGTATCATATCAAGTATGCGATGACACGGTCGCAAGGATTCAACAAGAAGCAATCTTCAATCTGATGTACGATTCTTTCTCCACATATTAAAATGTTTCCCGCGATCGCGAAGCAATACACGAGTTATACTCGTATATGTACGATGTCGTTCGCGCATTTATTGTCTCGTTTTAGCGCCGGGGGTCGCTCATGTTTGGCGGAATATTCGTCTATGCCAGGCCATCGACTGACTACATGAACACAGAAGAAGATCCACTTAAAATTTTAATATTCCCGGAGCCTGCTTCGGCATCCAAGTTGCCCCTAATTTAGTACAAAATCAATATTTTCATTATTTTGTTGGGACCTGATGTGGAAAGCTCTATGTCGACGACCGACCTTCGGAATTCTGTGCACGGCATGGTCGTCTTTCTTTGTGCTCTGCGTTTCAGTTTATTTTTTTTTTCATCTATCTGTCGTCTAAAATGTCATATGTTTACTCTGAAAATGAAACTGGCATTAAGCTACTATTTAGAAATGTATTTTACTTTTTGTAATTTGCTCATTTTGTATTCTCTTAATTTATATATAGAAAAAAATCATATTTTTAGATTTATATTGAAAAGGTCAGTTTTTGATTACAAAAATATTATTCATGGTATATTTATAATTTAATTGTAATTTTTAAATCATATTCCGTTATTACTGAAAATATCATTAATTTTTTTTTGTTCAGAAAATAA
>CP092089.1:31012625-31325125 GCA_029203775.1 Neoneuromus ignobilis
GACAGTTATTTTTTACAAGATGAGGTTGTCGGCCTTCATACTCAACCCTCGAAAATGAGGGACTCTCCGACAGGGATTCGATATATATATATATATATATATATATATATATATATATATATATATTGATAAATAAATAATCTCATATGTCAATAAAAACATGCAGGAATATAAATATCTTCAATCAAATTATTATAATTTTTAAAATATTTATTAATGCTACTTCTACTATTCTAGAAACTTGAAAGAGTATTAAGAAAAAACATATAAATTCTATAAAATAATCCATTTGAAGAATAAATCAAAAAATATATATAATTGAAATTTGTTAATTGAAATACCTGTATATTTCAATTTTTTGTATTTTTTTTCAAAATTCATTAAATGTATTTTTCACAACATTAAACCTATACAAAATTTGTATAAGTATTGAAATAGTTTTTCTTATAAAGTAACATATTTAAATTATTATTATAGAACAACAAATTGCAATTTTTATATTTAGATAAAATCTTTTTTTTAACACTTTATATTGTCGATAAAAAAAATGTAACACGAATAATATATTTGGAATTTAGTTAGAACTAGATATTTAAAAATGAAATAGTTAATCTAAGAATATTTTTTTAAAAAAATGCAGCTATATAAAAATCAGATACATACATGGTTTTCATTAATACATTTATAATGAATTACTTATTTATTTTATAAGTAAAGAAAAAGCGACAATTCAACCATTATATAAACAGAATTATGCTATTTAGGAAAATAAATCAACTTTATTAATTAATGTGTAGTTCAAAATTTTCGAACATTTTTATATGTGCACAGTTTGTATGTATATATATATATATATATATATATATATATATATATATATATATATATATATATATATATATATATATCTATGCTAGTTGTATTAAAATACTTTGAGCAATCACTATACGAATCGACATTACATTGTTCTTTGATTGAGATACGAATATATATATATATATATATATATATATATCTATATATATATATATATATATATATATAAATGCCGTTTGTGCAACGAATTGAGAATCATGTCGCAACAAATAAATACGCGTCAATCGGACGATTGGATTCGAGTTGTTCCTATTATAAATAATTGTCGTATTTGAAGAACAGACCAATATTGATTGTTCGTATAAATCTCGGTGCCGTTTAAGTGTGGTGCATCGGAGATGGAGCCTTTCCACCCATCACAATGGTGGTGGTTTGCTTTTTCTTTCGTACGTTCTGTACTGAAAGTACGTTGCCGAGGTTCGTTTCGCCTGCTGCCACCGGCTCGCAGAGACAAAAGCAGCTAGTGTCGGAGAGTTCGCGGAACCCAAATAAAATTTAATTGGGTTTGAAATACAATTCCCGGCGTAAAGCAGCGAATATTTAAAATTCCAATACCACACGAACGATACCAATATAAATTTCGTTCGCGTTCGGATTGTTAGCGACCAAATTACCCATCTCGTATTGCGAACGAAGCCCTGTCGTTATGTCAGGGTGTTTATTATTATCTCTCTTCGGATGAAGGGTACGCATTAATCATATGTATGTTTGAATTTTATATTAATATAAATTTATACACACACATGAATATATTTATATATAAGTGTTTTTTAAGCGCGATAGAACTTTAAATTGAATCCCTATCGAAAGATCTATCTAATTTAAAAAACATTCTTTATATGCATGTATGTGTATGTGTATATGTATATATATATATATATATATATATATATATATATATATATATATGTGTATGTATAAAAAAATGTAGCTAAATGATAATAATGCTTTTAGCAAATAATTTTTTTACATAAATATCTAGAAATAAATTAAAAACGAAATTCTCTTTTTCAAATATTTAACTTTGTTATATTTTTCGTATTTTAATTTGCTCATGTATTATTTTAATTGATTTTGTTATTGTTTTACAATTTTAATTATTATTATAATATTCATTTTTCTATCTGAAATTAATTTCTCTCTTATCTAAATGACTTTTTTGATATTTTTTTAATTAAAATAGACCATGTGTTTTCTTTCGTTTACATCAATGTTTCATGTTTAATTGAAAACAATTATAGCATTGAACTGAATTAAAATATAATGTTTTTATTTTTGATGAAATTTAGTATTTGAATTAGTAACATTGTATGAAACCATTAATTATTTTAATATAAGTGTTCTAACAATAATTAAAAACTACATAATATTAAATACCTTGTAGATAGTTTCAGCAAAATTAAACCTGTGATACAATTTTGAAACATTAAATATTTATTAAAAAATATAAAATATCATAGAAATGTTCATATATATATATATATATATATATATATATATATATATATATAGTGTGTATGAGTGAGTGTATTTGTACAAGTACATATCTTAAATAAAAGACAACATAAAAAGGTAATTATCACTGAGTACAAGAGCTTAACGATAACAATTAAAATATGTTGATGTGAATAATTGCGAAAATTATTATACTTAGAATTGTATGCAATTAAATTTAAAATGCGCCATTTAATTAATTTCGTTTTTGTAAGTAATTAAATTTCACGCCGTCTAAGCTAAGTACATTTTATTGTATTTGCTCAGTTACCTATATATTTGAGTACTTAGTGGACGTTATTTTTAAAATTGTTGCTTGAAATGTAGAAGCACTTAATTTCAATTGAATTTAATAAACTCTTCTAAGAATTATCAGTTATTAACAAAAATAACAATATCATGTCTATGTTATTTATATTATACATTATTCATTATTTTATGTGTATATATATATTTAAATAAATAATTAAGATATATATATATATATATATATATATATATATAATTTATAATAAACATTCAGTTTCAGATTTGTTTTGCATAAATATTTTTTTGTCCAATTTAAATTTCTTTTTGAAAAATAATATGTCCAATAAAGATTCTTCGAAAATAAATACACTAAAAGATTTCTTTTTTCCTTAAACGATTTTCTGTTTTAATTTAAACGTTCGTACACGTTGGAAAATTGTTTTACAAAGAAGTCGAGTAACATGAAATAAAGTTTTTCTTTACTCTTATGTATTTCATTTTGATCTTTAAAGTAATCTTTAACAAAAAGAAATGTAACTTAATATATTTGAAACAAGATATGAACGTTTCGTATGAATTTTCTGTGAATACAGATATTTACTGTAACTGGAAATTTATTTCAAATATCGTACTTGCGAGTGCTATCGCACGACTGCCTGTAACTGGATGATTTTTAATAAAAAATATGAAAATGTGCTCTGTAAGGAAAGACTTTTCAAAGAAGTCACATGGTATTTTGAAACAAATTAATTTCTTGCATATAAATAAAATTTAAGCAAAATTAAATATGTTGGACGTTTTAAATAATTTTCGGAAATATTTTCTGTTTACATATTTTTGGTTACATTTTGAACAATAATAAAAGATTGTTATGAAGTGTTTCAATCATTTTAAATAAATATTTTCTTCGCATTACTTAATTTTATTTATAATTGTTAAATGATACTATAATTATTAACTCATTCATATGAATACATACAAAATTTTGAGTATATATATATATATATACAAAAATATGAATGTGTATGTATATAATATGTATTTATCTATGTTTGTCTGAGACAATATCATAAATAAGTAAATTTCGCTTATTAAAAGTAATTTAACATTCTAAGATTTTTTCTAAAATTTTTATTTCTGTAAAAATACTTGCTAATGTAAACAAAAATAGTGTGTTTTCTACATTTTAATTTTAGAAAAAGTGTGTAAATCTGTATTTTAATATTCTTGAATTAAACTTTTTTGTATTATAATTCAATTAATTAGAATTTAATATTTTTCTATATAAGTAACATTTAATATTTTTATTCTAAATTGTGTTTTTAATATTAAAAAAAATTGTATATCATTATCATCATTACCAATTTCATTTTATATATCAGCGGATGAAAGCCTCTCCCAAAACTTTTCATTTCAATTAATCTAATGTTTTTCTTTTTCAATCCATTCCAACAATTTTTGTGTCTCTCTTACTCTCATTTATTCATGGATCTTTTTTCCTTTTCTCATTTATTTATGGGCTTTTGCCAATATATATAGATTTCCAATCTATGCTTTTTGTATCCATCAGTGGTATTCTCTTCTTACTACATGATAAGCTCATTTCTATTTTAAACTTTTCACCTTTACTATAATCGTTCATAATTTCTGTAATTATATATATATATATATATATATATATATATATATATATATATATATATATATATATATATATATATATATATATATATATATATATATATATATATATATATATATATATATATATATATATATATATATATATACACACACACACACACACACACATCAATAACCTCTTTTAATCTAATCCTGGACGAGGGTCGCTCCCAAAATTTTACACTTTCAGCGATCCAATATCTTTTTCCATTTCACATCCATAATTTTTTTTGTGATATATATATATATATATATATATATATATGAAAGTATTTGTATGTAATATTTTTAATTTTAATGTTTAATTAATTTGTAGAGAGTCAATTTCAACAGTTGTGCCATAGCATATATATTCTTTGATAGTCTTGTACAATACAATATAAACGTGATTAAAAATTAAATATAATAATTTATATTTTTCAAAAAAAATATCACAAACAGTACAAAATCTTTTTTATCAATATGATCAATAATTATTTATGATTCACTAATCCACTATGCTTCTTTTTATGAATTGTTATAATTTTGAAATAGGCCTAATGAATATATATATATATATATATATATATATTTTCATAATATATATATAAATATATATATAATATATATATATAATATGATCAATATATATATATATATATATATATAATATATATATATATATATATATATATATATATATAGATATATATATATATAGATATAGATATAGATATATATATATATATATTTAAATTAAGCATAGTTATTAACATCAATCATTGTTTTCATATAAAACTATAGTTCTGTAACATTTAGAAATTGAAACATAATTATTTCGATAATTTTAAATTACAATTAGGTAAAATTTTATAAAAATCTCTATAAAATCTGTATCAAAAATTTCACAACAAATATCCTTAACAGCACAAAATTTATTTTGTGATCTTTATTTTTTAGAATCTCATTGTGTTGACCATTGCACTTTTTATTTCGTTATCTTTCTGTTATTTATTTTTAATTACTAATCAGTTTAAGGAATAAACAAAAATTCTTCCTGAATTATTTTTTTTAAATTACAAATAATGAATTTTGAGGTCAGTATGAAAATTATATCCAAAAAATTAAGAAAATGTTTTATATATATATATATATATATATATATATATATATATATATATATATATATATATATATATGGGTGTCGCAGTCTATTGTTAATTTAACAAGTGTGCCACACTGCGTCGCTCGTTATTCCAACGGCGTAACGCAAAACTTGTATATATGTATATAAACACTCACAATATGTGTGTATGTATTCGTATATTTGTGTATGAACGTTTGTGAGCCTGTATACGAATAGAACCCCGTTCTTTGCAGATGGTCTTACGAATGAACACAAGCAGTGTAAAAGTAGAGCACAGGCAAAGCAAGCAGGCAGACAAGGCAACAGCAGCAGCAGGGTCTCGTGTACCAGTCTTCAAGAAAGCAGAGAACTGCTTTACTTACACACCATTCAGATCAAATATAAATGCGCTATGTACACACCATTAAATTTTACTAACAACTCGTGAAGTTTTGATTGTTAACGATGCCAGGAAATGGTTGTTTAAGCCGACATTTCCTTCGTGCTAGTCGGACTCCTTTTTTCTTTTCTTTTACTTTACATTTTTTTATTTGTATGTATACACAGTTCCGTGATTTACTTACTTAATCATTAACGATTATCTTATGCCTGTTTTTTATTATATATATAAAAGTAATTTTTACATATACATACATACATACATACATACATATATATATATATATAATGTGTGTGAGTGTATGAGAGTATGTATGTGTTTATGATTGATATGTGTAATAATCACAAGAATATTAATTTATATTTATATTTTATTTCTTAATTGAGTATTGTTTGCTTCTTATCGTATCATCTTTATATTCATAAAATTATATTAATAACTAACTCATACTATTATCACTTACATGTCATTAAAATTCTTTTACATTTTTCGTACTATCAAAAATTCTTTATTTATTGCTATAATGAGGTTTTGAAATATTTATATACTGTTTAGATGATTAATAATTAACAAAATTTTAATTCTTTAAAATATTTTATCGTTTATCACAATACTATTGTATATTTTATATTAACATAATAAAATTTATTATTCCATGTAAGCATATAAAAGCATAGAAATTTCAATGACAATAGTAATGTTTTATTAATTTCTAATTATTTAAATATAATCATTTTTCATGATTGAATAAAACAAATTCACCACAAAAGGGTTATTGTAAAATATTTTTAAAATTATTTATATTTGTTCTTTAATAATTTCTTAGATTTCATCTTGGAATAATTTAAAAAAGTAATTAAAATATTTAGTCCAAAAAATAAAACTTTTTTTATAAAGAAATAAATTGTTTTGTAGGAAAAATTACGTTATTTTTCTAATCATTCAGTATCATGATTACATTTTTTAATGTTAAACTTATTTTTATTGCATGTAATTAAAAACTACGAACTGTAATTGAACTGATAGAACATTAAGTTACATAAATGTGTGTTTATATTCGAACCTACTTGTCTGATATTACATCTTGCAATGAGTAATTCAATATTATTGAATACTTAATCAGCTTATAAAATAATTATATTTTTAAATAATAAAGGTAAAAAATGTAGAAATAAAGATATATTATATAAATATATATATATATATATATTAAATACATATATTTGTATGTATTTATGTTTCTTTATTTATGTTTATTCATAAGATGTAATTAATCATGTTATAAAATAAGAAGATTAAAAATACGTTGAAAGAAAAAACTCGACATAAGTTTACTCGTTAATCTCGCGAATTTAAAAATAAAACGAAACATGACCGACTAATATCTTTAACAAAGCCTATCTCACTAAGTGAAAAATAAATTACCCGTCCTTAATTCCGAGAGCACTGTCCTTACCCCGGTCCCCCTGTCGTTCCGACGCACCGTCTCGCCGCCGTTCTACTTACATACTTTTTCACGGTCAGCGAAAAGAAAATAAACACTCAATACGGTTGTCCTTGTCTTCAGTTCTTCTTCATAATGAATGAGACAGTGTGCCGACCTACCACAACGTTCCTGTTAATTTCACTCTTTAAGAAAATACGCGCCACGCTCTTGTATTCGACCTCATCCCCAATCAACGCCTCTTACCGCCCGAGAAAGACCCTTTCTACTCTATGTTTTCCTTACAACGTTCTAGACGTGCTCCCTCCTACCACTCGTTGCCCGTTCATTATTCCCCTACGGCCAGTTAAAATTTCTTCGACGCTTCCGACTTTTCTTTAATAAGTAAGTAACTTCGTTCCGTGGTTCGTTTTTTCACATCTTCAGTTTTGTACCATTGAATGAGACTAGAATTTTATTATTGTTTAACTGAGTTTCACAATATGATTCAACGTTTTATCTCTTTACATATTTTTAACACTCTTCAAACACACACACACACACACATATATATATATATATATATCACATATAAACAGAATATCACTTAAAATAATTTACAGAAATCTTCAATTTATGATAAACATCAATTTATGATTCTATACAGTCGTTTATATTCATTGTCCATCAATTATATTGATGGACAATAAACCACTGTGATTTTAAAATTCTCTTTTACCTTGGAATACAAAAAATACAAACAACTTTTTGAAATAAATCAATAAATTTAATAGATAATAAATATATCAGATTATTTATTAGCGTGTTTAATTGCAATAAATAATATTGTTTTAATCGAATAACTAATCAGTCTGTGGAATTAATAGAAATAAAATAGATTCAAATAAATATTTAACTTACAAATAGCATTGAGATAAATTAATTATGGAATTTAATATATATATATATCATCATAATCGCCATAAATGTTTATATTAGCTCTCTGCTGAGCGAAACTCTTATCGTATTTCATTTGGTTTTCTTAAATGCTTTTCCAAGATTCTTTCATTATTTTCTTTCGTGGCTAATCTCATCATACTCTTACCTCCACAATATTTTACAATATCATCCTTCCTTCTTGGATAGGGTTTATTGGTTGCCACTTCATAATAATTTTTATCTATCTTTTTTCTTCTGTTCTTATATACGAAGGTCGTTTGATAAGTAATGCAAATTTATTTATTGTTTAATTAAATTAATTAATTAAATAAATTAAATGTTTCAATTTAGCTTTTCTTACTTTTTTATCACACTTATCAAAAGACCCTTTTTTATATATATATATATATATATATATATATATATATATATATATATATATATAAATTTATAAATATGTGAGATATGTAAAAAAACAATAAGTAGGTAGATAGAAATTTAGAAGAATAAATAAAATATTTATTATAAATTACAATAGTTAATAGTTTTATAGTTTGAATATGGTAAAATAAAATGAGAATAGCCCAAAACCATAAAATGTTTGATTCGAAAAATCATAAATTACAATATCTTAAAAAAATATTTTCTAGTTGAATTAAATTTAATTGAAATTGAGTGTAAATAGTTTTTATTTTAAGATAAAGTGTAATATATGGATAAACATATTAGTGTTTTATATTTGAGTAATATGTAATTTATTTTTAATTAATATTTTCTTTACCATACATTTATATTTTTTTTATGAAATTATTATAGATAAAACATGAAAATGATTTTAATATCAATTTATAAAAAGAAAATATATAAAGTATAGGGTCATTTAAATTTAACATCTAGATTTGTGTTTTATTAAAAAGAAACGTGTAATAAGATGGTGTATCGGAAAACATGTGTATAGTTTCTTTTTAATAAAACACAAATCTAGGCGTCATATTTGGATTACTCTACTATGTGAAATAAATATTCGAGATATATGTTGTTTTCAGTATTATTTATATAAATGTATAAAATTATGAATGTACACTTTCTTGATTTTATTTAACTAGACAACTATTTCTGAAAAAAACTTTAAAAGTAATAAAAATATAAATATATTAATTATTTAATCTAAAATATATCTTTGAAAATTAATTCAGATTTAAAATAAAAATAAATTTTAAAAATGTATACCATCGAATTTTTTTGAAAATATGTGATCTTATACCAATAAAACGTTGCTAATAATTCCTTTAGATAAAAATAAAATTACACCGATGTTGGAATAATTTGCGACGCTTGCGCAGTGCAATGATCAATTAACAGGATACGTTGTAAACGTAAGATAAAACCGTGAAGATCTCCCACGTCTCGACAGGGACACGAATACCTATTTACATTTACAAAATGATACGCTCTCTCTGCGTCGAAAACGACAGACGCCCGCTTCAATTAGCAAGAAAACACCAGACGAGTCTGTGTCGTCCTATTTAAGTATAAGCCATCCCCCGTGCGACGAAGTGAAACGCATTCATACGTTCCCTGTTTTAATTACGTGCTCCGTCTTCGTTTCATTCACGTCTGGTGCACGGGGTCGAGTTCGCTGACGGAGTCGTCGTAGACTTTCGCATTTAATTACCTCTTTTGCATAGCGGGGTCGGTTTTACTCTCGTAGGGTTGTGTCGGCACCACCACCACCGAACGCCTCCACCATCGACGCCGTGTTTTTTGACGTGGTTTGGGAAACGGGGTGGATTGAGATCGTAAATGATTGTGTGTGTGTGTGTGTATGTATTTATAATGTGTGTGTATGGCGTATTTCTCGGTGTCAGTGGAACATGGTGGGGTCAAGGTCGGGTCACTACCCTCTGGCACTTGTAATCAAATGAAATGAAATGAGCGGCTGTAGAAAGTAAGAATTTAATTTCTTTATATTAAAGGAGATCGTTTCATGTCTTTCCCAGAACTAATTTTTATATTGTATTTATTAGATAATTGTCTTTCTTTTAAATCCGATGGTAAAATTACTATGGGTGACATTTTGCAATTTTTATTTTGTTACATAATTGATACATGCGCACACATACACACACACACACACACATACGAGGGTCGTTTGATAAGTATGGTAAATTTATTTATTGTTTAATTTAATTAATTAATTGATTTAGTTAAATTTTTCAATTTAGTTTTTCTCATTTTTTTACCATACTTATCAAACTACCCTCGTACATATATATATATATATATATATATATATATATATATATATATATATATACATATATATATAGTTATTTGAAAATATTTCATAATTTTTAATAAAATTTAATTAAACATTCTTTCTATCATAATAAAATTAAAATTTAATTATAGATAAAAAAGATATATTTGTGTTTAAACAAATGGTTTTATTAATTGTTCATTTTATCTTACAATTATCATTTTAATGTAGACTTTACTTTTTATTGACATTATGTTAAATATGATTAGTTCAAATTTTCATCAAATTATCTTATATATATCTGAAATTAGTAAATATTAATTAAATAGCTTATATAGGGTTTTTTTAAGCGTGATAGAACTTTAAATTAAATCCCTATCGAAAGTTCTATCTAACCTGAAAAACACTTTTATATATATATATATATATATATATATATATATACATGTGTGTGTATGTGGGTTTATGTATATATAAAGATATGATAAAGTGTTTTTTTAGGTCTGATAGAACTTTTAATGGGGATTCAATTTAAAGTTCTATCACGCTTAAAAACATCATATACCTATATTTAATATTATGTATAACAGCTTATAATTATGTTTATTTAATAGCTTTTAAATATTCTTCATATATATATATTGTTTGCATAAAAGTTATTATCAAATTAAAAATATACTTTTTCAAAATATAAATATATAAATTCTATTTAATTATGGTATACGAGGGTCGTTTGATAAGTATGGTAAAAAAGTAAGAAAAACTAAATTGAAAAATTTAATTAATTAATTAAATTAAACAATAAATAAATTTACTAATACTAATCAAACGACTCTCGTATGCTCTCTGCATTTAATAACAAGTTAAAAAATAGTACAATAACATAAAAATTTTATTTCAAACAGACCTAAACTGTTTTCTTAATTTTTTTGTATAACAAATATAATCATAATGAAATAAAAATAAAATTTACTATTTTTAAAATTTTGTAAAAAAAATATTTTATCCAATAATTGTTTTTCTAGAAATAATTTCTTTTATAATTTATTTACACAAAGAAAAAATAAATAAAAAGGAATTTTAATAAAAATATTTAATTATATACTTTATTCAGCTTATCTTTTTCGCGAGGAATTATTTATCTGAATATACATAGTGACTTGCACGTTATTACAGAAAATTTCCGGCAATTACAGTAACTCTATAACTTAATAAACTAGCATACGTCTACAGTTGTAAGAATTCAATTTAATTTGTAATTAATTTATAAGATCGTAGTTGTAAGAGAAAACTTGTGTATATGAGTATTTATATTATATATATATATATATATATATATATATATATATATATATATATAATAAACTTATTATCGTGCGTCACTAGAGAACTTTACATTTTATCAAATAATTTTTCTCAAGATGAATTTTACTGTAAAAATATCAATGATATAAAAATATCTAATTACTGTTCTTATTTTACCTACGTACAATTTAATTAGTTTTCTTAATTTTTTAATAAAAAAATTACTGTTCTATTGTGCGTCATAATATTTTATAAAAATATTTAATAACAACTTATTTTTCTCTTAAACATATTTTTTTATCGAAATACCAGTATTGTCAAAATTTATTTATTTCTGAATATGCAATGAATAGTTCGGTTTATATGTTTCATTTTACATATGATGCTCTGAAATATAATCATCTTTGAAGTATATATAAGCAATAGAGAATAAACCAATTATTATTGAATACTTATATATATATATATATATATATATATATATATATATATATATATATTAAAAAATTGTTAAATGTCTGTATTGAAGATAATAAGAGTTTATAAAGAATGAAATTATTATAAATTGTGCATTAAAAAATAAATGTGATTTTTCATTTACAGTAAGACATTTTTGAATAATTTTGAAATTATTCAAAATTTTTTATGTTAATTTTTCATATGCTTTTATCACTGTATAATAAGTATCAATTTATAAATCGAAATAAATTTCTTTCTAACAAAATTAAATTGGAACACAGCGAAAGAAACTATGTTTTTTAAATACCTTATTAATTTTATATTTATGTTCAAATTATAAATTTATTCCCAAGTAATATTTATAACATAAAAAAATATATTTTATTTATTATTCGGTATGAAATTTTCGACTTAGTAGGTGAAAATCACATGTTATATCGTTAACAAAAAAAATATTTAATTTAAATATACTTTACTGACCTTAGTCATTTCTGTTTAAAATGACAATAAAAGGCATAAACTCTAAAATAACACATTTTTAGAATTGATAAATTGCACAATAATTACTACAAGGTGGCTCAAATGAGACTGAATGATGTACTAAACCCTTCAATCTTATTTAGGCCATCATATATATATATATATATATATATTTGTGTGTGTGTGTGTGTGTGAATATTAGGACACCTTTATACTTATTTTATGAATGTAATATCGTTTGCAAAATTTTTACCTCCACGTCTTGCTCATTGACGTGTGCAGACCAAGTCAGCACGCGAGTTATCAAGCGGGTCGAAGAGAAAAAAATCAAGACATTAAAGAGACATAATTGTTATCAGTCGACGCGGATCTCTTCGCGCCCCATTCTCCATCGCCCAGTGATTGTCATTAAACGCGCACGGTTCGTCACGCGCCACGTCACATCATGGCCGTCGTCATGATCTTTTTCACAGCCATTATGTGTCGTGAGAGAAGCATTGGCGCCAGTCAGCGAACGTTGTCTTGATGCCTCATAAAGCGTCACTTAAAAACGTCGTTCTGCCTGCCTCGTTCGTATTATTAAAGTCGGCCGACGAGTACGGCGGCGAAAGCATGAACTGTACAAGAAGCGGGGACGAAAATGAAAAAAAAATGTTGAAGAAAGATTATTTTGCAGAGTCGTTTTGTAGCAAAGAGTTCGTGTGAACCGATGGATGCAGCGCTGTTAAACTAATTTGTTTCGACATTTTTCATTCGAATGATTCTTTTCCTTATCTTATTTTCTAGTACTATTTTTTTTATTCAATTAAATATATAATGATTACGGTAATGATTGAATGTATCTTCATTATTTTAACCCATGTTTAAAGTAAAAAAAAACATATTTAACATTGAAACATGTCTGAAAAATAAATCATATAAAAAGAACATTAAGTAATTACATAATTATATATTTATATTTTATTATTAAATCATCTCTAGAAACTTACAAATTATAATGAAATTTTATATCAAATTAAAACCTATATTACTTAAGTATTTCACTCAAATTATAGTATTTAAAGAATAAAATTACTATAAATATACTTTAGGTTTGAACGTGTAATACTGGAATTTTAATTGGAATAGAATCTTGGGAAATTACAAAATTTTTACTATTTTAAAATATTAATTTTGCAGTAAAACTGAATTTAAATTTTTTGTATTAAAATTTATAAAATGATTTTTTTTTTTTTATATAATTATTATTTAATAATTATATGATTAATAATTAATAATAGTATACTTCGAGGACCTTAAGGAGTTTTTAAATACAGATAATGTGAGCAAGATTTCTATAATTTTCAAAAATTATGCATATTTCATATTTATAACACCTTATGTATTATTTTATATATTTTCTATAGACACACTTTTTTTTCTTATAAAAAATGATTTTAATCACACAGTATTCAAATTACTTATAAAAAAGGATTAAAAGTTGACAAATGTAAACTTGACCAATATTTACAAATATGCTTCTTTATCATTTTTCAGTCATTATCATATCTTTATCATATCAACAAGATTATTTACAACTTTAGATTGAAATACTTATATACCAAAGTGCGTATGAATAGCCATTGATTTTTTAATTTTTAACTGAATTTTGGAATTACAGAGCTGATCATTCATTGAAATTAAGTTTTTGGATTGTCCCTTTAGACTTAAAGTAGTTTCACAGTTCTGATAGTAAATAAAAAGCATATTGTATTATATATTTAAGAGTAAATAATTTTAGCACATGGAAGTGAATTTTTTAAAAAAACCTCTAGACTTATTATAGAATGATTAATACGAAATAATGACTACCATTTTCTGGAATAAAGAATAATTTATATCAATATATTATATAATTAATGATATATATTAATAGATTATTAAATTAATCATCATCATGAGCACTTGTTAAGTAGTTAATATAAATATTACTAATGTCTTTATATTTTTGAAACTGGAATTAAAAAGGAAATTTTCTCTGATTTATTCTGCAATTTATAAAAGTGATATCCTTAAAAAACACACATATAGTGTTATATGGTGCATGCATTCACAAACACACATACATACTTACATACTATATATATATATATATATATATATATATATATATAGCAATATTTTTTTGTAAATCTCTACTAAATAAAATTGATGTAATAAATTTAAAATTTATTAATCGATACGAACGAATTTACTGAATCCATTTTGTTGTTAGATCCATGGACGGACTATAAGCATTGTACGATAAAATATCATGAAAAGTGAGTGAAAAAGCGAGAAGAAAGACACGTTTTGCCAAAAAATATTTTATTGCTACTTTTCGCTTAAGTTGTTCGATATTACATTTTATAAGTCAGTGGAGTACTTCATATTAATGTTGTGTACAGTGTCGCACGAAAATAGTGTTTTTAAGCGAAGCACTTACGCGTAAAATTGGTTTATTTTATCATCTTTGGCTCCAGACTTATATAATTTGTCAATATCAACAAAAAAATACGAGAACGTAAATCACATTTTATATATATATATATATATATATATATATATATATATATATATATATAATATATTTAAAATTCCTATATGAAATTTCATAATATTTGTGTATCGATATTTTTTTAATATATATTTTGTGCAATTATTTTTTTTTGATGTACATATATATTTATTATATATACATACATACATATATATATATATATATATATATATATATATATGTGTAATAAATTTATGTACATAATTTAAACTCTTAAAACTATTGTCTGAATTTTACAAAAAAAATTTTGCAGCTACGAGTGTTAGTCAAATATAAATCTAACTTTTTTCATACTCTTATTAAATTAATATTTTTCAAATGTATACACAAGTTATTTTTTACATAGTTTTCTTTTAACATTTAAATAACTTTGCCACCAAATTAGCAGTTTTTTGATTCTTGTATCGTAGAAAGTAGCGTGGCGTATTCGAAATCAATTTCACAGGAAGTATCTCACCTCTTCATTATTTTCAAATCGTTATCCTCCTATCGTCTTTTCGAGTAATCCAAACAAATAGTAATCACATGGCGATAAATTGGGACTACAAAGAAAATATTCGATAGTAGTTCAGTAGATTGTATTCATTTATCTTGAGTTAGGGCTGCAGTGTGAAGCCTAACAGTGTGCTGAAATTTTTCGAAATCTTAACTCATTTCGAATGATAAATTGCACATTGTTATGATTTATCACAATTTCTTTACAAATTTCATTCACTGTTAACTGCTGGTCATGTTTCATAAGGTTCCGAACTGCTCGAATCTTGCCTGGCGTGATATTAGCCTTAAGACAATACGAAAGCATTGAATTTTCACATCATAACGTCCACCATTTAACACCTTATGTCATGTAAATACTTTCATTTTTAATAATGTTTCATTCCTGAATTGTTTACCTAATCTTTACAATATCTCAGTCTGTTTCACGTTTTCGTTCGTTAAAAATTTCATTATAATGCGTTATGCAACAGTACTAAGTATTGCTTGTTCGCTCATCGTGCTAAATACCAAAGAAACGAATGCAATATCATGTACATGGCAAGGAGAGAATCTAAACAGATCCACTAATATGTTTCAGCCGCGAACGTTTTCTCTTTCAATACTAGGAAAAAAGTTCATTTTATATTTGTCTGACCCTTGTAGATATGTGAATATTATTAAAAGTTATTTGATTCTAAATATTATTAGGTCTTAGGTCAATCTCTCAATTGATATGTATTTAAAATGAAATAAAGAAATAGATAATAATCAATTCAATTAATATTTAGCAAATAATAGGTATACGAATTTTGAGCTGCCTCTTGAAGTCATTAATTTTATTTCATACTGCATTGTCTTTGACTAGTTCGATGATATATTTTTAATTAATAATAAGTGTTACGTAATCATTTCTGATATGAATGGTAAAATTTATTATTATTAAGCATTTTTATTTATCACATAATTTAATTTTAAAAGTTTAAAATTAATTATACCCCACATAAAGATATTGTGGAAATTGATTTAAATGTTGGAGATACAGTTTATGAAATAGCAGATTTTAGGTCAATTCTAATTATAAATGTCTAATTTCAAAAATGACTTCCATAATATTTATAGATGTTTTAATAATTTTTGAATTATTTGTTTTTGTGGATTTATACAGAGTGGCCCAAATGATACTAAAGGATATAAACCAAAGACTGAAGATTATGTCTTTGAGTCTCATTTGAGCCACCCTATATATATATATATATATATATATATATATATATATATATGATATTAATATTATATATGACTTATCTTCATAAATGTTCTGTAAATTTACTTATGACACAGTGTAATAAATAAATATTTATAAATGCCATTTTCCAAAATATAGAATTATTATTGGAAGAATAACAATATTTGCATAAAGGTAAATAGCAATATTTACAGAATTCAAAATGTTACTGAATGTTTTAAGAGGGATGTTTTTTTGTAAATGTATTTATCGTTCAATATTTCATTAAAATCAAACACTTTTATTTTTAAAATAAAATGTTATGATGTTCTCATTGTATCGTAAAAAAGAAAAACTTTTATTGTGAACAAAAATTAACATATTATGTATTTGAATATATTAAATAAAGCTTGTACATAAATATATGACACATTTTTATGTCAAGTCCATATATGCATCGTTTATTTTGCTTTGCAATCAAGGGCTGTTCAATTTATAATAATGTTTTTACTGTTTTTGATGATTATTCAAAAATTTAAATATTATTTCACGATATTACGAATACACAATAATATAGATTTTTTATTATTTTTATTACTATTTATTTGAAATTTTACAATTTTTATCCATAAATTAAATAAAACTTCTTTAACAAATACTATAAATAGAAATGTATTTTAATACCTTTTTATTTATAAAAAAGCAATAAACTGAAATATACTTTATATAAACGTGTTAAACTTAGTTCGATACTGAATATTTAAAAAAATATTGCTCTATTCAAAACACGTGTCTGCAATTTGGATTTTTACTATTAAACTTTATGGGTGACCCGAAAACTGTATATATATAATATACGTGTAGTTCTTGCGTACGTTTATGTATGTATTGTGTGTCTATGTTTGCGCGGACACCATTCGTGTTAAGTGATGAGAGCTGTAGAAAATAAAGTTGCCGAGTTCAATAGAAAGTGTTCGAATGTGAAGCCGGGACCGGCCGTAAAGAAGTATTGACGATGATACGTACGCGTGCGCGATGGCCTCGCCAATGTCGTCCAAAACCACCGCGACGCCCCAACAAAAGAACCTTTTCGCGTTTACGTATGTTTTCTTCGTACGTTTATACACACATATACATGTACATAGAAATACACACACTTATAAATCTACATACGTACATACATGTATATATATATATATATATATATATATATATATATATATATATGTATGTATGTATATATGTATATATGTATGTAACTGTATACACGTTATTTACCTCCAGTTAAATTCTTCAAATATTATATTTATTTACTGCATACTTAATTAACATATTTAAAAAATACAATACTATCTTTAGTTTATAATAATAATAAATAAAAAGAATTAGAAGGTTTTATTTATTTTGAAAATATATTTATTATAATTTTAATTCATAAAAGTATGTTCTTATTACAAAAACCATTTTTTCTTATCAAAACATTTTATAAAATTATTCAATATTTATTCATTTTTTGCTAATTCATATTTTTATCTCTACACTATCATTCAAAGAGAGTAGTGTTTTAAAATCTGAATTCATAATCTGGTGTTCTGTAGATTGTCATGATAGAGAAATATGCATGAGTAAATATGTAATTACTAAATATTTTTTAAATTTTTATATCAAAAATTGTTTTGTCGAAAACTAAATTAGATACAGTTCCAGGCTAATCGTATTAAAAAAGTCTTTAATTTGTGGTCAGTATTAAAAAGTAGAAATAATCAATTAAAAATACGTGCACAGAGATTGGAACATAATTCTATAAATGAAATATTGTGTTCATTTTTTGGATATTATATTGTCGATAAAGATTTAGTAGTTTTCTATTTTTGGTAAATTTAATTTTAAATAAGTTATACAATATATTTTATACAATATGTATAAAAATGTAGTAGAAAAAGTTTTTATTTATTCTTTATTATTTTGTTAACATTCTTTTCTTAAAAAATCAGCTGTGTAACAGCTCTAATTGATACTATATATATATATATATATATATATATATATATATATATATATATATATATATATAATCAATTGGAAATGTTTTAAAACTGATATTTTTAAAAAAATAACACTACCAAAACAATAAAGAACAATGGGAATGAGAATTGAATGAGATTAACCGCGGACAGGAATCAATGGAAGAATCTTAGGGAAATCATCAGGAATGCACAACTTAATTTTTAAATAAAATTCATCTTTTTTTAGTGATCGATGATATTTTTTTGAGATTAGTGTACGTTCCTTATGAGACTTCGTATATTTAAGATGCTCTAATGATATTCGATAAAACTTTCGTCTAGCAGTATATATATATATATATATATATATATATATATATATATATATATATATATATATATATATATATATATATATATATATATATATATATATATAAATGTCTAATATAATTATTCATGGTCATAATATTATATTTCAACTTCAATACTTATTTTAAAATACGTAAAATTCAGAATAGAAATAATACAAAACATGACTGGAATTATATTCTGTCTTTAAATCACACTTACACACACACACACACACACATATATATATATATATATATATATATATATATATATATATACACATATATAAGTATGTATGTATGCATGCATGCTTTCTAGACTAGACTATATATTTATAGGAATATTGAAAATGATAAAAATGTCAACGTGTTCATACCAGACGCCCTTTTTATTTTCATGATTACGTTTTCCTTTTCATGTTTATTATACATATGGATGTGTTATAGTTTGTAAGATGAATTACTTTTTCATGCAGATACTAGTTTACTAGTTGTACTCACAAGACAGCAATTATCTATTATTATTATTTTAAGAACGAGTTTTATATATTAGGTTGGCAAGTATCTCCCTTCCGCTTTTTTTTTTTTTTGTACATAGCTGCGAAATTCAAAAGACCAGAAGGCGGAAGGGAGATATTTGCCAACCTAATATATGAAGGTCGTTTGATAAGTATGGTAAAAAGTAAGAAAAACTAAATTGAAAAATTAATTAAATTAAACAATAAATAAATTTACCATACTTATCAAACGACCCTCGTACATGTACATAAATCTTTATATCAGGTATACAAACTCTTTTTTGTAAATATTTTAAATAATTATTAAAATATTTTTTTAAGGTAAGAATAATTTATTTTTATTATATATATATATATATATATATATATATATATATATATATATATATATATATATATATATATATATAATTTGGAATGAATGTAGTTACTATTTTAAAAAAATTAAGTAAAAACTATTTTTTATTCGTTTTAGCATATATTATACATTTAGTCAGTTTGATATCTTCATATTATGAAGTGGATATTTTTTTAGGAAAGTCAATATATATATATATATATATATATATATATTATGGAATATTTATTTCTTTCATACATTTAGAAACTAAACAGCGATATGTTATAATAAAAAAAAACTTATAAAGATAAAAAACTTACAAACATAAATAATTGATTTAGTGTCGAAGTTTCCTTCCATAAATATATTATTGTCAAACGTGCATTACAAATACACGTATTCCAAACTCCGCCCATACCTGATCATAGAATTACTTAACATTCACTTAACGCAACGTGTTTATTAAAATCCGTTACATTTCGAAAACACAAACACACACAAACGTACATAGCACCGTACACGACGTACTTAGCCACATTATATGATGTACAACGTATTCACGTGGGCCCGACATTACAAAATAGATAACTACTAAATAACATTGAATGCTAGAATGTATTAATTACACGGAGCGAATGCCATAAAAATAACTTCGAAACAGCTTCACGCCAAATTATATCTCTCGAACATGATTAAAAGATTTATTGCATTGTTCTCGCACGGGCGTGGATGCGTGGATCTGTGGATGCGCCGCGCGACCATCTTTGTATATACGGTCCATCGTGTCGA
The DNA here is from genome assembly GCA_029203775.1 of Neoneuromus ignobilis. Taxonomy (NCBI): domain Eukaryota; kingdom Metazoa; phylum Arthropoda; class Insecta; order Megaloptera; family Corydalidae; genus Neoneuromus; species Neoneuromus ignobilis. The sequence goes on from CP092089.1 coordinate 31,033,585, forward strand.
AATCACATATTCGGCATTTATTATTCACATTATGTTGCGGTTATTTATTAATATACACAAAAAGTTGATGAAATATTTAACCGGGATCAATAACCTGTTTAAGTTGTCGATTTTTTCAACATCCACTTATAAGGCATTTATATACTAATATATACGTATACATACACACACACACACAAACCATCTATATACATACATACATATATATATATATATATATATATATATATATATATATATATATATATATACATACACAATATTTATTTACATAAACATAACAAAATGTGAATAATAATTAAACGCATTTATTTTTATATAAATATATTTTTTTAATTTATCAAACACTTAAGTGCAGGTTTTTTCGATTTTTTTATTACTACTAATTGGATTAATTATACCAAAGAATATGTGTATTTCTATATACATATATTTTTTAACTGTGATAGAACTTTAAATTGAATCCATATTGAATGTGTTATCTAATCTAAAAACACCTTTATGATTCCCTTATGTATACATACACACAAGTATATATATATATATATATAAATATATATATATATATATATAAATTTTTTTTCGGTTAGATATAACTTTCGATAGGAATTCAATTTAAAGTTCTATCGCGTTTAAAAAACACCTATATATAAAATTGCACAGTATTTTCACCTTGTGAAGCTATTTTTCAATGTGAAACTTTTTTTCATTTTCGTTAGATATTTGTAATTTATTTTCGTACTTTTTTATCGCAAACTAAATAATGTAAATATTTTAACAAAATATATTATTGTAAATTATCTGATACTACTCATTGTATATGGCGTTTATTCTCCAATATATTAATAAAAGTAGATATTTTGGAATTTAAATAAAAATAATAATTAAATATATTAGTAAAAAGGGTTAGAATTATTGCATAAGAAATTGAGTTATTTAATATATAATTCTATAAGAAGCAAATGATAGTTTTATAGGTTATAAGTTTAAATAAATAAAAATAAATGAATATTTGTTGAATGTATCTTTTATAAGGTATTTCAAAGATAATATTTTTGAAACTCAATCATCATTTCAGAAAGATTAGACAAAAAGTGCCACTTTAGATAAAAAGATAAACTCTAGTTAAAAATAGATAAAAAAAATAAATAGAAAAAAAGATAAACTCTAGTTATTAAGATAAACTTAATTTAGAAAAATAATTTTTTAAAGAATACAAAATTGTTATTTATTTAATAATCTGAAATAATTTAAGAAAATTTAATACATGTGTTCAATTTGTGAAAAAATCTATAAAGCCCATTTTTTGAAGTCCTGTAAAATTTATGTGCTATGAAGTGTAATTTTTTACTGATTATTTTTGATGCTCATATTTTTGTAATATATATTTATTAATTATTTGCAAATAAAAATAATATTAACTGTTTTAAATATTGTTAACTATTTTATTATCTTTCTATTATATTAGGTTGGCATATTGTTCCGCTTTTTTATTATTTTTCTATTATATGCGAAATAAAATAATTCCAACCTAATATATAAAATAATTCCATCGCAAAATTAATGTCATTAATCTATTCCAATCGTGAACGATAACCTTCGAACTTTAACGATTGTAAATAAACATTATTTACGATTTAAAATATTACTGGGGGACTGAGTGTAGCGAGCAAGAGGCATAGCCCCCCGGGGGTCAGTAAACGTAGTGAGCAGAAAGTGGAGCTTCCTAGTCTTTTTTAAAATTGAAATAAAAATATATAATATAGGGTTATCTAAACGTGACGCTTAGATTTGTGTTTTATTAAAGAGAAATATGTGTATAGGGTGATGTATAGGGAAACATGTGAATAGTTTCTTCTGTTTCATTTTAATAAAACATAAATCCAGGCGTTGCATTTGGATGACACTATATTAAAGATACTAAATATTTTCTAATATTAATTAATTTATAAATAAACATTTATATTTTCAAATACTATAAAAAATAGTTTAGATATTTTTATTTTCTTTTATCTTTTTTAAAGAAAAAGAAAAATCGTACTTAAATATTTATTTAGAGAATTTTTATCGTGCATCCAAAGTACGTATACAAATCGATATGTTATCGTTAAACGAATTCATACCAACACCTGGTATGTCAATAAAATTTTACAGTTTCGTGCATTATCTCAATCTACTAAGATTCAGCCGATTTGTATTTATATGTACTTACTTGTACGTGTCATAGGTAACAAGAACTGCTTGCATTTGAAGTGCAAGGGCCCTTGACAATGCATAATAAATGTAATCACTTATACAAACCTGCATGTATGTGAATGTAAAATACATTTACACACATTTATATACATGTGTGTATATATAGATTCAAAAACTGAAAAACAGTGTTGTTGACGTATAGGCAGTAAGCGGTAGGCCTTCGAGATATGCTAAGACAAACAAGAAGGTCATTAGATTTGGTTCATAAAACTTAAATAGCTCTGTTATCTTCACACACTGTCGTAAAAGCACAGACTGTGTGTTCGCCCTCCAAACATTTCTATGTTCAGCAGTATTGAATATGTCTTACATATAAATGTCTAACATATTACTTACTAATATTCATTTACAACAAAAGTAGCACAAACTAATTATTATAGAAATATTTTAATATAGTTTTGTGTAAAATTCAGTTATTTTGGTTTATTTTAGTTTTTCTTAACTTAACGCCAAAAAATGAAATATTTTAAAATGCATAGAATAGCTTTGAATAAGAATATACATTTTTATTTTTTTAATAATTTTAACATGAAAAATGCATTTAAAATAAACAAAAATTAATTATAGGCATTACGAAATAAAGATGACCTAATTTATTTTTTTAGGGATATTAAATAAACAATATTTTAATATTTAATTAAATATATTAGAATAGGAATAATAATTAATCGTCATTCATTTTAATTTTCTATAATAATTCAATAATCTCAAATATATCAGTTTGTATAATTATTTTTTTAATGATATCAACTTTTTGAAAAATAATATATGTTAATTTATTTATATAACTAGTAAATTAAAATATTTTTTGTGTTATTAGAAACTGTTTTATTAATTTATGTAAAATTTAGTTAAATTTAAATTTATAAGAAGATTTATAAAGATTATCACTGAAAGAACATTTTGGAAAGCGCTGGATTGACGTAAAAAACAATCCCATTTCCGCAAAGAAATATAGTTGTGAGTGAGAGTGTTTCTTTTTTTTGTTCCATTGTGGGCGTCTACGGGATCCATCATGGTTTTATTTCCCTTTTGTGTTGTTTCTGTTGCCAGGTCTTTGTGTTCGCAACATACGCCTGCATGTATGCCAATTGTATTCTACAGAAATATGAGAAAGGAAATATGAATCAAAAAATGATATATTTACTATTTTCAAATACTGTAACTTTTTTTAAAAAATAGACATATTTATTTATACATAGTATATAGTAATATATATATATATATATATATATATATATATATATATATATATATATATGCATGCTTATGTGTGTGTATATATATGATTATACAAATGCCTAGAAGCTCCGGTACTTGGTAATTTCGGTTAATAATAACATACAAATGTTTTTTGCAAGTAAAATTCTCGTGATTTCAATCATTGGTTCGTAGAACTTGTAGTTAATTTATGATTTCGTATGAAAAAAGTCGATTTTTGTATATGTTGATTTTTGCGAAATTTTGAATTCTATAGATCCTTGATTTTTCGAAAATCAAAGATTGAAAATGTGAAAATTTACTATAAGTAAAATTGTTTCTAAAGAAATCGATAATATTGATAGAAAATTAACACTTTCCGGTAAATGTAGCATTAATTATTAAAATAAATAGTTTTTAAATCTAAAAATTCAATTTTAATATTTTCTAACTTTACTCAAAATTCGAAAAAATAATTTATATTAATTGTAATAAAAAAAATTAATTTAGAAAAATTGATTTTATTTCGAGAAATTGTTTTTAATTTGAAAATCATGGATTTGTAGAAAAGCTGCTATAAAATTAAAAAATAATGATTTTTTAATAAAAACTGGTTATCTAAATCCAAGTTTTCTCTAAAAGAAATTTATTTTGGATTTGAAAATGAGGTTTCGATTATTAATTAGTTTTCATTAATAGCTTATTATTGATTTTAGATAAAAAGATATTTTCTAAACTATTGATTTTTTATTAAACTTTTCTTTTATAAATCATCGGTTTTTAAAAAATAAAAATTTTAAAAAATGAAAATTTTGAAAATCGCTTTAAGTGTTGTTTTTTTAACTATGATTTGATTATTATGACTTAAAAATAAATATTTTCTGACAGGAATGATATTTATTATTAGAAAATATTAATTAATAACCAAAAGTTGTTTTTAGCAATTTCTTTGAATTTTTTAAATAATTAATATCTGTGAATAATAAATAATTAATATTTATTAAAATGTAAGATTGTAATTTAAAATATACGGTTTTGTTTCTAATAAACATTTTCAATTAGAAAATTTTCTGAACAAAAAGTTTGTTTTAAATAAAAATAGTGAATTTTAGTTTGGCACTGCGACTAATTGACCAAATGAGTTTTTTTTTTGTAATTTAATCATGGTTTTGTCTTATTTTATAGTTGATTTTTTTAAAAAATATGAAATTTTGTATACAATTCACAGTTCTTCATGGATTTGTAAAATAACATTGAAAAGTCGTTTAAAGTCAATCTTTTTGCTTAGGAATTTATCGACGAAAAAAACTATAATTGGCGAACAGAAAGGCATAGTTTTTCATTACGACAACGCTTAGCCTCATACGATACGAGAAAAGCTCCAAAAACTAAGACAGTTTGAATTGGAAATTATGACACATTCATTTTATTCTTCCATCCTGACACTATTCAATTAACTTTTTTTCCAAAGTTTCCAAAATTACTTTAGTGGGAAATAGTTTAATACAGAGACGAATATCCCAGTGAAGTTTTATTCATTTTTTAACCCAAAACCAAAGGTGCTTTATCGCTAGGGAATTGGAAATTTAAGATTAAAATGGGAAGAAGTTACGAATTATAATGAAAATATATTTTAGATTAAAGTTACAATATCAGTTTTTTGTTTTGTTTCAAAATTTTCTCTAAAAAACTCAATTATTTGTGGAATGACTCAATATATTCATTTAAATGTTATATTTTAATTTTAAATGATTAGTTCTGTTTCAAATAAATATCTTGAAATAAGGTTTTCTTTAATTATAGAATGCTATATATTACTGATAGATATTAAATCCATAATACTGTTTTTAAAGAAATGATTAAATTAAATAGCAAAATCTTTGATTTAGTAATCTTATCAAAAAAATGTTTTTTTAAATTACAGATAAAATATTTAGTGATTTACTTATTTTCATATTGCTACATGTTATAAATTTGAAAAAATACTAATTCTTTTGTAAAAGTATTGTATTCGTTGCCCTATTTGAAATCATTTAAATATTTTTGTGACCTATTTAAGTATATTTATTAATTATTTGTATATTTTTTTTGTTAGACAAGAAAACGTTGTGATGAAGCATGTAACAACAAAATATTCTAAAACAAAGAAAATATAAGTACTTTATATATTTTATATATTATAGTAAAGTACTTTGAAATTATAGCCATATAAAAATATCATTTCTTTTAAAAAATATTATAGTTTGAATTTCTTGTTCAGATCCCAGAATTGATTTTTTGTTTATAAGAAAACTGTTTCAATATAAGAATGTATCTCATATTTACATAAAGTATTTACAAAAAAGAATAAAATTCACACACTCACATGTGTGTATGTACATACATACATACATACATATATATATATATATATATATATATATATATATATATATATACATACATAGAATATATATTTGTAATGTATGTATGTAGTATATAGTGGGAAAATAGTGCTCACACATACACTGTGGAAAACATTGGACCAATCTCTTTTCGTGTTGGGAGGAGTCTCCCACCGCCATAGTACTCCGTGACGCCAGTGGTACATAAGATATGTGAGTTTTCTTATTTCCTTCGATTTTTCTTTCACCCGCACACATATATACAACTTGCTCGCTCACATATACATACGCACCGAATACAGTCGAATTTTCTTCAACAAGCATATACGTAGGGGAGTGATGTACTAAAGCATACTGTTCCATTTTAGTTTGAAAATTATTTTACGATTTTACTTCTCAAGTATGTTTTCAATTTGTTACTCAATTAATATATTTGTAATAACCAATCATTACTTTCGATGAATTTCTAATAAATTGAATTCTTGCTATACAAACTTTTTTTATATTATTTATTTTTTTAAACTATTTTAAATTGTTTATAAAATTTATAGAAATATAAAAACTAATAACTAGTATCTTAAAAATAATAACAATTTGTATGAATTCAATCTTAAATCTTTATCATATAGAATGACCCATATGAAAATGAAAGATAGTAAATGATAGTAAACAAGTAAATTTATGTCTAAATCCTTTAATCTCATTTGGACTACACCTTATATTGTATTTCTATTAAAAATATTTATTAAATTTATTTTTAGTTTATTTAGTTAGGTATGAAATTTATTTTCATTTGAATCACAAATCTAAACAACGTATGTTATTTTGAATATTATTATTCAACGAAAGTAGCAAAAGAAAATTTAATTCCAACTTCATATTTTAATATATATATATATATATATATATATATATATATATATATATATATATATATATATATATATACAGGAATACCTTGCATAGTCCGGTTAATCGGTTCCACTGATTAGCCGGACTATTTGAAACCGGACTAATCGAAACATTAACTAAATACAAAAAACGTTAATTGGTTCCAAACAATTTTTTTTCTGTTTTTCAGTAAATAAAACGACGTTAATATATTCAAATGTTTGTATGTATCAACAAAACAAGATTAGAGGTTTATACATTCATTTTAAATTCATTTTCAAATGGGTTATTAAAATTTAATTATCAAAAAATCGATTTTATTCTAAAGTTACGAATCAAAAACTAATAGAAAAAGAAAAAAAGACCACAAAACTAGAACTGCGCATGCGTTGCGCATAATGTGCATATACGATTTCGGTTTTCTTTTTTATATTTTCATAATAAAGGGGAAAACTTGAAAATTTTCGTATAAAAATAATTTTATGTATTAATTTTTTTGGATTTTTTTCAAGAAAAACTTTTTAGTAGGATTTTTTTCAAGTAAAAAATATTTTTTTGGGAAATTTCAAACCAGACTATAGTGAAACTAGACTAATCGAAGCAGGACTAATCGAGGTATTATTGTACTCAATTTTAATAAAATAAAATAAAAATAGTATCACTAATTTAGTATTGATAAAATACCCAGAATTTTAGTATTACTGTATTCACTTCTTACATGTATAAGTTTTAATTTCTGACATATCGTCTTAAACACATTTTAAATATTGATTTATGAACTAGTGTTCTATGTATTATTCACTCATTTTCATACATAGCCCATACTCAGTTAAGTGCATCACTACTACTGAACTTTTTTCCATATCTCAACAATTTTCTTTAGAGACCAAATAGAGATATCTGAGAGTTAATTCCTATTGTTTTAACATAGATACTGGATGCCATATGTAATCAAGCATTGTCTTATTGAAATATGACACTTGGAATTATGGAAGTGCTACTAGTTTGAATGTACTAAACGAATACCTTCAGTACAACAAGAATTAGATATACTATTGTGATCATGTAGAAGAGAACTTACTGTAATTATTGATTAAACCTCTTATTACAATTCATTGTTTATGTAGTATGTCTTCTCTTAATGTAATTTTGTTGTTTTTTTCTTTTTTTTTCATTTTCTGTGTTAATATTTAAACAATTTTTTCTCTTATTTTCAATCAGATAAAATTGTAATTGATTAAAAAAGACAATCTATTTCCATTCTATGAATTTAATTAACTATTTTTTTTCAATTGTAATTTCAATAAATATTGATGTTTAAAAGTACTAATATAATTAAATTAATAACACATTAATAATTATTACTTGTAAAATAATTAAAAATAAATTTATATATGTCTACATGTGTATTATTTTATTTCATTAATAAATAAGATAAAAAGTTTTGTTAAACTTTATCACACTTCAAAATAATATAACAATCAATCATTAGATTAATTAATGAAATTTTAGATTATGTCATACTTAATGTTTTCGAAGATGAATTGAAATCATTATAATATTTTATTTCTAATCAGTTTTATATATTCTATATTACTATTTATTATGTTATTTTATTTTTCTATATCGTTTTTAATCCATGTGATAAAAAACTTCATTTACTTTTGAAGTTGTAAATGCTGATTGTATTTTAGAGCCTATTAAATTTCTAAAAATTATATGTATATAATTAATAAACTTTAATAAAAGTATCATTATAATAAAATCTAATTTGAAACATGAAAAGGATAAATTACTTTAAAATGTTAAATTTTCCATGTATTATTTTTTTAATATGCTATTTTTATGCTGCAAATTATATCTTTTCTTTTGGTAAGATATATAAATGGAAATTTTAATAATTTTGTTGATGATTTTATGTAATTAGTACATAAAGTTCATGCCTTTTAATGCACGGATTTAATACATTATTTTTGTTAATCCACTCTTGTCTTCCCTTAATTTTTGTTATAATAAATCCATTTTTATAGTTTGTGATTATTCGATCCAAAGAAGATTATTTTTGATACCTAATTGGTGATGTATAAATATTTATACATTATCATAAATACTTTAATATTCAATTTTTTGATTTAAAATATGTCTATATATATATATATATATATATATATATATATATATATATATATATATGTATGTATATATGAAGACAAATTGTTTGAATCGTTGCTTTTTAGAACGTAGAGAACAATCAAAAATATCTTCGTTTGAATTTAGCTGGAATACGAAATACTTTTTTCACAAATATGTAATAATATTTCAGTTCATTCTTCTCGTCTATCTCGTACCGTTTTCCTCTATACGTACGTGAGAAAAGCGTACACGTATACTCACATATATACACACACACACATACACACACGTTTTTCGCACAAGGTCTGCGTGGAATGTACCCGTCTTCAGAATTGATGAGATTGCATCGTCGCAGCAGCAGCAGCCCTACACTCGCTTCAACCTCTGCCGGCCCGCTTGCCAACCAGCCATCCAGCCACCCTTATCTTAGCGGCAGAAGTGTATTTCGGTGTGGGTGGAGAAGTTTGTTTTTCGTTTTTCGTCGTCCGTGCTGCGCAGAGCCACACAGGTTCGTTCGATCGTGTGTGTAGTTTGGGAAACCGCCGAGCATTGGATAGAAGAAAAACGGAATAAGAATTCTTTGATACACATACGATCTTTGCGGCGAATACACGCATGGGTTCCTTGTACCGTATGTTTGTGCGAGGACCACGCCTTCTTTCCGTTTCTTGGGGTGCATATAAATGTATGTGTTCTTTTCCTTTTTTCATATAAAGAAAATTTATGACATGAATCGAAGTGAAAAAGCGTCTATTGTGTTTTTCCAGAACGAAATATTTTGCATTTAAGTATGAAGTTAGAAATGTAACAAAAAAAATGTAAAACATAAATCAAGCACAGAAAGTCGTTTTAAGATAAAAATTTTCGCATAGAAATACTGGTAGACTAGTAGCGAAATAAACTGGTATCTTGTTGAATTTATATTAATTATTAGTTAAACTTTAAAAAATCATGCAAAAAATTCTTTCGAATTAAAAATAATTACTACCAACTAAAACATGTCAATTTTTATTTCATTTGATTTACACCGAATTACTTTAATATGTATTTTACTTTTATCCTTAGGTTGTTTGTATTTTTAATAAGATTTTACATTGATTAATCAACTTACTTTTTATACAATTGCCGTACACACACATACGGACGTGTATATATATCTATATATATATATATATATATATATATATACATACAAACACACATACATAGATTAGTATTTCATTCATGGAATTATGCTGTACATATTTTTAATAGTTCACTTTGGAATTTCATGAATTAAATTTCAATTCGTTTTTAAAACATATACCAGCAGAAATATATACTTTAGGAAATTCATGTAGCTATCGGCTATTTGTGATCATTGATTGGATTTTTTAACTACGTTAGGCTCTTATACATAGTCCATATTTATAAATTGTATATACAATTATATATACATTATATATATATATATATATATATATATATATATATATATATATATAAATATATACGTGGTTTTTTAAACTTGATAGAAATTTAAATTGAATCGAGAGTTCTATCTAACTTAAAAAACCTTTATCATACCTTTATATATACATACATACACAACTATATATATATATATATATATATATATATATATATATATATATAATATATAAAGATGTTTTTTTATGTTAGATAGAACTTTCAATAGGGATTCAATTTAATGTTCTATCAAGCTTAAAAAACACCTATATATGATGGTTCAAACTAGACTAAAGAATTAATAAATGATAATAAACAAGTAAATAAATGATAAACTATTCAATCTCATCATTTGGGCCATTATGTATATATATATATATATATATATATATATATATATATATATATACATGTACATATACGTATACATATTTGATATAAGTACATAAATGTTGGTAGAGGTTTGTTCTATTAATACATTTGAATGAATTAATAAGACATATATTTTAAAGAAAAAATGGTATTTTTCTTGTAAAATATTTTTTTTTCAGTTTTTTGCATGATAATTCGTAGAATTTATGTATTTAAAAACATACTGTTATATGGAATGCTTGAATGTGTAAGAGAGTTTCTTTTTAATTATTTATTTCAAAATTCACCTTGAAACCAATTGAAATATTTTTCCAAATTTATTATTATGCGAAATTTAATTTGTATTCATGTAAAGATAATAAAAAAACATAAATATTAATCCTTATAGTTTAAAGATGTAATTCACTCTTACTTATACTTAACTAGAAATCATTATTTCAAACATAAATTGGTTTTCAATATAATGTTATTTTTTGTAAAAACTTATGATTAAAAATTAATTTAAATTAATTTTTATTTAATGAATTAATCTAATAATATACATATTTCAGACATTAAACGTTACAAAGATAAAAGAATACTGATTATATAAAATATTTCATTTTTTCTAAAAAAAAAATAATAATTAAAATTTCATTATTGATTTTAAAAGTTTACAGTATTAATATATTTTTTAAAAATTTATTAAATGAATATTTATTTATAAACTTAAAATTGATTTTTATACCAGAATACAAGAGTATTGTTTTCTTTGAATACTAACAAGTACGTAATTACTGATGCATTTCTCTCTCTCTTTATATATATATATATATATATATATATATATAATGGTATTTGTTCGTATAAGTATAACTAATGTTATATAGGAAAGATAAAAAATGTATAGGGCAATCTTAACAATTTTTTATGTGACTTATTCTCAAATCGTTGAAATATGTAAATAAAGCTAGATAATATTGTAATTAAAACATCTTATACGTAATACACATAAGTACGTACTTAGTCATATATATATATATATATATATATATATATATATATATATATATATAAAATCTCGAGTTTGTATAGTGTAGGTAAATTTGAAAAAAATGATTTATATTGAATATTGGCAATAAATTCTTCTGCAAAGCGAACGAAAGATATATGTGTAACGACATCAAATCAGAAAATGCGATTTTCTGGATTCGGCCAATAAAAATCCTCTACACAGTCGTCGACTTGGAAAACACCTCACACCAATGAGAGAGAGACGCCTCTCACCTTTAGAAAATATGGAAAATTCTATTTCCAATTCAAATTGAACACGTACGTAAAGAATATGAGACGAAAGGTAAAAGAAGAGAAGCGTGTATATATTCGAAGTATGTGTGTGTGTGTCTGTATGCATATGTATGTACATTTATATTCTGAAGAGAGCGAGTTTAAGTGTATGTGTGTGTGCGGAGGCGAGGTATCGGAAAATGCGCTTCGAAATTGCCATGGTGTGAGGGACATCATTTTAAGTTCTACAAGATTACGTTCAGAATTTATAGGTGTATCGGGTACGTTACGTAGTAGCTCTTGCTGTGTTCGAAGGCGCCCTATTTGCATCGTTAAATATAACTAAGAAACGCTATCCGGATGGAAACAGACGTGTGTTTTCTTTTCAAGTGATCTCTTTTTGTACTCGTTCAAAAAATATATTATTTGTACATCTAACTATATATATATATATATATATATATATATATATATATATATATATATATATATATATATAATGTACAATATTAGTTGTACGTTATGTATTTTTTTGGTAAATTCATAAATGTCTATATGAAAAAATGGTGATGACGATTACAGAATAACTTGTCAAATTTTTCGGTACTTAAGACATTTAAATTATTTTCTAAAAATATCATATTGTATATTTTATTACTACAGTTAAAACTCTTTGGTGTATTTAATATTAAAGTTCTTCAGAATAAGGAATTTCTTAAATTAGTGACATTTGTTGAAATTTTATTTGAGTTAAAGATATTGGTTATTTGATGATATATCAACGTCGTAGATATGAGTATCTTAATTTATATTTTTAAATCGATATGCTTTTCTTCATATCAGCGAATTAATTCTCTCCTTTCTTGAATATCATTTATTTTATAACTTATATTTAGGTTGGCAAGTATTTCCCTTCCGCTTTTTTTTTTTTTGTACATAGCTGCGAAATTCAAAAGACCAGAAGGCGGAAGGGAGATATTTGCCAACCTAATATAATAATTCATTATACATATATTTATTTTTTAAGTTATTTCAAAACATTGCAATTATTGAAATCTGTTACAATATAGAAACATTTCTTTTGTAATGATTCATTATTTAATAATTATAGAGTAGGATAAATGGGACTAAAGGGTTTACACACACATTTACTTTCTTACTATCGTTTACTATCCTTCAGTCTATTTTGGGTCACCCTATGCTAAATTTCCATTTTCTCTTATTTTTTTATCAATTTGTTAATTTATGATTTGTATATTTGCTGAATTTTTGACCTGATATTAGATTTATTTTTATAAGTAATACGAATACAGATATGACATATATATATATATATATATATATATATATATATATATATATATATATATATATAGTATGTTGAGAAAGATTAATGATTCAATTACAAAATATTGTATGAAAAAATATTGGTAACATACATCAAATTGATTTTTATTTTTAAAGTGTCATATTTGGAAAATTATAAGTAAAAATGGATATTTTATGTTAATTTTATTTTTATTATATTATTTACTTATAAAGATAAAAAATAATAATCTAATATATGAATTCCTAAAAAATATCTTATCATGTATATAAATTTGTTTCTTAATAATAGCAAGATTATTCAAATGTACATTTTTATAACGTTTCACTTCCTTATTAAACTTACATATACATATATATATATATATATATATATGTGTGTGTGTGTGTGTGTGTGTAATATTTAAATAAAAAACGTAACTCAAAACTCTACAATACTTCACATACACTTAGTTAAATATAGAAGTACTGACGTAATACAGAAGAGACAAGAAAGATGCAATATAATACTGGGAATTAAGATGGGGTTATATATATATATATATATATATATACATATACACAGAAATACATATACTAGCTTTTTTGACGATCTTCCAGTTATCTGGTGTGGGAGTTGATCCAACCATGTACCACCCGGTCGACTGAGAAATGCGGGAGAGAAATAGGGAAAAGGCGGAAAAAATAAAATAAAGCGTTCAACATATCCAATAAGATTTTAACCTGTGCGGGTGGGGAAGGATGTAGTATACAGGATTCAGTATGGGCAAGGTGGATAGATAGATAAAGAAGAATGGGAAAGTGGTTACATCGTTGTTATGGAAACGCAGCCTCACACGCTATTCTCGCGCAATAACTTCGTTTCAAATAATGAAACGCGCGCCAAACGATTCTGTTTTTACCAAGTAGTACATATATATATATATATATATCTATATATATATATATATATATATATATTTATATATATAAGGTCATTTTTAAGTTCTTTTACGTATTTCTCGTCGTATGAATGTAATCAAAACTTGATATAAATGTATTTATTTGTTTCAAATCACTTATGATTTTAACTTTTCTGTCAATATTTTTATTTTAACAATTGAAACAATGTCTATTGCAATAAAATATAAAACTTCGAAATAAAAGTTGTAAATTTCAAATCATAGTTTGTTAATGTTTTTTATAAAGTTGATAAAGAAAATAAAGATTATCACTACGCATTTAAAAGGACATAACATTTTTAAAGGATGGACTTGTAAAATAAAATTTTCATGATGGTATAGTCATTTAAATAGTCATTATCTATATCAGATATAAATTTTATAATATTAATGATTGAGTTTGAAGAGTGATTATTAGGAGTTTGGGAAATATAGATTTATAAAGAAAATATACTGAATTAGTAGAAACTTTTAGTGTAAACAGTATTTATTTGTTTATTTTTGGTCAATTTACTAACAGTTAAAAATAAATAAATAAAGTATAATTAATAAAAATAGAGCATATGTAAAGTGTTGATATTATTAATATAATTAAATGCTGTTTAAATTCGTGTATAATAAAGTTATTTTCAATAATATTTCTAAATTTTCTTAAAAGTATTAATCTAAAAATGACTTTTTTGTAATCTTCTTAAAGCGAATAAAACTATTGAGTGACATAAATGAGACCGAAGGATAGTAATGAATAATAAATGATAGTAAAGTAAATAAGTAAATGTATGTCTAAACCATTCAGTCTCATTTGGGCCTTTCCACACTAGTCAGAATGCATACAGTATTCACGCCCATTACTGCTCGTCTCACACCCTCTTATCCCAAAATCCCTCATCTAAAATTCGTTTTCGGGTAAGAGCATGTGAGATGAGTGATAATGGACCGTGAATACTGTATGCATGTTAACTAGTGTGGAAAGGCCCATTTCGGTCATCGTTTATAACAGAATTATTATATCTATTAGAAATGAAGAAAGTAATTTTTGAGATATTGCAATGAAATTTTAGTTGTTTATATTGAATATTAAAATGTTTTTTTCAGTTTTTTTTGTTATGCTAATTGTATTTTTTCAAACTGTTGATTTTAACTGAAAACTTAACAAATATATTAAAATTAACTAACTATTATGTCAATTGCACTATTATAATAATTATTTTGTAGCATATTTAAAAATAAGCGGCATGAAATTTTACAAAGCGACAAATATTTCTTGGAATTAATTTCTCAATTTTAGTATTGTTTATTTATGGAATTAATTAAAATATGACATGTATAAAAAGTTTCAGAATACAAAATGATTGTATGTTGACAAGCAATAAAATCTATAAAGTAATTACACGAATTGAAATACGTTTTAAGTTACTACTTTCAATGAATTAAATATTAATTAAAAATAATATTTCATTTTTTCTTCTTGTATGATTTTCTAATATGAAATGTATCTTTATATTTTATAGAATATATGAAATAATTACGTTTTTATTTAGAAGTAGCAAAATATGATGACAAATATATTAAATAATTCAAAATGTGGCATTAAAAGTCAATAAAGTGAAAAAAGTCCTTATATATATATATATATATATATATATATATATATATATATATATATATATATATAAATACGCATAAGCAGTATAAAATAAAATTCAGAAGCGTTCTTCGTGCTTCGTACATTTCAATTTTCAATTTTTGTAACAAGGTGTCGCGTAGATGGATATAGAAGAAGTTTACACCGTTCAAGTTTCTTACCAAAGTGCCAGCCGACGTTGCTGCAGAATGCTTCTTTTTCACTTGAAAACACGAATAATAGAGTCGCGCGGTTCGGGAAATCTTTTTAAATACATTTTTCGCTTTTACGACGAGAACGCGAGATTTTCCATTTGCCGTTGCTCCTTGTTAAAGTCTTTTATAAATAACGTAACGAGTTGTATTTTTCTCTTCAGTATTGCAATCTTTACATACTTCAGCAATATGTTCATTATATATATATATATATATATATATATATATATATAGATATATATATATACATACATATACACATTTATATAAACGCATGTATGTAGTGTTATTTTTTGAAAATAATGTAAATTTGTTGGAAACATAATATTTTTACTCATTTATTTAAATCCATACAACAGTAGTATATTTTAATAAAAATGTACGTCATATTAATGTACATATTTTTATACTGTAAACAGTAGTATTTATTATATATATATATATATATATATATATATATATATATATATATATATATATATATATATATATATATATATATATATATATATAATATATATATATATATATATATATATATATATAAATACTGAAAATGACATATATGAGGGTCGTTTGATAAGTATGATAAAAAAGCAAGAAAAGCTAAATTGAAAAATGGAATTAAACTAATTAATTAAATAAATTAAACAATAAATAAATTTACTATACTTATCAAACGACCCTCGTATGTATGTGTAAATATATAGATCAACTTATAATAGTGTTTTTTTGTTCCATTGAAACAGATATTTTTTTAAAAATAAACTTTTTCAAAACTTTTTCTGTTTTCTGTATATTTGAATTAGTTCTTATGTATTTTTTAAACTGATTTATGCTGTTACTTATATTTGTTATATGCTCTTCTTTAAATACTTATGAAATATTTCTGTTTATGAATCGCTTTGATAATATAATTTTTGATCAACAAACAAATTATTACATGTAGTTATTGATCTTTGTTTTAACAATTTGTGAGTTATTTAATCCCTAAAACAAAAATTCTACTTAATGGTACCAATTTACAAAACAGAAACGAAAAAAGAAAACAGAACTTATTTAATAAGACTGAAAAATGATTATTACGAAAAATTTTGTTAGAAATACAGTTGAAAAGTAAGATAATTTAAACAAATAATGGTTGTTTGTATATTTCTTTTTATAAAATAATTTAAAAAAATCAGTTTCTCCTTTAAAAACAAACGTAGTAAATAAATATACCGTAATTCAAGCCAAAAATTTATTCAATTAATTTATTTTTTTGCATGGGGGGATTTATATAAAAATTTTAAATAGTTTAAATAAATATTTTTAAAATATATATTTTACATACTAATTACTCGTACACTTCGTTAATACATTTTTATTTTCATTCAAATATAAGGTAATGGGTTTATGAACTTTGAAAAAAATATTCTAATAATTTAATATCTTTTAATACAGGATCATCAAAATGTGACGCCTAGATTTGTGTTTTATTAAAAAAACCAGAAGAAACTATATACATTTTTCCCTATACGTCACCCTATACATATGTTTCTTTTTAATAAAACGCAAATCTAAGCGTCACATTTGGATGACCTTGTATAATGAATTTATTTTTAAATAAATTGTAATAATTTTATGTTTATTATAAAAATCTAAATTTATAAGTCGTAATAAAAATTTCCATTTAACGAGTTTAGTTATTTGCCAATTGTATCATATTTTATTAATATTATATTTGAAATGTTTTGTTATCTTTATCAGAAATCATATCTTATTTTTTTAGAATTGATAAATATTATTCATGTATTTAATAGAATATTTCATTTAATATATATGTATTATGTAAGTGTATGTTTATGTATGAGTGTGTATATGTAAAATATATTCCATTGTGTTATTTTTGAAAATGTAACATTTTTAATACGCAATCACAACATCTGCGTACGAATTCCAGTTATTCGTAATAACTCGTCACTGTCAAATTGTTTTCAGATAAATTCTCAAAACCGGTATGCTGGATGTTCAAACATGCCAACGTTGTAAAAACATCCTATTTATGTTTTAGTAATTATGATTTTCCTGGAAAATATTTTAGAGTAAACAACTTGTTATGGGGTTGTTCTGCAAACTCGACATAAAAGAGATGGAGGATGTACTGCAATACCTATAATGTTTTGTTATATTGAAACATTGTATTTAAAACTTACTAGGTAGAGTTAAAAAAAGAAATTATAAAGTACAAGTTATAATGTTTAATTTCAGTGTTATTCCAACAGGAAACAAATTCCCGAAATCAATTATATAAATGAAAATTATTATTTACAAAAACAAAACCGAATTTAAATTAATGAATTACTTGATTACAATTTTAAAATTGCTAAGATATATTTTATTTTAGTAAATAATTATTATACATTAATTTCATTTTCATTTTAGTAATTTTTAAATAGTATTCAACCATGTGTGTAATTGTTATAACATGGTGAGTAAAAAATAATATATTACGCTTTTAATACATTAATGACTAAAAAATATTAAGAAATCTTTATTTTTTGATTTATTATACCAGTTTAATTCTTTTTATTAGAAAATTACATCAATGTTTGTTCTCATTAGCATTAGTATGACTTAAAATATCAAAATTAATCTATTAAATATTCGTAAAAATATAGTCATTGTAATTTTTTTTGTTCAAAAAAAATATTCAAGTTAAATAAATTTTGCAGATGTAAAGTATGATGATATTTTTTGTATAATAATAAATTTGAGGTTGAAGATCAAGCATTTATTTATACAAAATAAACACACACACGCATATATATATATATATATATATATATGTGTGTGTGTGTGTGTGTGTGTGTGTGTGTGAATATCTTGAATTCTGCATGAATGTGAATATATGTACAAGTATATATTCATAGTAGTTATACATTTAATGCATCCAAAAGAATTGCCAAAAGCAATTTAACTCAAAAGTTAAATAACATTTTTTATATTAGCAACATTCTTGAAAAAGATTTACCTCGTTTTTTCCGGTACGAATAAAAAGCTTTTACATATTGTATGTAAATGTGAAAGGAACGTTCTCTAGCTGTTTTTGAATATCTTATATACGTTCGCTCGAAATAAAAAAGGGTTGCTGGGGTGAACGACGAAAGGAGTAAGAACTGGTAAAGTGTATGCAAAATAGTATGGGGAGAACTAAATTATATATATATATATATATATATATATATATATATATATATATATATATATATATATATAATCATGTGTAAAGATTCTACAGCTTATTCAAATGAGATAAGAACGTTTTATTTACTTATTTTAACACTACACTATTGCAGACAATGTATTTATTGTAATTTTATAATATTATTCCTAAGTTTAATAATGTTCTTATCTTTATACCTAGTTAATTTCATTTTCGGACTTCTTGTCTCTCATTATATTGTTTTATTTTTTACCAGTCCCATACTGGATAAAAACTTTCAATATTTTCTTTCAATTGAACAATCATGTGTATATTTTTTCTTCAAAATCTTCAATACATATTTTAATACCTTTTTTCATCTATTTATATGTATTTTCCTAAATCCTTTAATATTCCTTAGACTGGAAATAGAAATTTCTACTGTTCTCTGTTCCTTTTGTTTTTAAATCATTGTCATCGTCTTCCTTTAAAATTCTTTACTTATGTATTTTCCACTTGTTTAATGTATTTTTATATATATATATATATATTTATATATGCATATATATATATATATATATATATATATATATATATATATATATATTTATATATGCATATATATAGAGAGAGAGAGAGAAAGAAAGAGAGAGAGATTTAATTTTTCATTTAAAAAATTAAATTAATTTTAAAGTTGTTCAATATAAAAACATATTTTTATATACAGATTAATATCTTATTATTCTAAAAATTGCAAAATAATATAAGTAATACTAAAAAAAAATTAAATTTTGATTAAAAAAAATTCAATTATCTATAGGTGTTCTTTTAAACGTGATAGAACTTTCTATAAGGATTCAATTTCAAGTTCTATCACGCTTAAACACACAGACACACACACACACACACACATATATATATATATATATATATATATATATATATATATTTATATTTATATTATACTAATTACATTTTCATTTTTGAAAATGTTATAGTTGTACTGATGAGCATTTTACAATATTTTGTCATATTATTCTTTATTCTACATACATTTTTAAGTGTTGTACTTTAAGAATAATTTTTATATTAAAAAAAATACAAGAAACTAACTGCAAAATAACAACTAAAATTAAGCATAATTATATAATTTTTTTAAAAAATATTTGTAATGACACCTAAAAAAATCCTTAGTTACTTGTTTTCAGATCAGCAGACTTCTGTAAAATGTTGAAAAATGTTTTAAACGATTGTTCTTAAAAATTGTATTTAACAAAACAATATTGCAAATTAAAAAAATGTAATTTTAAAAAGTGGTCAAGAATTTTTAAAAATTGTCAGTTTTTTGAATGTGTTATAAATGATTTTAAAATATTGTTGTAAACATGAAATATAGTAATATTTTGTTTATTATTTGGTTGGTTATTATGGGTAAATTATTTTTCATTTCTTTGTCATGGCATTTGTAAA
Source organism: Neoneuromus ignobilis (assembly GCA_029203775.1). Classification (NCBI taxonomy): domain Eukaryota; kingdom Metazoa; phylum Arthropoda; class Insecta; order Megaloptera; family Corydalidae; genus Neoneuromus; species Neoneuromus ignobilis. Next base: position 31,054,296 of record CP092089.1, read on the forward strand.
ACTGTTAATAAATAATTTTTAAATATTGAAAAAATATCTTGAGGTTTACTCATATATATATATATATATATATATATATATATATATATATATATATATATATATATATATATATATATATATATATATATATATATATATATATATATATATATATATATATATATATATATATATATATATATATATATATATATATATATATATATATATATGTAGATAATTATCACGGGGTCTAAATACTTCATATACGAAAATTTCAATTTACCAAAAAGAATGTGATCTTTCTGACTCGTGTTTAACGTGTGGTCAACACAGAAAGTCTGTAAGAATTTATCGTTGACATCGTGTTATTTATTAACTTGATAATGTATATCGTTTGTAACATTCCTTCATGTTGCTTACAATATTAGAAATTAAGATTGTGAGATTTGTGTCATCGTATATTCGATATGAAATGTTATATGTTGTTTTCATTCGGACCACTCCCCAGTTTGTTGTTGATATAATTTATTGAAACTTGTCGATTTTTTTCTGCAGATTTTTATTATCCACATAATATATTTTATCTGTGTTTATTTATATTATACACAAACATACGAACACCTGTTTGTCTATATAGATACATTTTTGAAAGAATATCTAGTATAGTTTTTAAAATTTATATTGTTAATAAACTTCATTTTAAAATTATTTCTATGCTATAACATATATATATATATATATATATATATATATATATATATATATATATATATATATATATATATATATACCCTATACTCAATTAAATAAGTTTTTAAGGGGCCTTCATTTTTTATCCTTTATTATTTTTCACTAACCCTTATTTTATACAATACACATTTATCTTTGATATATATATATATATATATATATATATATATATATATATATATATATATATATATATATATATACTCGCTTCCACATATACATATGTATGTAAGCATGAGACTATGTACAGTACGTATAATATCTGTGAATAATCGAATGACCTTTTCTTATATGAAATTTCAATAGCTTGCCTTTATATGCAACGTAGTCTATTGATATTTAAGAATATCAAAAGACGACTTGAGTGGATGAGTTCGTATCCCGCTACTGTCATCCGTATCATCTTTCAAACGTCGCTCGAAGCCAATAAGAGCACAGAGGATAATGCAGACATATTCGATGCTGATGATATTCTAGCTGCCATTGCCCCTAAGGCAAATGGCATATACTCTATTTCTCTATATTCTTTTTTGTCGTATATTTTTTATCAGAATATTTATTTTTCAGATAGATTTTGATCATATATATATATATATATATATATATATATATATATATATATATATATATATATATATATATATATATATATATATATATATATATATATATATATATATATATATAAATTATTGATTAAGAACCTAGATATATAAAAAGGCCTAGAAAGAGACTTATGGATAGATAGAACAAAGACGAGAAGAATCGTCGATATGAACTCTAAGAGGAAAAAGCATTGAATCGGTAAAAGTGAAATATTTTCAAGCAAACCTTTATTTAAAAATGGGTTAAAAAGCTGCGGATAATGATAATGGTTATATGTATATATATATATATATATATATATATATATATATATATATATATACATGTGTTTGTGTGTGTGTGTGTGTGTGTGTGTGTGTTTCTGTGTATTGATCTCATAGATGTACTATTTAGACATGTTTTTTTAAAAAAATTTGGTAATTTCATATGGTTTTAATTAACATTCAAATGAAATTAAAAGATTTATCTAATTTAAACCTAGTTTATTTATTAGTAAATAATATTTTATTTATAATTATTTTTTCTTTTAATATATATTTTTTTAATTTTAATAGTTTAAAATTTTGAAAAAATATTCATTTTGAATGTTTTTTTGATATATCTTTTGCAAAATTATTTAAGGTTTTCTTATACAATTACATATAGGTTTATTATAGGGTGGTCTAAATGAGACTGAAGAGTTTGGACATATATTGACTTGTTTACTGCTATTTACTATTCTTTACAATCTTTTATTCTGATTTGGATTATTCTATTGAACCACTTAACATTAATCCTACTTTAATTACAACTAATTAAGAATTTCGATTTTCTTGTAATATTTATTATCTTTTTTCTTTATACTTCATTAGTACTTTTTTCTAATTGAATATAAAACATCATTATAAACTATAACTATAGTTTATAATTGTGTCCTCTAGGAAATAAATTTAAAAATGTAAATTTTAGGATTAACTCTCTATGTTATCATTCTTTTGATATGATTTATTTTAATTTTAATCATTCATTCTGTCTTTAGTAATTTATTTGACAATATTTGTTTTTTTTAAACATTAAAAAGTTATGTAAACCAGATGACATAATTAAATTTATACAGAAATTATTTTTTTAAGATATTTTTGTGTATCTTATTATTATACTATTTTTGAGCATGAAATACTTATAATTACTCTTCAAATGTTATTTTTGTAATGATAAATGAAAATATTTATTCATATAAAATACTACATAATATTTATATATAAATACTTATGTATCAATAAATATTTTATTTATTTCCATTTTGATAGAACAGTTTTTTTTATTAATTTTCGTGCATAATTGTGTTTGGTTGTAATTAACAATTAGTTCATTATCATTTCTATGTCGTTTTGAGTTTTATTTAAATACATTCGTTAATCTTTATTTATAATCATTTTAGTCAATATCACTCTGATTTATTTTAAATATAGCAATTCTGGTTCTTTGAAATAAAACTAAATGTTAATAATTTTCATTCTTTCTGAGAAATATTATATAAAGAAATATTATAAGAAATATTATATAAATATATTCTCAAATATTCAAATTTTTCTATTAATGTATAAGAGGAATATTTTAAAAAATATTTTAAAAATATTTTTCGTTTCGTAAAATAATTTTTACTTAAAACATTATTCGTTCAATTTTATTAAATTTGATATATATTATTCTAATATTTTATCATCCATTAATTTTATATAGATTATATTTTGTTAAACAGAATTTAATATTATTCATTTTTAATTCATAAAATAAACGCCAGTTCTTTATTGATGCACATTCAATCTTAATTTGTACCAAACATAATGTTTCCTTATATATTCCTGGAAGTTGTTTGTTTGTGCTATATTTAAAAATTATGCAAATATATAACGAACGTCTGTTTGAAAGAAGAATATGCGGGTACGAGAATATGTCTGACAAGAAATACAATAAAAAAATACGTAGAAACGCCTCTGTCTACGAGTCAATACACGATAATACAATTATTGTAATGGTTTACGAACTTAAAAGCTATATAGCACTTTATGTATAATACATATCCGTCGATTGTGTTTATCTGTCTTGCTTTAGTCACTGGAACACCTGTGCTGAAATAGGCAGGTGAAAATGCCGGAATCAATTAACTAACAATACGCACAATGAGGTGTACATTATCTATTCTATTAGTTGATCTATGGAACGCAGCAAATGTATCTAATACATACATACAATTGTGTTCATTTCGGACGAATAAAATGTATATATGTATGTATTATGCATTCGAGAATACGTGTACAGAGTGTGTTTCGAAGTAAAGATATATTCATTTACCATCTGAGAAAAGAATATCGTTTCAAAGTGTGAAAAGTTATCTTATTGTAATACTCATTACGAAAATATTTGGAATTTTGTATTCAATACCATCTAATGATTTGAGTAATGTTCAAATAGGTTCGTTTAAGTATTATATTGTGTATTAACAACAAACAGTAATATGTGTATGGGTTCAGTATTCTCAGTTCATTTTTCTGATATAAGATAACTGTCTTGTACTGATTATGTAAAACTCTTGATGATAAAAGATTTTATCAAACTTTAAAATGATTTTTAAAAAATTAATGATATAGTAATAAAATTATATATATATATTCTTTTTTTTAAATAAATTGAAAAACTATGACTAAAGTACATATAGAAATATTTTAAACTAATTTTCACACATTTTAAATATATTAGATCTTCTAAATATATTTTTATTAATTTTTTTAATAACACTTTTATCTAATTATTGATATTCAGTTTTTCGAGCATAGTGTATGTTTTACAACATTTATTTATATATTAATATAACTAAGTACTACTCTTAGTATATATCAATTATTAATTTTAAATTGAGTTTATGACTTGGTGATATGTTTTTTTCATTTATTCCTCAACATATACATTTATCGAATTCTAAATTAAAATTGTATAATTGAAATTCATCGATTATATTTAATTAACTAATAATTCCTCAATATTTCATAGAAATATGATTTTTAAATTTTACATACAAAATTCGCAATTTAATAAAAAATAATCTCATTTATGAATTCAAACATGCTGCAATTTTGTGTTAAAAATAACAACACTAATCATAGAATATACATTGTAACAAAAATATTTAGTGTTAGACTTAGATAATTTATAAAATCAAATTCTACATTTTAATCTATATTAAAAAAATAACTTGTGTATATAATCTGATAATTTTTTACCCTTTCTATGATTATAATTTATGTAATAAAAAATAAAATATAATAAAATTGCAATATATATATATATATATATATATATATATATATATATATATATATATATTCACGAATAATTAATTAAATATATAATCAGTTAGGATTACATACAACATATTACATTTAATCGTACATGTTTTAAGCACATTCCATATAAATATTGATTAATAACGTATATTGACCTATCGAATTAATAATATTTAATAACGTGACGTTGATTGTAAAAGAAATTACCCGTATAATTTTAAAGTGAGTTCAATCTCTACCTGTGCATTATATATATATATATATATATATATATATATATATATATATATATATATATATATATGAAAGCATACATGTATGTATGAATACAGGTGTATATCTCTATGTATATATGTATAAAATCTGTCATGACGGCTTTTTCTCTTTATAGATCCTTATGTACCATCTCGTTGTTGTATAAAGACGAAGGCATTGTACTTTAAGAGTTGTTTCAGAAATATAGAATTGTAGATTTGAGATAGGAAAAACTGGATATCTTCTTGTATAAAATACAAGACGATTGATAGTTTTTTTCTTCGTTTTATTAAGAATCTCCATTAGTAAGCAACTTAGATAAATGCGGTTTGTTCAAAGTTCAGATTCGCAATGTATATTCCAATAATGGATTATGTAATAGTAATGTTATTTAACATTTGTGTGTAAGTGTAATGACATAAACACGTATGTATACATATATATACACAAGGGTAGTTTGATAAGTATGGTAAATTTATTTATTGTTTAATATCATTAATTTATTTAATTTAATTTTTCAATTTAGTTTTTCTTACTTTTTTACCATACTTATCAAACAACCCTCGTATATTTAGTGTCTAACTGTATATATATTTGATAATTTTAAAAATATATTACCAAAATCTATTTTAAGCTTTAAACAGGGAATTTAGTATTGATATTCGTTATTTTTTCAAAAAAATAGATACTTTACTATGTTAATAGAGTATATTTTTGAAAAATTAATATCGAATATATAAATATGTACATATATATATATATATATATATATATATATATATATATATATATATATATATATATATATATATATATATATATATATATATATATATATATATATATATATATATATATATATATATATATATATATATATATATATATATATATATATATACATGAGTGGGCAAAGAAAAAAATAAATTTATATTTCATTTTTAATTGATTGATTTTTTAACTACATGTATAAACGTTTAATTGATAGCATATAATTAATAAATTTGTTAACATGCATAAGAAAGATTTTGTGTATTAGTTTTAATTTATAACAGATAATTTACCAATATAAATCATTTTATATTTTAGTACATAAAAAATTATTAAACTTCATACTCTATATAAATTATATTATTTATATATATATATATATATATATATATATATATATATATATATATATATATATATATATATATATATATATATATATATATATATATATATATATGTATGTAGGTGTGTGTATAAATACATTATATACATTTATAATATTTAGTATAAAATAATAAAAAATGCAATAGTAATTTGCATATGTTATGTAATAATCTGTTCACTGAGACAACTGTGAATTTTTTATTATAATAACAATTTGTCTTCATGTATCTAAATTTAATGTATTCTACAATAATGAAATTACTCGTATATGTGCTTTCATACACGTATATCTGAATTTTTTCTTATTATTAACTATTTATTATGTAATGAACATTTAATATAATTTTGTATTTATTATTATTTCGTGTTCATCAATGAATATAATACGATACATTTTTTTAATTAATATAGTATTTTTTTGTTAAAAAAGGATCTTAAATCTTAAATATTAGGTTATTGAAATTATGAGATGGATATTTACTATATTATTAATTTTTGTTACATAGGTATAGTTGAAATATTTTATTTTCTTACTCTTGTATAAAAAAGATCTTACTCTTGTATAAAAAGATTTTCAGAAAAGTAATTGACAATTTAATAATATTTAAAATATGTTACATAAACAAGTTTACATACACACACACACACACACACACATGTATATATATATATATATATGTGTGTGTGTGTGTGTGTGTGTGTGTGTATGTGTGAGTGTGTTATGTGACTTTGTGTATGTGTTTGTTTTGTGACTCTGTGTATGTATGTGTGTATAATATAATATTTTTTGATTAAAAACTGATTCGTTTCCTGTTTGTTTCAACGCTTATCTATAATTTTAACGTTCGTAAATATTATTATCTTAGTTTGAGAAAACCTTTGTATCAAAACATTAAAAAACTTTCAATTCAGATAATGTTTTAAATGAACATGTAGAAAAATTTATAGAATATCATCGATTTAGTAGCCAAAAAAAGATTGTTGAACAAATTATTGAACATCGTTTGACAGTGTTACGTTCTTCGTTATTTCGATAAACCCGAAATCGAATCGTACAACTGAGAATGTTTACATTGTCAGTATAGATACCTGTAACAAATCTGTTCATGATACAAGTATACATCGAGATTCTGTGCGGTAAATCGACGGCGGCACATCCATAAGTATCTTTGATGTCATTGTGTGAAACAATGGCACTACATTACCGATAACGTCTCGCCGTATTTCTTTTATTGGAACAGAAACAAGAATTATAAGTTACTTTCTTACGTTTATATTTACTGCTTAATGCGAAATGATCGTATGGCATTGCTTCTCTTATCTGTTATATCAATGTGAACGCATGACATATTCGAAGTATTGTTTAGGACACATCTTCATGTATTCGTTTACTTCCTTATTTCGTTAACATTCTTTTGAAGAAAATGTGCCTTTCAAGTCGACCGTTAGATTTATTCGCTTGTTGAATATGAAATTCAAGATGCGTTTGTCAGTTTATGTTTCATACATAATAAAGTCGTTTGATTCATTTCTCACGATTTGCAATAAATTTTATATAAAATAGCATCAAAGAACAGAACATATTTTATATAATAGTCTTTTATTTTTTAATATCTTCTATTAAGTTATAAAGAGTATCTATTGCTAACATTTTTTAATTTATAGAGTCATATCTTATTTATGTATTTTGTTTATCGTGTATATATATATATATATATATATATATATATATATATATATATATATATATATAAACTTGTAACTAATGTGTATATAAAATAATTCCCAACTTTCGTTTCTTTACGTTTTTTTTTATTTTAACTACACCATCTTAACAGCTCTTCTCTTCATTTTTGAAATTTTATAATTTCTAATAAATTTTGATAACTCTTTCTCAGCATCTATATAAATAATCAGATAAATATATTGATTTTAATTTTTCTTTTTAATTCCCCTCTCCATTATATATTATTTCATATTTGCTTATGTATATATATATATATATATATATATATATATATATATATTTGCACTCTTTATTTTCTGCCTTATATTGAAATTACTTTACGAGGGTTGTTTGATAAGTCCGTGTAAAAATAAAAACTGCTTCATTTTTTTGAATAAATCGTTTTTATTTTTCAACATAGTCTCTTTTTAGGCTTATACACTTCATCCAACGCTGCTCTAGTTTGTTGATCCCTTCCGAATAATAGGATTTATTCCAGTCTGTAAAATAGTCATTCGTTCCTGCAATCACCTCCTCGTTCGAATAAAACTTTTTCCCGCGAGCCATTTCTTCATATTAGGGAACAAATAATAGTCCGATGGAGCCAAGTCTGGAGAATAGGGGGATGTCAAACGATTTCGAACCCTATTTCGATTTTTTTGCGGCCACAACTGCTGAGGTGTGAGCTGGTGCGTTGTCGTGATGAAAGAGGACTTTTTGAATAGGCTAATCGTGGGAACGTTTGCGATGCCTTTCAAACGATCCAATAACAATGAATAATATGCACCTGTAATGGTTTTACCCTTTTCAAATAGTCGATAAAGATTATTCCTTCAGAATCCCAAAAGACAGTCGCCATAACCTTCCCGGCCGAAGGAATTGTCTTCGCCTTTTTCGTAGATTCCCCGATAACCCATTGTTTAGACTGCTCTTTGGTCTCAGGGTGTAGTGATGTATCCATGTTTCATCTACAGTGATGAAACGACGCTTAAAGTCCAGCGGATTTCGCTGAAACAGCTGCAAACCGTTCTTTCAACACTTCACACGCCTCGTTTTTGGTCGATCGTGACCAATCGCGGCACCCAGGCGGATAGCCACTGTTGTCCAAATTTGGTGCAAAATATTATGTATCCGTTCACACGAGATGCCTACAGCACTAGTAACCAACGCACTTTCACTCACCAGTCATCCATCACCATATCATGGATTTTATCAATGATTTCTGGAGTGGTAACCTCAACAGGGCGTCCAGAACGTTCTCTGTCTCTTGTGCTCATATGGCTACTCCGAAAATTTTGAAACCAATAAACACTAATCAGCTGCAGAGTCACCATAATGTTTATCAAGCTTCTGTTTAGTCTCCTGAGGCGTTTTGCCTTTAATGAAGTAGTGTTTAATCAACACGCGAAATTCTTTTTCGTCCATTATTTGACGGTGGCGGATTTCCTTGATTCTAACGATTGTCAAACACAAAGGAATAGACCGATATGGCTGAAACTTGATGTGTGTTCTTCCAAGAGGTGCTACTAATTAAAAATAACCTCGATATGCACCAGTGGTGCTATCTTTCGGAATTTACACGGACTTATCAAACGATCTCGTATTACTCTTATTTTAAAATTTTAACCAACAACGAATTGTTTTTATTAAAACTAACGTCTTTTCTAGAATCTTAAAAAATATTTTGAAATAGAAACAGTATTAAAATAATACTTTTTAAATGTTGCTTTTACATTTTTGCTATATAAAATTAGATCAAATTTCAAATTATTACTATTGTTACACTAAAATATTACTGCAAGTATTATCTACTTTTTTATATTCACAATTATATCACTTATGTATTGTAAAATAATTATGGAAAAAAATTAAAAACAAAATAAATTTAAAATAACTGGTTATCATTTTTTGTGCTTGTACTGCGGCAAATTTACTTTAACAAAATTAATCACTTATACCCAACACCATAAGTTCTATTATTTACTTATTGTTTGATAATTAATTGCTTATTTTATTTGTTGATTGGCATTTCAATAATTGTGCTATCGTCGTTATATTACTGTATTATATGATGTTTACAATGATTATGTATATGATTTTATAATACAGTAATTTAACGATGATAGCATAGTCATGGAAATGCGAATCAGCGAATAAAATGAACAGTAAGAAATTATTGAACACTTTTATAATATCTTACAGTGTTGGATGTGAGTGATTTATTTATGTTTAACATTTTTTTTATAAAAAAAATTGAAATTTGTAATTTACTCATATATCTTAAAATATTTTTTTTGTCTTTATTCAACATATCTTCATTCAATGATCATTTGTGTTGAAATAGCAAATTATGTTTATAATAATAGATTATTATAATTTACATGGTTAAAATCTACATTTGTTATTCTTTTATACCATCATAATATTCTCAGTTGAAAAATATAGAAATAAAAAAATTACTTTTCATATGAAATTTATAATTTTTATTTTATACGATATTTATTAAATAAATATGAATTGTTATTATCTTATTATAAATATTTACCTCGAATTTCTGATTATATACACATGTATAATATGTGAATATATTAGATATATCATATTTTATTATTTGAAAAATTCAGCTTAAAACTTTAGATATGAATTTATTATTAAATTAAATTTTATTTTTTTAATCGACTATTAAATTTCCTGAAAATGTAAAATTTAATTTAATATATTTTTAACTTAATTTTTGTATAAACAAAATTATTTCTATTTCTATTTATTAAATATTCTACGAATATATTTTTTTCAAGTTTTTAAAATTGTACCAATCGATAATCGGATTTATTACCATATTTTACACAAATGAACAATTACTCATGTATTGACAAATTGTTCAATAGAAATTTATTGTTCACTTTCTTTATTTATGAGGTGATGCTCATTTCGATGACAGTATCATTGTTGTCAAAGCACTGCGCGCAGATTTTATAACGCAGCGCTTTGATAATAATAGCATTGCCATCGAAATGTGCATTAGCTTATAAATAACAAAAACAAACAATAAATTATTATTGAACACTTTTTTAATATCTTGTAGTTTTGGAGTGATAGTTTATTTGTGAGAAAATGAATTCGCCACAGTTCGAAAGCAAATAATCTATCACCATAATTACATATTCAGTCATTAATTTTTTTTCTATATATCTTTGAAATCATCTAATATATAAGTATTAATTTCAATTATTTTATTTCAGGTAATAACTTTTTTCAACTCACATGTTACAAGGCGTTGTGAATTCTTGAAATTGTAATGTATGTATAAATTTATATTAATATTATTATACCTTTTTCAATGAAATTAATTATAATTAACTATAATTGGTTATATTTTTAAATCAATTTATAATTTAATCTACATATTATTTGACTCAATTATTTTAATTTCAATATATATATATATATATATATATATATATATATATATATATGTGTGTGTGTGTGTGTGTGTGTGTGTATGTGAATCTGTGTATATGTGTGTGTTATATATGCAAAAATAATTGTGTTGTGTATAATAATTGAATAACGAGAGTAAAAAAATATCAAAATATATCCGATGTGGTTAATTTATTTAACTAAAAAAATGTGTTCAATGTTCATATGATTACATAATAATGATTTATATGTACAACCAATCAACAATAATCTATAATTATCTATGAAAGAAATGAACTTTTATATCAATTAATTATTTGTGTTCAAATGCGTTAAATAAATGAGTGTAACCAATTGAAAATAACAACATTGTAATGTAGTTACTCATAAATAAAAGTAGCTAATTTTGACTTTTACATTTATAGAAATCAATGGAGTAATCAATTATAATTATAATTTTTAAACTTTTGCTTAAATACACTTTATTTGTTTTATAATTAGAGTCCATTGCAAATATTGTATTCATTAATAATATTTTTGATTTACATTTAAACGTTTCAATAATTTGTAATTGTTTATGTTTAGAAATTATTTTATACGTTATTATTCTTTCGTTTATTTAAAAGTTGTTTTAAGTCTACAATGAAAATATAACTACATAATTAGGTATTCTTTCAATATTTTTTCCATAAATAATATAATTTAAGAATAAAATGTAGTAAATGATGCATAATTAATGATTTTATAATAAGAGACGAGAAATAAATAATTTTTAGTACATAGATATTTTTCTCTGGTTAAAAATTATATTATATTAAAAAATCGTGATTAATTTCTCTTTATAAAACATATAGTTTATTTGTGAACAAAGTGATTTATTTATTTAATGAACTAAATAAATTATTTTATATAACATTTTCAATATTCCAGCACTGTACTTTTATCTTTATTCCAAATTTTTATAAATTTAGTGTAAGATTAGTTAATTTTTTAAAAAACTGTTTTTCTATTAGTGCTGGTTTGTAATGTTTGAAATAAATAATATTTTATCATGACATTATCTGATGAAGAAATAATTTCCATATTGTGAGTTTTAGTATTGTCATGGTGAATTTTAATATTCTTTCAATTAACTAAAAATGGACATTTTTAGCATATTACTTGTTTTAGTTCGTTTATATGTTAACATTATTAAATTGATTCAACAATCGATCTTTATTGGATAATTCAAGCAAAGGATTTAATTTATAAAGAGGGTACATAGATATTTAGTTTGAAATAAAATAATCCTCTCGATTTTATTTCAAATTATGAATGTAATCTATTATTAATCTTATAAATCAATATTAGTATATATTTTTTTTGTTAATTTCACAACCGTAATTTAATCAATATTTGTAAACAAAAATTACAAAATTATGATTTTTAACTAACCACTATCTACTATTTTTGGTCAATTATTGATTTATTTTCATATATACGATTTAGATTGAGTATGAAAGAGTTAATTTTCGTTTATTCTAATTGTAGATATTTTAGGACTTGAAACAGATAGTCTTTTATGGAATTTTGCCTTTATTGATGTTTTTTCATTTGAATTTTTGTATTTTTCAAATTCCTTACGTTTGTTTAATTTCAGAAGAAGTTTCGAAATTTGAGTATTTATATATACACTGCATAAAAAGCTTAATATGGTAAAACTGAAAATCGTCAATACTTATTTTAAATAATTGTTAATTTATAACAACGTATTTTTAATGAATTAATTTTTAATTTAAATGAAAGTTATCAATATAAACTATAAAAAAATATGTATAATTTATGTTTTTCATAATGTTGATACGATTAGACAATTATGTATAATGGTATTTCAAGAATATTAAGTAGACTTTTTGCAATTACTCATAATATTTGGTTATCTTTTTATAATATTTATTTATTTAAGTTACAAATTTATATATACATACATATATTATATATACATATATTATATATACATATATATTATATATACATATGTATATATATATATATATATATATATATATATATGTGTGTGTGTGTGTGTGTGTGTGTGAGTGAGTGAGTAAGTGATAACTGATAATTTAAATATTATCTAATAAAAAAAATCATTATACATTTATATCACAATTAAAAATTAGATAAACAGAATTTATTTGACAAAGAAATCATTATTGGTGTATTGTATTTGTAGCTAATTAATTGATTTAAAAATTTCAATTTGATTATTATGTATATCATAATAAATTCTTAAAATATAAACACTTATTTTTGCACTTTGAAAAAAAACATTATGGAAGAATATTTTTCTTTAAAAATACTCTTTTGGAAATACTGTAAAAATAGTTCTGTAGCACGATATAAATTAGTTCAATAATATTTGTATATATATATATATTTATATAACAACTATTGAACATTATTGATATTTAATTTATTAGTTTTATTTGAACCTATATTAGAATTCTGTTATTTTTCAATAAATTAAAAAAACTTGTTTAATACATATTGAAAAATATTTAAAATACAAGTGAGGTACTGTATAGAAAAATTAAATTAAAAATTCAATTTATGCTTTTATATTTAATTGAATTTCACACATTGAAACGCAGTATATTTATGTCATATATTCTTTATCATCATAAAAACAACTAATTTTTATTATAAATTCATTTCGAACCAACGTCAAAAAGAAAGTCTATGAGTAAGATTACACTAATTTGATTGTTTTTTACCACATAAATCATCTGATTGGCTACATCTTTCTGCTATGGATTTACATTTATATTCTTGTACAAGACGTTCATTTGAAAGGATTTAAATATTACATGAGAAATAATTTCTTCGTTTTCTTTGAAATGCAATTTTCTTGAAACAGTTTTACATGTTTCACAGAATTTTATATATATATGTGTGTGTGTGTGTTTGTATATTCATTATAACATCTTATAATAAAACGAAAATGTATTTTTGGCGCAAAATTTCAAATATAAGGTATTATTATTTACGATATGTTTAATATTTTTCTTACCAAAATTATTTATTTTCTATATATAATTCTAATTTTTACCAAACAATGTTAATTTCGGTATTGGAAATAAGTGTTATGCTGTTTGGTAATATCTATGCATAATATTTTATTATTTATTAGTGTACGATTACTTAATACATATTTTTCTCTATCACATATTTAAAACATGAAAGAATGATCTGCACTTGTAAAATTGATTACACTCAAACTAATAAAGTTATTAATAGTTGTCTAAACTTTTCATAAATCGATTAACAAATATAAAAAGTAAATGTCAAATAAACAAATTATAAAATATAATTAAGTTAATAAAAAAATCTAGATTAAAATTTATAACAAACTGGACGTACTTGCTAGTTTCGTAATATTATTTGTAATTGCTTTAAAAATGTTCATGTATATGTACAACTAAGATATTTGCGTTTATTTATTGATATAAAAATGAATCCATTTGAAAACATGTATATACACATGAAGATTTATACAAAAATTGGAGAAAAAAATATCGAAAATATATTTTGACAGTGATAAAAAAATTCTAATATAAAATCGGAAACACTCGTGCTGATTTTTTGTCAAATAATCAAAAGACATTTTTCTGCTGATTGGAAGCTCGTGATTCCCAAAAGATTAAGGGCGTTATTCGATAACTGATAACTGGAATCTTCCAACCTCCAACCATCGCAGCTCGTCTGCCACGTAATATCTTTGATTTAGAGAAATCGTAGTGGTGAGGTGGGCGAGGCGCACACCGGCAGCGTTTCGCGAAATTGATTATCTGTCAGCACAAAAAGTGCATTAGTTCGAATCCTGTCGAATGATTTCTCGCGTCGATGTATCCTTTTTAGAAATATCGTGCCTACCTGAACGAATATATCAACGAGGAGGCATTATTCAGCGTATTTTTCTTTTTATTTCATCTCGTTCACAGTCTGTTTTTTATATATCTTGTCATTGAAAAGTGATAAATTAATAAGGAAATCAAGCAATGGTATACTTATTTTTGTATATATATATATATATATATATATATATATATATATATATATATTATATATTTAAATATATATATAATTTAATTTTATTATACTTGTGCTTGTAAAATCACAAGTAGAATTATGTCAGTTCTTGAAACTAAAATACTCTTTTCATATATATTTTTTAAATACAGCAAACTAAATTAAATACATCTATTATCTGAGTAAATTGTAGGTAGTATTTAATATTTTTTTTTTTGAAAAATATTTTGGGGTTTTGTAATTTTAAGTTTATTTTATCAAATGCAAAAAAACTGAAAATATTTTCATATAAAGTAAATAAATTAATGAACTATATTTTCATTTAGAAAAAGTATACACGTACACAGTTATTTATTAAGAGTTGAAGAATAAAATAATCAATAAACCTAAGAAAAATATAATTTCAAAAAATTGTAAAAGATGAGCTTTGGAACTTTTAATTTTTTAATGAAATAAAGTAACATTTTTCTACAGTGAATTACCAAATCACAAGTTATATGCATACATATACTCATTCATACATACACACACACACATATATATAATAATTTTTTGAAAATTCAAATCAGTAAATTTTTATTTTATCCAATAGTCATTCTCTCTTGATTTTGACATCTTTGGAATTTTTTGACCTTATTATATGTAATAAATTATCATACTAAGCAAAGGGATATTGGTTTTAAAATTAACAAAATAATCTTACTTTGATGTTAAGTATTAAATTTAATATCTTTATTAAACAATTTGTACTAATTTGTTGCTTTTAGTACGTTAATGTTCGATACACAACTAAAACATTTATTGTGAAAATGTTAATAGATTAATAAAAAAAAACTAATTTATATAATTTATTGTGTTTGTTTGTGTTTAATCATAGAAATGATATTTACTATTTGTTTTGATCTTGTGACAAATTCACATTAACACAAATGAATCACTCGCCTATAACACTTCAAAGCTTATAAAAATGTTTAATAAATTTTTCTATAAACCCTTATGTTATGAAAAGTGATTAATTCATTTGTTCAATCGTTTAATTATGCATTTGAAGTAGCTTTAAAGATTCATATGATGTTTTTCTATTTTAAGAAATACTAAGAACTTATATTGAACAACTTTAAATAGTAATTCTTTTTTCCTTTATTGCATTAGTTTTAATACCAAATAATTATTTACATAATTTTATATATTGTGTGGCATCCTAATTTATTTCTACCTGTCCATTTAATTTATGACTGCAATTCAGAATTTCAATAAAAATATAATCAATTATGTTTACGTTAAGTCAGATAAAATTTACTTTATGTAATATCTAAAAAAAATGTCATTTTTTCTATATCTTTATTATTTAAGCTATTGTTCAATGAAATTAAAAAAAATGTGGGTGAATAGTTTTCAGATATTGTATTTTCAAAATATTGTAAGAGAATATTTATATATATATATATATATATATATATATATATATATATTCAATAATTTACTTACACTACATCACTTCATATGATCTATCTTTATATGTAAATTTTATTATTATGCATTAATTTAACTAACTAATTGGGTTAGGACAATAGAAAAAAAAAGAATTACATTTAAGAATATTATCAACTTTAATATAAAAATAATGGATTTTAATGATTGTCTTGAAATTTGTGAAAGTAGGTATATATTAAAATTATATATATATATATATATATATATATATATATATATATATATATATATATATATATATATATATATATATATATATATATATATATATATATAATACTATATATATATATATATATATATATATATATATATATATATAATTTAACCTAATAACATATTGTGAATCAATTACAATTTATTAAAATTTTATTTTACATTGGGATGGAATAACTTAATGTGAAACGACATAAAATAGAATCCATATGAAAAACATAGGATAAAGAATAAAATACAAAAAGGAATAAAAAAGGTAAAGGCTTTTTTTGAGTAAGTTATGTACATTCATACATACCTACTCAAACACATATACTTACACACACACACATACACACACACACACACACACACACACATATATATATATATATATATATATATATATATATGAGTGATTTCAATATTAATCATATAGAAAATAACTTAAATCTAAATATATTGTTGAAAATCACATCATGTAAACAAATATAAATAAAAATATAATGTTTTCGTTTTTCTTTATTATCCTTTATGCCATAGACCTTGTAGGAGAAATATTAGTGAAAATGATCAATGTTAGCCCAGTAAGGTTTTGTTTTCTTTTTCTTAACAATGAAAAATCTTATATTTTAAAAATAATTTTATAGTACACATATTATATATCAATAACTAAACATATATTATTGAAACATGTCAAAAAATGGTCACAATATGAATCAAAAAAAGAACTAATAAATAAATAAACACATGCTTTATTTTTAAAAAAATAGTAAAAAGAACTAGTATTAAATTATACGATTGTTGTTTTTAACAATTTATATGGCATTATAAATTCTAAATTAAATTGTATATTTTCGTTTTACAATTTAACTTTCGACCTTTAAAAGTTTTAACGCACATTTTTTTATTAAACAAAACAACTTATAGCGGCGGTCGACGAGCGTCGGTATACAGTCTTTGCAGACAATGAATGCGACGGTGTTTTTTCACTAAGAATATTTCGCTTGCAGCTCGAAGAAAACGAGTTTCATCCCCATGGCCGGTCGGATCACCACTGCCGCGAAAAATTAATTTCTTTACACGGAGACCAAGTTGTTCGTTAACTCGGAATGTTTCTCGTTTATTCACTAAACCAGTGACTAAAAATATGTTATGAAAAGAATGAAATCTATTTTGTGATTTTTTCATTGAAATCTATCTATCTATATCTATATGTATATAGAGTCATCCAAATGTGACGCCTAAACTTGTGTTTTACTAAAAGGGAAACATGTGTATGGTTTCTTTTTAAAAAACACAAATCTATGCGTCACATTTGGATGACTCTATAAAAGTGATATGTATGCTTGTGTGTATGTGTATGTGAATGTTTGTATACGCATGCATGTGTGTATGTATGTATATACACAATTTACTCAGAAAAAGATTTTAGCTCTTTCTGTATTTTATATTTTGTCCCATGTTTTTGCAAGGATCTAATATTTCATGTAGTTTCATATTAAGTTATTCGAATCTAAAATAAAATTTTAATAAATTGTAAATATTCACAATGTACTATTACGTTAAAATTTACAGTTCATAGTGCCCATCCTTATTTTTAAATAAATGTTGAAACCATTTTATGTTACATTTAATTTCAATTTCATTTTCTTTACACAAATACAAAGTACAATTTTTTGTTCTCTTATATGCTTTTCATAATTCCACATACCGATTAATAAAATACTTGGAAATATAATAATTATAATATCAATTGTGTTTATTTTAAAAAGTTTAGTTACAAAATTTGAATCAATTAATAGGTTTTTTAAATGTTACAAAATTTTCAATTTAATTGATTGCTCTACAAGTTATACTGTTTTAAACATACAACAGCCAATTGGCATTATTATTATTTATATATAAATCTGATGATTTTTTTGAATCTGTGTTGTGTAGGCTTATAATAACATATTTTCGATATTTGTTAATTATTTTATGAATTTAACATAAAAATTTTCTATATTACTTTTTATTGTTTTTAGTTTTCATTAATATATTAGACAATAATAAATATTATTCCTTAATTAAATAAAATAATGTTGATTATTTCAAGTTTGTTTATAAAGTTTCTGAATATTAATTTAACATTTATATAAGTGGAGATTTATTAATTTTTTAAAACATTAATATTTAACATATAACCTTTGTAATAACTCCATTGAAGTAATTACTTTCGGTTTTATCTGTATAAATAAGTTACATAGGATTTCCATGAGAATATTGATTATTATGTTAATAATTTATGAAAGTAACAAAAAACTTATAATTATTAAATATTTAATAGAATAAATTTTTAATTTGACCATTATTCATAAATAAATCAAAAACATTTTCTGTTATTATTTCTTTTAAAATATTTATTTATATCTGAGTTATTTTATTATATGTAAGTTGGTTGTTTTATATTTCAGTTAAAATTTACTTGATTATATTAAAATAAACATATTTTTGAAACAAATGTCATATTTTGATCAATATTTTTAATAAATATAATATTTTTCTTAAGATATTTCATATTTTTTTTATTATTAAAATATTTAATTACTTATCGAATATCCATTCTAAATCATTTTTAGCTTTATTTTAAAGTTTTTATTTTTTTTAACATTTTGATATTTCAAATTATTTGCCAATAAATCAATCGTGATATGTAAATGTAAAATATAAAGTTCCGGAAATAATTGACAAATATTTATTTTGTACTTTGCTACACATTTACTATCTAATTTTTTCATACATTGTTGCTATTGATCAAATGTATTTATGTAGAATTTTAAATTATTTAATTAAAACCAAGTCATATGTTATTATTTATTATTACAAGAATATTGGGATGAATAAGGAATTTAATTTGAAACTAAACTATTTATGAAAATCTCTTGAAACATTTAAAAAAATATATATTAATATAAAAAAATAATTTTATAGTACTGTTATCCAGGTAGATTTATAAAAGTATAACAAATTCAATATAAGACTTATCATTAAAAAATCTTGTGGATACCTTTTATCTTTTAAAAAAATAATTTTAATATTATGTTATCTTAGAGTCAAATGTGAGTTTACTTATAATAGTATGAGAATGTTTTTATTCAATCTTTCACATATGTTTTAATTATATTCCTTCAATTATAATATATATAATCTCTGTTTAGTTCAGACTTTTTTGTAACATATATAGAATGGTCCAAATGAGATTAAAGGATAGTTAAAAATAGTAAATGATAGTAAGTAAGTAAATGTTTGTTTAAATCCTTCAGTCTCATTTGAACCATCCTATACTATTATGTAAAGAAATGTTAGGTAAAAACATAACATTTTAATTGTTTTATGAAATATTTTGAATATCCACTAATATATTAAAATTTTAAATACCAATTAGAAGTTCATTAATAAACTACACACATACACATTTATATATATATATATATATATATATATATGTGTGTGTGTGTGTGTATGATTGTGTGTGTAAGTTTCAGTATGTGTACTATAAGATTATTTTTAAAATACAAGATTTTTTATTGTTAAGAAAAAAACACAGCCCTATTTGGCTAACATTCACCAGAGACACATTTATCATAAAAGGGATATAACGCCGAGGGCGATGATAAATAAATAAAATATTTCATTTTTTCCAAAATGTAATTTTTACTATCACTCTAAATAATCTCAGGAAGAAATTTAAGTATGTAATTGTTATTTTTAATGATGTAGGTAAACTGTTCTAAAGTGTTCAATAATCATTTATTGCTCACTTTGTTTATAACAACATTGAACTAATGCGCATTTCTATAGCGATGTTATCATCGTCAGAATTTTTTGTTATAAAAAATGCACAAAAATAATAAATATTAGAAGTAAAAATTGTTCATATAAATACAATTTTCTTTTTCGATAAACATATAAATGAATTCATAAAAAATATTTGTTATAAATTTTTATAATAAAAAGCTCTGACGATGATGGCAATGCCATCGAAATGTGCATTAGCCCATTGTTATAAACAATAAAGTGAACAATAAGCGATTATTGAACATATTATAATATATTGTAGTGTTGGGGGTGAAAATCCATTTGTGTTAAAGGTGTAGGTAAAGTTTAACATTGTAGTATTTCTCGAGTATATAAATCCTAAAATAATATAAAACTATTGAAATGTATTAAAGTTAAATATGTTATCAAATATTATATTCTTATTTAAAAAGAATTTTATTTTCAAAAAAAGAAAACATTGTTTTATATTATTTGGAAAATTTATTTGGCGTTTCTTCGATTTTAGTCAGTTATTATATAAATAATTTGTTTCAAACATCGAAATTCTTAAAACAGCCACTATTTTTAAATAGTTCAATATACCAAATATTTATTAATTCAAATGAAAGGAATTTTACTTTTGTTCTTAATAAAATATTTCAATTATGCATTTTTAGAAATAAATGAGTAACAAAATGAAGCTGTTTAAATTTATTACATGTTTAAAAAACATTTTTTCATGTAAAATTTCATAATTTTCAAAAATATTTTTGAAAATTAAAATTTCTTTAAATTGTTAAATCTGTGAATAAAAGAAAAATCTTTCATTGTATCTTATTCTATATATATATATATATATATATATATATATATATATATATATATATATATATATATATATATATATATTTGTAACATATTTTTCGCCATTTTGAATTAATATCTGATCGCATTTATGAAATCTCATGAGTTCGAAAATTTAAATTTCGAGAAAATTAAATTTGTACTTGGTTGAAAACGTGCTTACTTGAAGAGAAAATTGAATAATAAGATTTCAGACTGAAAGCCCATGGCTTTGGAATATTAATTCTCAGCTATTCCTTATGCATAAAAAAAAAATACTATATATATATATATATATATATATATATATATATATATATATATATATATATATATATATATATATATATATAATAAAATTTATCATAAATATCATTTTTCGTTGAATAGCAAAATATGTATATAATTGAAACATCAATGATTCAATGATTATAAAATAAAATTATATATAATTTTATATTTGAAATTAAATCACACGTTGAATTTATATAATCTTCTCTTATATTTATATATATATATATATATATATATATATATATATATATATATATATGTATTTGGTTAGCAGAGTATAAGTGGTACTACCCTACAGTATTTATATTTTAAATTTTTACTTAAGAAAAAACAAATATACTTTCTGTCACAATCAGTATGAAAATTATAAGATACTGATACATTCTATTTACACCTATATAATTATGTTTTATTGAAAATAATTGATTGTATGTCATATAACAATTTTTCTATTTTATTTTTATATAATTGTTATATGTTTGAAGCAAATATACAAATATTTAAAATACTGTAATAAAGTATTTTTAATTAATAAAACATGTAATTTTATTTTTTAAATTTTATATATTTTTAACAAATGGAATTAACTGTTTTTCAAGTATTAAATTGTATCTTATTTTTGATCTATAGATATTACAACATTCTTAAAAGTTTTTTATTTTTTTATCTTCATTGTTTATATCTCACTCATACTATTCTTCTGTTTCTTGATTTTCTATATAATGAATTTTTCTTTGCCAGTTTCATCTAAGTTTTTGTCGATATCTTTATTCCTCTAGTTTCCAGATAAGAATTTTGTTAGACAGTCTTTCTTTTGTCAATATTCTCAGTGTATATAGAATGGCCCAAATTAGATTGAAGAATAGTAAATGATAGTAAGAAAGTATATATTTTCTACATCTGTCAGTCTTATTTAGGTCATCCTATATATATATATTAAAATATAAGGTGTTATAAAAAAACTTAGCTTAAAGTGTAATAAAATTTATGTATATTTTTATTTATTTATTATTTTCTTTCAAGAGAAGACAGTTGTTGTTTATAATAAATACATAAATATATTATTCTGAAAATAAATTATTATGTGAATATAACATCTTAAATAAAGCTGAAAAACAGTTTTACCTAGATTTTTCAAATTGATTTAAAAATATATAATTTTAAGTAATTATATTTTAATGGCATATAAATTAAAATATATTTCATCTGCAGAAAGACACTTGTTATAAAGATAAAATAATTGGTCATAATCATAACTGAAAATTTTTGTAGGTATAGCTTACAAGAAGTCGATCATGTCTTTTAAACGTGTTCAATGTTCAGCAGAAATGTAATATAAGAATTTTATTTTCAATTTTAGTTTAAGGTACAAAAAATGTTTACAAGATAATAAATCATATAAGTAATAGGGTCTATTGAGAACTATGATATCTATTGGTCTAAAAAACTTTATAGCTCACAACGATAATGGTTTTAAGATTCGGGAAATTGCCATACAAGGGGAATAAACTATCTGGTTAGTGATTGACAGCATGTAATATGAAAATGCGTGAGCAACTATTCATTTTCATATCAAATGCTCGTAAGATACTTATTATAAATGATGATTTCGGAATAGATAATTAAATTGGTTTTGAAATTTTGGAATATATATATATATATACACACACACTGAAATGTTAAAGAATTCGCCATATGGGTAATATAATCAATTTATTGATATAATTCAATAAAGTCGTTAAATTAAAAAAAAAATTGTTTTTTGTATTTTTTTCTGATGAATATTATATTTATTATCAATTCAATAAAACAATTTTTATTTATTTAACGACTTTATTGAATTATATTAATAAATTACTTGTTACCCATATAGTAAATACTTTCACACGTCTGTGTGTGTGTGTGTGTGTATATATATATTTATATATATATATATATATATATATATATATATATATATATATATTTATAAATATTAATAAAAAAATATTTGATATTTTTTCATGAATTCATTTACATGTTTTTCAAAGAAATAAAATTATACTCATTTTTGCGGTGTTTTTCTTTATAAAATTTATTATTTTTGTGTACTGGTGTTTTTTTTTTAAATACAAATATGAATTAATATATAACTGTGATTTTTCTTACACATGTAGTGCATATCATAATTACTGTATCCGTTTTGTCAGTTGACTGTATGAATATATATATATACACACACATATACATATATACATACAGGATAGCCCAAATGAGACTGAAAAACAGTCTCAGTTTAAGTTTTTTATTTGTGCCACCCTGTATATATTTATATATATATATATATATATATATATATATATATATATATATATATATATAGATCGATCAGTGACGTCATGCATCACAGCCCATGAAATATTTCGTTCAGTGCATGATTGGAGAGTCCCTCAAATTGGGGGTTGAACATGAAACTGACAACTTTATTTTTAAAAACGTCACTGTAGTATAACTTTGATAAAAAAAAGTCCTACTAGGCTGGCAACTTTGTCAAAGATCAATACTAGCGTAGGCTACAAGGGCTAAAAATGCCAAAGTTTATGTAATATAATTATTTATTGATCGATTTTACATTTTACAAATTAATTATTCTTTTTTATTCTGTAGTGAAGAGTAAATAAATATTAATTTTTAATTATATATAATCAGTTTTAGCTCAGAAAAATATAGTGAAGTACAGTTTGAACACATTTATTATGTATTTGAGGATGTAGTTTTCGAATTCGAGTAAATATTGTAGATTTATAAATTTTTCAGATTTATTTTTAATGTTTCTGGAAACATAAATACAATTTATATATATATATATATATATATATATATATATATATATATATATATATATATATATATATATGTTTGTGTATTTTCTTACATTTGTATTAGTTAATAAGAAACTAAAAACTAATATTAAAAAATTACATGATATGAAAAACTCGGAAGTATTATTTACATCTAAGCTTTCAGTATAGTTATATGTACAAGTATGTACAATAGCATCATTATGATTCAATATGTATTTTTTTATATTATTCAAAATTTACTTTTTAAAAAAATTTTGAAATTCAATGTTTGAAATAGAATAATTGAAATTTGCTTTTTGAATAAAATTATGGTTTTGTAAAAAAAATTTTGTAAAATGTTTTAGAAAACAGAAAAATGAAAATATATATAATTAGTACAAAATAATAATTTGTGTAATATTTTAGCACTGAAATGAAATTTATTTATTTATTATTACTAAAATAACAATTATTCGATAAGTGTACAATAATAACTTTTAAAATATTTACATAATAAAATTTCCAATGTTAATATGGAGTGAATTAAATGAGAAGCAAATAAATGATATTAAGCAAATGATAGTAAATAATATTAAGCAAATAAATGTAAGTCCAAACCCTTCAGTCTCATTTGAGCCACGTATATAGTACTAAACAAAATTTAAATTCATTTTCAATAATAAAATAATTCCTAAAAAAATGGATTTTATTTTACAACTGATATTATTTCCTTGTAAATTTTTTTTTATCTTCAGTTTTGTTAAGTAACAAAATGAGGATTTAATAAATATACTGTTTTGATATTTGGTATAAAAAATGCAATTGAAATTTCGTTTCTTACCAATAATATTTTCAATTTCTTATTTATTTTCAAATATTCATTACTGATTTAGAACTTACTCTTCGTATTTATCTTAATATTTTTTTTAAATATATAAAATTAAAAAATGCTAAAAAATTTTATATTACATTTTATAAAGTGGCACAAATAAAATTGAAAGATAGTAAAGAATAGTAAATGGTAGAACGATAATAAGCAATAAGTGTATGTCTAAACCCTTCAGTCCCATCTGAGCCATATGTATATATATATATATTTAAAATTTGCTATTAAATAAACGGTTCTTGTTATATTTCAAAATAGTTTGTATTTTATCGTTAAAAATACTATTTGAAATATGATTTGAAATATTCAATCAAATTTTAAAACCTACAATTTTCGAGACGTTCCCACTTCTTCTCTACTTAGTGTTAAATGTAATCTAACACGTTTACATCCATTTACTTCATCGATATATATTAACCCTGTGTCCTATAATTTTTCTATTAGACTACCCTAGAATAATAAAACACGCAACGTGCACAAACCACCAATTAACTACCACTGTGTATATACATTTTAACACTTTGCGCATGCTTGATGTATACTTAAATGTATATATATGTTCAGTAAATATATATATATATATATATATATATATATATATATATATATATATATATATAATGTACGAATTTTTTTGTTCGAGCGTAATTCCATGTCCATTAATTCGTCGTCTTTGTTCGTTTCATTAACGAAATCTTTGTACGCCAATGTGCACGAGCGAGAAATACAACAAAATCTACCCCTACTCTGATCGTCTTCAATTAAATAAGCCGCGCACTCGGGGAAAATTTAATTGGCTAAGTTGTACTATGACATGGAGTAGTCAACGAAATGTTCGTTAAAGGGAAATGTTATTTTCTTCTCTCGCTCATTTTCATTTTAGATGTCTGGCGAGCGACCCCGTGGGGGAAAATTATAAAGTCTCTAGGTCATTAGGTCAGGGTCTTTTTTTAATGAATTCATAATATTTTACGGGGGTGTTTTCACCAGCTGATTCGAATCGATATTGCGCGTCTGTTTGTTTCGGAATCAAGGTTTTTTGAAGACCACGTGGTAATTAGAATGTTTGAATGAACTTTAAAATATACACAGACAATGTACATGCATAAATACATATACTACATATATATACCTCTCATTTTAATTATTTTGTTTGTTTTTAAACAATTTTGTTTGTTTTTAACTAATAGATTTCAGAAAAAAAATATTGTTATTTTTTGTAATCATAAAATTAAACATTTTTATTCTTTTTATTTTATATTTTCAAATGTAAACAGATATATATATATATATATATATATATATATATATATATATATATATATATATATATATATATGATTATCTAAATATGACGCCTAGATTTGTGTTTCATTAAAAAGAAATATATGTATAGGGTGGTGTATGAGGAAACATGTGTATAGTTTTTTTTTAATAAAACACAAATCTAGGCGTTACATTTGGATGACCCTAAATATATATATATATATATATATATATATATATATATATATATATATATATATATGCATGTATGTATGTATATAATAGCGTAAATCAGATTTACTTTTATAAAAGAAATATCGTAAAAGACGTCTTATTCTCAAGCACTATTTCCAATTATTGTCCATTCGCAGTCAATATACGTATCTATTTGGAGTATATAGTAAACAGACCATATAAACCGCTACCCCATTATGTTATTACACACTTAAAACTGAATCTCTAGTCCATTGTATGTGATGTATAAAACGTACACGGAACATATCTGTTTTGACGTAAATCCTCCGCATACAACAAGAGTCATTTGACTTCATTTTCATTGTGATGCACGTTCGTGTTCTATTGTTGTATGTAGAGAGCGATGGGATAATGCCGTGTGTTTGTATGTATGTATGTTCGTACCCGAAAGCTCGTTCCGTATTTAAGGTCCTTTTGTATCCGTACCGATTACCGATCAATTGTTATTGACAGATCGGATAATGCTACCGCGTCATCCATGTTACATTCAAGGGGTATTGACAGGTATTAAGTGAGGTTAGATTTACTGCTACCGATTTTGTAAAGTCACGAGGTTATTTTATGTATTTATTTTGTACTTTTGCGACAGGTAAATATCAATGATACATACATGAATATATATATATATATATATATATATATATATATATATATATATATATATATATACATACACACAATGTTCACATGTATTTCATATATTATTCGTAACGTAAATTATTAATAGGTATAATTTTTAAATGTCTTCCGGGACCATAATAAAGATGTTTGGTAAAGATTAGTTTAAATAGATCTTTCAAGTTAACATATATATATATATATATATATATATATATATATATATATATATATATATATATAAAATTCATAAAGTAATTCGTTCATCTATGAAGATATTACAAAATACTTTTCATTGTAATTTATTATTTTTTTATCTACAGTATGTATCATAGTACCAAAATATCTACTAATATAATATTGTATCGAGCATTTTTTTTAAAAAAATATTAAAAAAATATGTTACTTACTGATTTACAGTTTCCAGTATTAATTTATTTTTCTTTTAAATAATTTTCTTTCGTAATAATTTATTTGTAATTATTATTACTTATGAAAAATGCCGCCATTAATTTTATTTCATATATCTTCTAAGATAAATACTAATTAATTGAATTAAATAAATTTATTGATACCATATTTCAAGTAGTATCTGATTTCATGTATTTAAATTAATCTGTTATTAAGAAATGTAACTTGATTTATGTATGCCAATATTAATCGAAAATTTATTGTATTAATGATTTTTCGAAAGTAAAATATATGTAATTAAGTAGAAAAAATAATAAAATATTTTATTTCTATAAATTTTGGGCAAAATAAAATAGATATTTAATTACTTGATGTATCGATTATAAGCACAATTATTTGTTTTTGTTATAACTTATTTAAAAATTATTTTTTTATTGCAAAATTTTATTTTGTGATATTTTATTTCTATTATATTTTATATTTTGAAAAGTTCAGAAAAAATAACGTTCAAATAATTTTATGTTGAATGTATAATACTTGAATTATTTTGTTTTTCGTAATATAGTTAACAAATTTGAAATTTGATGTACGAATAGTTAAAATAATCTATTACTAAAAATGTTATAATTGATATCAGCAATATAATTCTTATTTTATATATTTTTAATAAATATCGTTTAAGTATTTTTTATATACGCCAATATGTTGTATTAGTATTTAATAAAGGTATACAAAGTAAATTGTTAAAATATACAATACGTACTCTTTGAATATAAATATATATTGTAGAATTTCCGGATAAAAATAAATTTGTAAGTCATAAGATTTTTTTTTCATGATATTCGGATATCATTTTTCACATTGTTTGTATGTGAATAGTTGTTAAAACATATTAATAACCCCATTTTTTAAATATTATATATATATATATACGTATGTGTGTGTGTGTGATTTGGTGTAAGTAAGAATTAATCCTTTATTCTTTTTATGTATAAAAAAATAGTTAAAAATATAGTTACAGTTAAAAAGATTAAATGCAGAACAAAATTTTATTATGTATGTTTTTTAAAAAGTATATGGAATTTACTAATACTTTTTTTCAGTTCACTGTTAAGAAATATTTAAATTGATTAATGTTTTTCATAAAAATTATGAAATATTAAAATAATGTTTTATATATATATATATATATATATATATATATATATATATATATATATATATAAATTTTAATAAATAGTTCAACATGTAAATAGCATAAAAATTAAAAAAACCCATTAATATAATTTATTACTTGACATGTGTGACATTCATTTCCTCTACGGGTAATAATTTTGTGTCTTTCAAAACAAGCAGTGTATAAACATATATTTTTAACGACACGTTACCCTAAAAAAGTTGTTTGTTATATATGCGAACTACTGGTTCTTTTAAATATTAATTATAGTATACATATATGTCAATACACACACACATACACACACGCACACACACACACATTTATATATATATATATATATATATATATACATTTTTATTAATGTTGAGACATTTAAGTTCATGTTATTGTTTTTGAACAACATTTGTAACAAATATTTGGCATATTTTCTTATATCTTTGTTTAAAATCGATTAGTTTACGAATACTCCTTGACACTAAATTATTGTATAACTGAGATTCGTTTTATATTATTTTCAATTGGCAGTATTATTAATATTTTGATATTCACATTAATATACCTATGTATAAATGAATATATTTTTAAATTTATTTTTATGTTATAGCATATTTTTAAATTTATAATATACATAAATGTATTTTTTCTATATTTTTTCAATATTAACACTAAATATACCAAGAATTGATATAAACCAATCGCTACCATCCGGTCATTTTGACCGGTTGATATTTAACCGAAAAAAATTGTAATTTTTAATCAATTAGTCCATGCAGTAATAAAAAAGGAATTAGAATAATAAGAAATCATATTTTTCACTTAAATATTGAAATTACAAGATATGATAAATAGTCGTAATAGTAGCTCTCTTACTTTATTTTTCATTTTCCTCAGGGCGACTTATACGGACCGAAAATTTTTAGTGTGCATTTCCCACAAACATATTTTTTACAACCAACATAGATATTCGTGGCTTTATTTTCATTACAAAAACCTATTTGACAGCAATTCCGTTTATAACTTTCAATTATCTATCATTAGCAGTTCATTCAAATTTTCTGATTCGCAAAAATCTTCATATCTACTAGAAAGTTGTTCTGCTAATTGAAATAAAAAGGCTTTTCTGATTATATTTGTTCCTGTAGTTTCTTTATATAAAATTAAATCATTTGTGCCAGCTATATCGAGAATATTAAAAAATACTTGTAAAGGCTATCTTCAAAATCACGACTTGACGCTATATTTTTTAGCCATTTCATCCACCACATCTACACCAACATTTGGTACTATTGTAAAATGAGATAGTTCCCCTACACTATAGCAGATTTCAAATAAATATTTTTTTTTAGCATAAAACTTAAAGGGGGGTTTCATTTCCATATGGTCCGTAGGTACGCATATAAGCATTAGAAAACATTAAGTTCGCAAACGGGCTTAGACGATTTGAAAAAGTCCAGTAAAACTTCAAAACGGTTAGTGTGTGTTAGAGTGAAACCGACGCCTGATCGCTAACACCATGGCCCTACACTATAGAAATCCAATGTTAGATTTACGGATCTCGAATAAATATTTTTTGTCAAAAAACGCAAAAACTTCAAAGGGGGAACCACACTTACAGGTAAGAATAATAAAGTTTCAGGAATAAAACTCATTTGATTAGAGCTGACGAATTATTTAGATTCAGGTAGTTAGACATCTACATTAATCAGTAAGCGATATATGGACTGACGAAAGATCTTTGGAATATAATGGAAACACACGGTAATAAATACAGATAAATGGCGAAAACTTCTGAGGAATGTCAGGACTCACATAGAGCTGTTAAATCAATCATTTAAAATATCATTTCCTTTGATTATAAATGAAAAATCTACTGAAAAATGACATTTTTTAATGAAGCCTTATTCAGTGTAGATACTTTTTTGTAATAATAATAATAATTTATTTAACGTGGCATCTTAACAGTATCCGTGATAGCTCGAGGCGCAATTCATCTAATTTCAGCATAATATTAGTTTCATGTTTTGTGTATATATAAGAGAAGATGAGAAAAAAATCCACCATGTATGTATAATAATATTTGTCGATGTACTGTGATCACCGATATACCATTTCGACACCTCACTGCCGATTTCGTGATTGCCTGTAGCGATCTTATAACTAATTTGTACATAATACGATCCGATATACAGTTTTATTGACCGTATTAGTTCGATCACACATGCACCACACGTACAGATATATCAAAAATCAAGTGCATGTATAGAAATAGTTTTTTTTATCGATATTCTATATATATATTTTTAATAAATTTATTTTAATATATAATAATTCTTTTTTTTATTAAGGTGTCGTGGCAAATCATGACATAGATTGTGCAAAAATAGTGCTTCATTACTCCGAAAGATGTTTTTACATACACAATATCAGCGTTAGAATCAAATATTTCATGAATACATATATTTAAATTTTTGTTTTCTATACAAGGCGGTTACCAACACGGTAATATAGTCAATCGCATGTACTTTAATATCAATGCAAAAGAATCAGATTATCTTCAGGATATGGAGAGTCGACATTTTATCGATCGATACACATTGCTTTTGTTTTAAATAAAACTCCATTACACCTAAGGAGTTAATTTATAAGCTTGTTTCGTTGCCAAGTCGATAAAATTTAATAGAAACAACTTATAATAAGAAAACGTAAAAAACTATATTCATACTACTACTGATTCTGATGCCGATAATAGGTGTTAAAAATATTGCTGGCTTTAATTGATTTTAATCAGTTCGTCTCTATAAAAATCAACTGCTCGAACGTTAGTTAAAATTTATAAGATTTCAATGATAAAATATAGTTCGTATAAGTAGTGAAACGATAAAACCGTTTAATTTGAAATTTATAATTCACTTTTAATGTTCATACAACACATACACATGTATATATATATATATATATATATATATATATATATATATATATATTACTAAAAACATAAAAGTTATACACACTGCTGTTATGCGTTTATCAATTCCATTGTAATACAAAACAGATTTGAAACTCATCATGATCTTTTATTTTTTTAATCTTAAAAATTCGTTAACTTAATATTATTCTTTGTACATTAAAAATTATATCATATTTCAATTTGAAATTCAAATAACTTGAACTTCTATAAAAAAAAGTGATACATATGATTCTCTCAGAAATAGACACTTTTAAAAATAATACAGGTGATAATTAAATCCTATGTTTTTATATAATTACACAAATTTACACAGCAAAGATTATTTTTTATATTTAAAGTTATTTAATAAATAAAACATGATTCATAATACAAAATAATTTACACAAAACAAATCTTATTATTTTAACAATTAAGTATGTTAATTTGAAATACCAAAACATTTTTATATATTTTGTTTGAAACCTTTTAAAAAAATTTTTTTCTTTTAAAAATTATATTTTATGAATAAATTTTTAATTTATTATCATGTATAACAATGTACATATTCTTAGACTTTTGCATTTAATTAGACGAACGAAATTATTAATATATTGGAAGTATTTTAAATTATTTCAATTTCAAATCATAAATTTTATTAATGTTTTATAAACTTGTGTACATAAAAAATAGACGTTGTTAAAAAATCCATTTTCTCAAAATAAACAAACATTTCTTCACGTCTGAATCCGAATTTTATGTTTTACGTTTTATAGCTTTTTGGCGATGATAGCATATATTCTCTTTATTTGAACGCTCAACACTTACGTTCTCAAAAAAATTAATTTATTCAAGGATTTGTGCTAAAAATATCTTTATACATTATGTATATTCACATATATATATATATATATATATATATATATATATATATATATAATTTTGAATTATAATACCTTGGTAAATTATTAACTGCAAGTAAATTGTATTTTAAATTGAAAATTCATTGACGTATGAAAAAATTATAACAGCTCAATTCATAAACATTATTCTGTTTAATATTCATGTATAAATTACTCGATGCTATCTGCTGTATGAGACGTTATTACTATTTGAAATTAAATTATTTGAAGACTTACTAATAATAAAATAGTTTTTTTCCTTGATTAAATTTGTATTAATAACAATGTAAAGATATAATGTACACCCATATACTTATGTGTATGAATATATTTATATAAGGAAAGAGAGAGAATAAAAATTGATTTATTTTATGATTTTTAATAGATTAAAGTTATTAATTTTTAAATAAAGTTATTAGAATATAAATGATTTAAAGATATGAATTATGTTTCGTTATAAAAAATGCATTAAAGAATTAAAAATGGACCATAATTTTTCATAAATCGGTTTTGGAATTAATTCGTGTTATTTTTAATGATTAAATTAATTGTTCAATTAGATGACTGTTATTAAATTACCTATAGTATATATTTACTATGGAAATTAAGACGTTTTTATTATACTGATTTTTTTAATATAAAAATTCAATTAGAATTTTTAATATTAGTGGTGTTGAAAATAATAAACTTCTAAATCTATATAAATACAATGTGAATAGTTTTTATATTTTTTTACTTTCTTTAAAGTTTTAATTTATAAAAAAATGATTGAAAATGATTATTTTATATTTTTTTACGATTCAAATTTGTTAATTATTCATATTATTTCTGAATGTTTTCTTCATAGAAAGGTAGAATAATTTTAAAAATGTCTCTTCAATTTTTTTTTATTTATTTTGATTATTATATTTGAATATGTATTAAAAATTAAACTAATCTTGCTTATTGCTTCATCTTTATAAACGTCTAATCGTTTATATATCGTGTCATATTTTAGATGTTAGCGTTGGTTTTTAACACTTTACCATAGATAATTTTGGTAAAGAACACCAGTAATAAGGTTGTGCCAAATTAAAAAAAATGGTGAAAATTTTCGTTTAAAATCAAAAATTGTAAAATTAAGTTTTAGATTTTTACTGTTTTTTTTAAAAAAAAATTCTAACCATAAGGCGTTATTTTAGAGGTTCATTGAACTTACTATTAGTATTAGTTTTATATTAATATTTAGCATTTCTAAATATTGGTTAGATTTTCTGATGTTGGAAAAAAATTATGGATGTAAAACAATTCTATGTAAAAATAATAAAGCCATTTTATCATTAAAAATAGCAACTTTTAATAGCAAACATTACGTTCTTTTGAATAACTTTTAACAATCTCCATATCAAAAGCATCTAAACTGATCAGGTAATTTGATATCCATTTTGTACGTTTCAGGTACTGACATCGATTTTTAAGTATTGTATATATGTCTCTGGAATTCTAGTATAGACATTTTTCTAAAAAATAGTACTGTTTAAAAAAATGTCAACATATCAGAGACTGTGACCTTGGTAGTTTTTTTTTGTCAATTTTTGAAAAAAATCGATAATTTTAACCATAAAGTGCTATTCTAGTGGTTTATTGTAATTATGGATTAAAATCGCTTTTACACTAAAATCTGCAGTGCTGAACATTGGTGTTTCGAAATGTCAATCGAATTCTGCGAAATGAAAATTTAATTTGTGACATAAAAAGTTTGATGCAAATTTAATTAACTATTAAGAATAGTAAGTTTTAATTTCTTTTTAATCGTACAAAGTAGAATTTCTTATCTTTAATAGTTTTTACGTAATTTGATAAAAAAATCCATCCACAATTAACTATATTAAAAATATATACATTTTGAAAACCTAGCCTTGACAAATCATTCAATTTATGAATTTAATTAAATATTTCTATTGGTAAATTTCATTTTTTTGATAATATAGATCAAAATTGTTCATCTCTAACATTTTTTTGAGTAATCTTGCGCCAAAAATAGCGCCTCTATGTATTAGAAGTTTGATTGGCAATTTCGTTCCATCTTATTGGATGATTTAGTATCGTTTATGCGCGAAATATATGCTGATGTCAATGTTTATAATGAGACAATGTAAAAAAAACACTTTTTTCTATTATTTTTTATATCATAATAAAGGGTTATAACCTAGATGTATTTTAATTTTTTTTCTTTTTTTTAAAAAAAAACAGACTTTAATCATAATGTGCTATTTCAAGACTAGCATCAGTTTCTAGTTGTCGTCCTTGGTGTAAAAATAATAGTGATTTGATTTGCTAATAGGATTTAAAAAAAATTCTACACTTAATCGTACAAGTATCCGTTGTATCAGTTAACTATCTAATCAATTAAGCATTTCGAATAGTAAATTTTACATTGTTTTCAATGTTGTAAAATAAAATTTTACACCTCTGGTAGTTTTTGTGCGATCTTGTAAACACTACACTATGCATAATTATCTATGTTAAAAATATATTCATTAAAAAAAACTCGTTACTGTCATACAAATGTATATTTGCAAATTTAATTAACAAATTATAAGTGTAACTATATTTGTTTCTGCTCTGATAGTTTTATTTATCAAGTTAATATTTAAATTCAAGTTATCAAATATTTATTAAAATCATATATAATTCGTGTTAGTGTACCATTTCTGTATAAACGTATTTCCTAATTTAAATAATATATATTTTACTCTAATGAAAGATACAAACGTGTGAAAAAAACTGACATGATTTATGAAAAAAATATAATATGTATCTTAAGTTGTGATGTGTTGACATTGCAAAAATGAGATTAGAGATTGCATATTGTCACAAGTTAATTTATATGTATCATGTACGAAATACCACAACCAATTAATGTGACAGCATTTTATCTTTTTAAAGTGAGAAATGTCATAACATTCATTGTGTGCACTAGTCATGTTGTCAAAATATATTTTTAATTGATTGATATCTCTTAATGTATATATATATATATATATATAACGTACTTTAATGAATATTTTTTTTTAAAACACTTAATTAGTTTAATTTTTAATATCTTACTTGATTGAAGTTTGTGTTTACTAAATAATTTGATTTTTATTTCTAATTTTTAATATTTATTAATTTCCAATTTGATAATAGTAAATTTGAATTATTGCCTAAATAGATATGCAGATTATTATAGAAAATAGTTATCTTTCACTATCTTATTGAATATATTCATATAGAAAGTATATGTAATTTTAACTTTAAATGTTTAACTGTAAAATTAGTAAGTGGAGAGTTTTGAAAAAGGTTTTCATCCAGCAGTAGATAGAGAGAATATTATATATATATATATATATATATATATATATATATCAGCAATAACTTTTCCTGTCCACTGCTAGATAAAAATTGTCTCAAAACTTCCCATATTCATCCATTCATTATCTATCTTTTTTACACCATACCAAAAATGTTCTTATGTCTATCCAATCTGTTTATGACTATCTTTACATTTTTTTTATAATTTTGGATTCTAAATCAATTTCTCTTCATGGCCTTGTTTTCTTGCTATATGGCTGATGACCTATTTGCATTTTAAACTTCATTTTTTTTTATAATGTTTCAAAATGTGAGTTTTTTTCGAAGATATTCGTTTCTTGCTTTATCTCTATATTGCATATGTGTGTATGTGTGTGTGTGTATATATATATATCATTTTTTTTGTTAAAAAATATTTATCTTTAAAAATTACTATATTCCATTATGTAAGTATTTATTAAATTTTAAATTTATTAATTATTAAATTTAATAATTATTTATTAAATTTATGTAAGTATTTAAGTCGTGTTCAGAAATATGATCTACAAATAACTAACTCAAAAACGCAATTATAGAAAGAGTTTAAAAAAATGTTGTTTGTTTCTTGTTAAATATACATTTCAGGATGGATAGCACTAATTAAATGATAAAGATGTTTGTATGAAACAGTTTGGAAGTCAACAGAAGCACGTGACTTTAGTTTGCATATTTTAAGATTTTATAGGGTATCCGGAAAATTAGGAAGTTACTTCTTTTTATTCTTCTTCGTTCATTTTCTTTCTATAACAGAAATGACTAAGTACTTGAAATTAAATTGGAAAATTTCTAAAAACAACCTAGGAAAAGTTCAATTTTTCATAGAGATACTTAGATTATTTTGTATTTTTGAAACACCCTCTTCAGTTAATGCGTTCAAAAATCGAATTAAGTGTGGTTAAATAGATACTAAATATTTTTTTACAACTGAATTTTCTATCACCGAATCTTAAACAAGTATATTATTATTAACTAAATATTTATCATTAATACTGGTTAGTTAGAAGATGCTGTTCATATTTTTTTAGGTATAAGTACAAATCCAAGTTTGTTCATTTTTATATATATTTTTTGAAATTAAATTAAAACAAGTAAATATTTTATTTACAATGTTACATTTTGATCAAGGTTAAAACATAAAAAAATAATATACATTAAAAAATTGTAGTGTAATATTTTATTACAAATTAATTTTTAATTATAGATAAAAGAAATTAATTTACCATTTTTTATATTCAGATTTTTTGAATTTTAAATAAGAGATAATTTTATTATTATAATATCGTACTATGGCTAAATTTTCTTCTATCAGATTAAATAATACCTTCAAATGTTAAAAAAATTAATTCGAGTTTTTAATTATTGTCTATTGTTCATATTTACTTCCTTACAATTGCAGGTTTTATATAATTTCACACTAAAGATGATGAAATTATATAAATTTACACATACG
Organism: Neoneuromus ignobilis; assembly: GCA_029203775.1. Classification (NCBI taxonomy): domain Eukaryota; kingdom Metazoa; phylum Arthropoda; class Insecta; order Megaloptera; family Corydalidae; genus Neoneuromus; species Neoneuromus ignobilis. Next base: position 31,092,326 of record CP092089.1, read on the forward strand.
TGTATTAATAATGAAAAAATAGTTACTGAACATTGGAAAGAAAATTTCGTGGTTTTGTAAATAGTAAATATTATTTTAAATATTATTTTATTTTGTAAATGACCTGAATTATATGACATATTGTATTCTTCTTATTTTTGTTATATTTTATGTAAAACTTAACAAATAATTTAAAAGGTAATGCTGATTAAAAAAGTGTATGTTAAAAATATTTTCTGATATAATTTTACATATATATATATATATATATATATATATATATATATATAAGTGTATTTATATATTATAAAGTATTATAAATTAATAGTAATGACTTCAATTATTGGAATAATAAGTTAGAGTGAATATTAAATAATAATTATTTTTAAATCACGCGATGTTTACATCTCATAAGTGTATGTTCGTTGACGGGAGGGAGGTCTATATTAAAATCATGTATCGTTTGTAATACTTTTGAGAGACGCTGATCAAATCTACGTGCAAGTTCATTACAATCAGCACGTAGCGTTTGACGAACCGCGTCGTTACATGGCGTGCACTCGCAAACTTACAGTTCATTGTCAGTTTGATTTTATCAGGCTGTGGATGTGCTCATTTCATCGGCCGGCCTCTGAACGTGTAGGTGTACACTGCATTAAGGGTAATGAGTTCAAATGAGTATACGCCTTGCAGACTATAAAACGATAGATATACGTATACATAAACACATACAGGACGAACGAGAATTTATGGCTTTTATTACATCTGTGAGCTTTTCTGAAGCGACAGACAGAATAAGAGTATTTATAAAAATATACTGTATAGAAAATATGTATAACGAAAAATATTTGCACTTAATTGATTTTGGAGTGAATAGTAATATTTCTAAAAAAATAGTGAATTTGAAAATAAATCTAAATTTATCTAAAAGTAAAAAAATATATATTTATTTTTCACATAAATGATTTTAATGTAAATAATAATGTCAGTATGAATGCTTTTATTAGTTATAAATTTATCTCTTATTTTTTTATTTATTACATTTCTATACTTAATTATTTTATATTAATTAATTAATTAATTATTAATATAAAATAATTAATTATTTTATATTAATTATTTCAATATATAAAATTGAAAACATACTTATTGATGAAAATGTGTATACATTAATAAATTAGAGGTTTTTAAAATTATTTCATTTTGCATCTTTAATTCGAATAGTTTTTTTTTTGGAAAATATTTAAGCTGAATAAAATGTAATAAACAATTACTAAAGTTGTTTGGTACTGAATAGTAAAATTTATTGTCTTTAATAAAAAAAATTATGCAATATTAAAAGTATTTATAAATGGAAATAATGATAAAAAAAATATTAAAAATTATTTTTCATGTAAATCACAACTCAAACGTTACAATATAGTATTAAAATTATTATTTATTAATTTCTTCTATGTGGATGCTATCATTTAAAGAACGTAAATAAATAAAATTTATAGATTTTGTATATTTCACTTATGAAGATGACGACATCGACTTCAAAATACATACATAAAAGTAAATAATAAATTATTATTAAACACTAAGATACATTTTTAATGTTGAAGGAGTATTTTTTGTGAAAAGTGAATTAACCTCAATCTGAAACTACGTTGTGGTTATAAAAATTAATTTTAAATAGAATCTACAAATTTATATATATATATATATATATATATATATATATATATGTGTGTGTGTGTGTGTGTGTGTGTGTATGTGTGTGTGTGCTTATGTATTTTTGTTTTTAAATTCTACGTTAATTGATTTTTACATATTATACTTTGAAACATTTATTTTTTAATATAGGTTAATAAACTAATTTTAAAATGTAATAAGTAATGTTTTTATTAGTGTTGAGATTGTGATAATTTTTATTTAAAACACTACAATCATTTAAGAACTATCACGCAACTATACTATGTAATTAATATAAATTTAAAATCAACTGTAAATTAAATTTTAAATTATTTTTCGTATTTAATTGTGTTTGTATATAATTGCATAAACATAAATCAATTTAAAACTATTATTTCAGCAATATAATCAGAAAAAAGTATTTTCAAATAAAAGTTATATATATATATATATATATATATATATAATTATCTAATGCTGTTTGATATAAAGCGGCTATAAATTACAAAAACGTATTAAATTGAAACCCTCTTTATATTTTAATGACTAATGTATTAACTCTATAAAGATACGATCTTAATTCCATTAATTCTTTAATTTCTTAATCTCGATTCAGTTAATTGGTTTATTTTTATTTAAATTGAAGCTCATGTGTAATTGACCTTACAATGTAATTAAAAAAATCAATATAACGATATGTAAATAAAAAAAAATATATAAAAGAAAGGTTAGTCATTAACATATTTAGTGTCTCATTAAATATCGGTAAATAAAAGATAAAAATATTCTTGTCGATCAAGATACGTCCTAATCATTCTAAAATAGAGCATCTAAAAATGTGTTATGTCTCAAGATCGTACTCGACGACTTAATCTTTCGACTAGTTGAGAAAAAAAAGTGACACGCCAATTGAGCAGTGTACAAAGTATAAATCCGTTCATTACAGTACTACTGATATTAATGCGTGATTGTGCTTGGTGAGCTGGTTGTTTGGTTGATTGACTGACTTGCACGCTCGTATGCACGCTTAATGCCCACCGTTGATACATTTTAGTTCTCGTAATATCCTCCTATATAGTCTGTGTGTGTGCTGATTCTTTGAACGCTAGATACTTGTAGACGACCGAATACCACTCGTGCTTCGCCACAAGCGTTGAAGATTCAGACCCCTGACTGACAGATTCAATAGCTGCTGCAATGATCCGTTTTCAAGATTATAATAAGAGAGATGAGATTCATAACATTGTAGTGGTGAATAGATGTGGGTTTGACATCTGTAAGAGTATCACTTAAGTTTTTTCGTTGGTACAAGTCGAATCCTTACTATGCAATATTTTATACGAAGAATCAATAAAAATATGGAATAAAAGTTTTTAACAGCATGAGTATAATTAATAATAAAGCAATTACAATTTTAATTTGTATATCATTTATACATGCCATTATATTAAATTCTCAATATATACATAATCATAAATTCAAAACTTATTTTGTTCATATATAGAATATACAGTACATTGTTAATACATTTATCATGTAATAAACAGTGGAGAGTATTTTAATTAAGTTATTAATAAATAAGTCAGAAGACATACATTTAATATTTTTAAAATTATTATTGTATATAAACATTTATATATATATATATATATATATATATATATATATATATATATATATATATATATAACATAAGTATTTTTATTATATCATGTTATGCCAAACATATTAATTAAATTAACCTACTTAAACGACTTGAAGATTTAAATTAATTCTCTAGTCAACATTAATAACACTAAATTAATTTAAGTTTAACCTTTATAGTGTTTGTTTTGGAACTGTGACGGATTCACTTTAACACAAATGATTTTTTATCCCCAATACCACAATGGTGTTTTTTTAAAAAAACAAAAAGGCTCTGATGATGTGGAATTGCCATCAAAATCTCATCAGTTAACATTGTTATAAATAAAAAGAGTGAACAATAAGTGATTATTGAACACTTCATTACCATTGTGGTGTTGAGGGTAATAATTTATTTGTATTAACCTTTATCCTTAATTCATTTAAAAAAATGGAAAAATGCTACAATTCTGAATTTGATCTTAATGAGGTTTAATAATATACTTTGACAAACAAAACGATATAAAGTAGCAACAGCAGCTTCTTTCTATCCACTGCTAGATGAAAGCTTCTCCCAAAATTATCCACATCAATAAGTACATTTTCCATTTATCTTCCATTCCACTCCAAGGAATTTGCAAATGCTTCTCTCCTTTATATCCATAGGTCTCCTCATGGACATTTTTATATCTTCAACATTTTAATCAATAATTTGTGTTGTCCATTGGGAAACTTCTTTTCTGATTGTACAACCAACTCATTTCCATTTTAAACTTTTTATTCTTGTTATAACGTTTGTAACTTTGGTTTTCTTTCTGATACATGATTTATTCTTAATATGTATCTTTCCATATTTCTGTTGTGTTAGTCATTTAACACCAACGTTTCACTGCCATATGTAAAAACAGGTCAGATACAGTGATTAAAGTCTTTTTTCTTTAAACATAGAACAATATACGACTTAACAATATGGTATTTTTTCCGATTTGACATGATTCTTTTTTTATTTTTGTATTTACTTCATTATAATTTTTCCTTTAATTTAAATAAGTTGTCCTAAATACACATAATTTTTAACATATTTTATTTGTACTTATTTTTAATCGATTTTCCTTTATTATGAAAAGATATTGTTTAATACACACATACATACATACATATATATCAATACAAAATTATTACAAATACTTTTGAGAAAATAAAAAATATAATTTAAATTTGTTTTAAATGATTTTCACGCAAATTATTATCACCCTAACACCATAAAGTATTGAAAAATATTTAATAATTATTTATTGTTCACTTTCATTATTTATAAGTTGATACGCATTTTGATGGTAATGCCATCATCATCAGAGCGTTGCTTTATAAAATTTTCGACTTAATTTTTCATTTGGCAGATTATACGAAAAATTTTTCAATTTTCTTTATTAATTTTTATTACTTTTTTCATTACTACAGTTTTATAAAAGTTACAGATATATTTTTTTATAATTGCAATTAATAGTTCATTCATAAAACTATCGACCAGTCTAACTAAGTAAAATTTAATTTGAATTTGAATTAATAGTGAAGTTAACCACTGTTTAATATGTTTAGAGTACAAATAAAATAATAATTAATTAAAATTGTAGACCTTGATAAAATGAAATATAATTACATAAATGATTTTTTAATGAATGTAAACTTGTTTGTAATCAAAGAAATAGAAAAGAAGCAAACAACCAGTCTATTTTAAATGTAGTGTCAGATTATTTAAATTATTCATAAATTTATATATTTTTTTATAAATTGAATGTTACAAACACTGCGAGTTTAATGAATATAATAATTTATCTTTAATAATTTCAAAAACGCTTTTACTTATCACCAGACATACACTGAATTTATAGTAATTTATTTTGATTAATGTAATATATATTATATTTTATTTACATTTTAATTGCTTAAAAAGATCTGAAGCAGTGTTATTAATATTGAATAATACTGCAAAAAAAGTCGATGTCTGTATGATAAAATCATATAAAGAATTTACAATACTTTGCTCATATTATGTTTGCAAATTTATAATTCTGTAGTGATTTTTTTCTAAAATAGTATTTTATTATTAGAGTTCAAAAATAGAATTAACCAAAATTATAAAATAATTCTACTCAAAGATTATTTTTATAGAAAATGTGAATTTTATTATTGTAATTCATATTTATTGTTAATTATAAAGTAGCATATAAAAATAGCAATAAAAACAACATATTTCTTTTAAATAATTTTGTTTGAAAAAATATATCAATTAGTTACCGTAGACTAATAAAAAGATATAATATTTTTTACTTTTTTCTTTCGAAAACATAAACATATAGGACTATGAATTTTAATTATTACCCAAATCATATTTCGAATCAACATCAATATGTAAGAAAATAATTCAACCGTGTTTAAAAAAATCGTTATGGTCAATAAATAATTTTAAATCATGTATTTTTTCTTATCTAACATAAATCTGTTACGATTTTATTACATTTTATAATTTTAAATGTTGCATTTGATTTACATTTTCTTAAAAAAAGGCAGTTGTAATATTAGGTATTAAATTTTAATTTTAAACAAATTACTAAAAAATTAACAACCTTATAAAAACAGTAAAATAAGTAAAGTTTGTTATACGATTTGTTATTTTTTATTATTTTTGATACAAAATATAGTTATGAAAATAAATTGTATTCAAAATGAATTTTATTAAAAGAATTATAGTAATTGCTTGCTAACCACAATATCAAAATTATTTAATATCGATTATGAATTTAATGAAATATATTTTAAGTTTTATATTTCTGATAGTTATTTATTTTTAAACTTTAAATTGTCCAAAAAGTTTATATAATAATTATATCAAACTTTCATATAAATTTAAATGATTAATAAAAAATGTATAACAAATCACATTTTAGATATATTGCTAACAATATATTAAATAATTATTGAATAGCTAGAAAAATAAAAATTTCGTTTAAAAAACTTATATTATAAACAAAATAAACTGTAAATTTATATATATATATATATATATATATATATATATATATATTATATAATTTTACAGTTTCTTTCTGTCATTAATGTACATACACTGATTTGCAAGAGTATTCGCCATATGCAAAAATGTAACCTGTTTTTATTTTAGCAATTTTTACTATATAATAGAATTAATTCTTGTTTTTTTGTATTTTTTTCTAATGAATATTATATTTAATATCAATTAAATATATATATTTTTTAATTTCACGACTTTATTATATGATATTATATCAATAAACTGCTTATGTTACCTATGTGGCGAATACTTTTGTACGTCAGTGTATAGGTGTGTGCATTCATGTATAAAAATTTAAGTTTGTTAATGGATATTTACAATGTATCAAATATTAATCATATGAATCATTCAGATGAATCAGTGATCTTAAGACTTGTACCACGAACTGATGACTAATCGAATGAATTTAAGAACTTGTACAATCCTAACATTTTTCATTGAGAACAGAGTTTATTTTTAATACTAGTGACCTTAATATTTTCATATAACTAATTTAATAAATATAACAATACTTTTTTAAATTTAATGATATTTTTTATATACCAAATTATTGTTAAGAATCAGAGCACAGGACGATGACCGTTTTGGTTCAGCCAGAGGCTAATTTGACTACTACCACGATGGTCATTTTAAATCTAATGGTAATGCTCCATGATTATCGTATCTCTCGTCTTATTTACCGAATATAATATTTTAGTTTATATTTTTTATGGTGTTTAAACACTTTTCGTAACTGTTAAATACACATAAATGTCATATATATATATATATATATATATATATATATATATATATATATATATATATATATATGTTATTATGTATGTATGTATGTATTACATACGACCGAGTAAGTAAGTGAATACAAGAAACAATTTTATATAAAATTCATTAACAATATATAATTTGCATTTGAAATGTATTTAAGCTCTTTATATTAATATATTTTTTATAGTTTAAAAGAATAAAAATAAATGGATTAAATTATCAAATAAATTTAAAATGGATTTTTTTCAATTTAAATGAAAATACTAATATAATCAACAATAGTAACTTTTTTCTATCAATTACTGGATGAAGGCTTTTCTCAAAATATTTGATTTTCAATAATCCAGTATTTTTCTCATTGATATATATATATATATATACTCGTATATATATATATATAGTTTTTATGTTGTGTCTATTGTGTTTATTTTGTAATGTTTTGTCTTTATGTTTTCTTTTCTTAACGTCGTTTAATGAAATCTATTTTTAACATGCGTTTTAAATATCTAAAGTTTATTCGAGTTAGTTTATTTTTCATTCTTTTTGTAATTTGTGTCTTTATATTTTTCCTTTTTTGTTAATAAATTATTTTCTAATTATATTTTATATTAAATTATCCGGAGTATCTAGTTTTTATCTGTTTCTTTCTTAAAGAAACAACAATATTTGTCTCCATAAATTTGTATTTTAGTAAAAAAGGTATCAAAATCATAAATACTCTTAAATAACTTGATTTTAATAACTAATCCTAACGTAATATATAGTTATTAATTATAAATATCGAATTTATTCGGTAATTTACTTCTACTCAGGTTCTTAAAATTAGTGCTTGGATCATTTTGTATATAAAATGTAAAGTTGAAAACATTTAGTTTTTTACTATGCTGCTTTAGAGTATAATGTTTTATTAGTAAATAGCTCACTTTTTTTCTTTTATATATATAATTTATCAAACGAAATTTATTTGATAATATAGGTAATTCTTTTTTACCAGTAAATATATATGTTTACTAACTAGAAAATGCATGTATGTACTTTTATTTAAATACAAATCAACTTTTTATCAGATAAATAAAATATATTGTTTCATTTACAATCTTGATTGTAGTATATTAACAAATGTCATATAAATTGGATTTTTCAGATGATGAATTGCTACTGAATTATGTGATCTCATTATTTATTTATTTATTTTTGATATTATATTATTTAAATAATTTTTACATTAATTTACAAGTATACACGTTGCATTTTAAAATAGAATAAAATGCACTATATTTAAATAAAAAATTACCGAAAAGAACTTAACATAATTTTTAAAGCCAATATGCATTTAAATTTTATTTTCATATGTAATAATCATCTTCACATTATAGATTATGTATTCAAATAAGTATCGACAATTTGATAGAAAATTCAACATTGATTTTTTTATTAATGTTATTTATTAGATACTTCTTTATAATGTGTTTGATTTTTTATATTTACAATTTTTTTAATAACACAATATTATATTTGATTTAAAAATCGACAAAATTTATACAACGGTTTTAATTTCTTTATTTGTCTTCATTTAACACTAAAGAAAAGATTATATTTTTGATAAAAATACATTTTTAAGTTGTGAGAAAAAAGAAAAATATATTAGAAAGTCTAAATCTTTCGTATATTAATTTTAAAAAAATTGAAGTACAATATTTTTATATGTAAATATTTTTTCAGTTACATATATATACAGTATAATTGAATAAATATTTATTTAAATATAAAAATGTACTATTAAATATAATAAATTCATTTATTATATATTAAATTTTTTTTCCACAACTGTAACATTCTTCGCATCAAACTGTATTTTTAATATATTTATATCTTTGTATCAATAATTACAAAGAAATATTTTATTCAAGTATCGAAATATTTTTATATATAAACGTTTCAAATTTATGTAATCAAATAATGTATTTATGTACATAAATAGATATGTATTATAAGTAAATTATATAAGTACTTTCTAAATAAAATAGTGTTAATCCAATAATCTTTCAAAATTATTAAAAAATACTTAAATTGCCAGCAAAAACATTTAATTCTATGTAAATTACATATTTTTTCGTTTTATAATTGATGTATATAAATAAATATTTATCTCCGTATGTATTCATTTATACTTATATACATATTAACTAAAATTACATGATACTGCATTTAATGTAATTATCCAAATTTTCTCTAATATCAAATGAGAGAAAACACCCACTTTGGAATTAGTAGTTTTGCATGTGTACAAGCAATCATTTAGACAGAGCAATTCGTTAAAAAATAAAAGACGAAATGGATGTGAGGAAGAAAAAGAAGTAAAAAATACACCGCACCGAAAACATTTCTCGTAATCTGGTCCTGATTCATGCTTATCTAGATTTTTATTCACGTCGAACACGCGATCGGACAGTATGTCGTTTCCTGTTGCTTTGAATGATTTGTACCGATTTGAAGATTTTTCTCTGCTTCTTAATATTTATGTATATATGAATGTGTTGAATTTTTTTCACTGCTAACATGCAACAAGTATTTGTAATTTAAATTCTATCAAAGAAATTATATATATATATATATATATATATATATATATATATATATATATATTCATATGTATGTATGTGTGTATATTCGTTTTACTATATACTTAAATAATATTTATATTTGTGGATCGCTTTTATAATTGGCCTCATTTGAAATTACAATATATACATTTAAAAAAATATACGAACAAGTTAATAAAAAAAATGAAATCACTTAATTAAAAAAAATGTATGTATATTTATACTTATTACATTACCTTTTAATTTTAAAAAAAATAACTCTAAACAACACGAACACTTTTTAAAGATAAATGACATTATTTAGACATTTTTATTGTAATTTATTGTCTGAAACAAATAAATATTAAAATAATTTTATACTGTATGATATTTAATTTATAAAATAGTTTTTTTATTTATATAATTATGATAATTTTGAGATGTGCATTTTTGTATTGTTTTTATAAAATAAAATATTTAATATAAACGAATAATAAGTATATTTCTATTTTATTCAGAATTTATTAAATATCTTTTGTTGCCAAAAAAATGGATTTTATTTTTTAAAAAAATAAAATTGATAGTTCAATACTTGAATTCGCAAGTTTTACAAATTGAAATACATTTCTATCATTATTCTTTAATAATAATATCAAATCGATATTTTTGAAATATAAAAAAGAAATTTAAATACAATATTAAAACGATATAAAATAATTTTTATTATCTAAAATGTAACAGAAATAGTATTAATATGATTAAATAATAAATATTTGAGATTTGGTCAAAATAACTGTGATAGATGGTTGTAGACAGTTGACATTTTTTATAGATTATGGTTCAGAGAAGAGGGAATGTTTCAGAACCTACAAAAACAACAAGTTACTAAATGTGCAATGATATAACAACTAATTTAAGTATCAGATAGTGGTTTGCAAATTTTTAGTATGAATATTTTTATTTATTATTAACTATTAATGGAGACTTTTAATAGGTTTAATGACTGAATTAAACATGTTAAAATTTATTATAAGAATACCAATAAAACGGAAACAAAAAAATACCAGTTAAAAACACTTATTTCTTATAAAAATTATTACATTTTCAAGTGAAATTATTTTTTTTAAAAAATATATATATTTTTTTGAATTATTTACATTATATATATATATATATATTGTCTTTTTGTTTCTATGCAGAATATAGGGTTTCAATTAAGCAGTGCTTACGTGCCTCATTCTGAGTAAAGGCTTTCAGCTTTTCCCATGTCTTTCTTTTTTCTTGGCCTTTTCTTTTACAGCATCCTCGAAGTGCCTTTTTTCCTTGGCGATTCCTCAACATTTCGTGCTTTTCCACAGTGTTTTGACGTTTTCGTAGAGTAAGCCCAGCTCATTGCCATTTTCTTGTCTTTATTTGAGTGACGATTGGTTCCTTTTGCACTTATGAGTATGTCTATAATACTTCATTGAAGTTAAAGTTTAATCAAAACATTCGTGGGAGATTTTCTGCAAGCATCTATTGATGAATATTTGAAAATTGATTTCCACATGGATTTAAAAAGTCTCTCAGCTATAAAGAATCACAGCCTTAACATTAGTTTCATAAATGTATTGTATTGGTCGACATCCAGACCTTTTTTGACATTTAAACTACCTAAAGTTAAATTAAAGCGTCATTCCCTTACGAATTTCTACTTTGTCGTCAATATAAGCTCTTATATTTAAGGCAATTACACTATTGAGATAAGTGAAATCTTCGACCTCTTTTTCTTTTTATTATCAGATAATTATGGTCGGTTATATTGATTTGTATGGTCTTGATCTTCCTGTCATTCACTTTTGTGTACTTCAAATCTATTTCTTCAGAATTTTACATCTTTTTGTCATATTTCAGTAATTCAAAATTTGAATTATTTCGTGTACTCATATTAATATTGAAATAAATATTTTTAAATAATCGAAAAATTACATTACATTTTATTAATTATATATATTTTTTGACAATGTGTATTCCATATATATATATAACTATTTTTATTACTCTTAAAATTAAAATTTTTAATAAGCTACTTGTTAAATGCATTTATCTTTTTCAAAAGAACCTAAGAATTTATAATAAATATATGTAAATGTTTTACATATGCTTCTCAAAGTTATAATATTCATTTTTCAACAATTATTAATGTTATTAAAGTTGCTAAAATAACTTGGACATTTTGAAATAACTTACATGATTTTATTAAATCGTTGAAAATAAAACTAATGAAATATGAAATTTCGTTTATTGAAATACGTCGATGATAAATATAAACTTAATTAAGTGACATTACTTTTTAATATATATGTTACGATAAATGTCTAAAAGGAATGGTTTTGAAATTTGAAGAAAATTTCTTAAAATGTATCAAATTAGTTTATTCGTTTCGCTTGAATTGTAATATTAGATTTATTCAATAAAATCATTTATAACAGGATTATAATCAGTAATCTCTGCATCGTTAACTAGAATCTTAATGTTTATTATATCTAATCTATCTAGATACATCTAAAAAAAAATCGTATAGAATGGCTTAAAAGTAATCGAAGACTTGTTTAATTCCAATGCAATATTAATTAGCTGATATTTTTCACTAATACTTAATGAAAAATATTATACAATCAAGTTCAGAGACTTTACATACACATATACAATGTCAGTAGAGATAATTTTCAAAAGACTTTAACTAATTCTCTGCTGCAAATTATTAATGTGTACTTGGCGTATCTCATAAATGATAAATATCTCATGTTTTCTTTAACTTGTATTTTTTAAACGTGTACATTATTACAAACAAGAATAAAATTACACACATTCCGTACTTCAGGATTATTCATCTTTATCTCAAATTTAAATTCTGATAAACATATTTTCAGTTCTATTACTATTTAAATGAATGCATTTCATTAAGAATTGATGTAATTTACAAATAAAATATTCTGTGTAAACATTTATCACACGTAAATAAACTAATATATATATTTATATATATATATATATATATATATATATATATATATATAGGTGTGTGTGTTTATGTAAATAAAAATAGTATCAACACAATCTAATGTCAGTTTAATATGTGTTCATGATTAATTAATTAAAAATAATTATACTGACAGAAATGTTGCAATATAAATCGCACATTTGGGAATAACACGACAGCCTTTTTGTCTAAAGTGGAAATAATGTGATCAATAAGTAAGTTGACTCATTAAACGTTATCGTCGATCTAATCAAAATTGATTTTGGTTACATTTTTTTAAACTCATATTAATTGATAATTCTTACAAAGTAATCGAAGATATGATAGCGAATATTTTTCAAAAGAATAAAATCTGTAAATAATCTGTACAAGTATGTAAAATAGGTTACAAGTTTTGGATCGTTTTAATTATTTAAATTGTTTCCGATTAATCAATCCTTGTTGCTTAACAAAGCTTATTACGAAACTGGAAAGAGTTGCAATCGACTAATCGCAAATTAAATCTTGTATTTTGTTCCTACATTGATTGATCGTGCGTATGAAATAAGAATAATTTATTATGCCGTCTATCTACAAATAGGATTTTAAAATTGCATAAAACTGTGTTATTTCAATGATATATATATATATATATATATATATATATATATATATATATATATATATATATATAATGACTTTTAAAGTCATTGTTTTTCATTATTTTTTTATTATTGTTCTTTTTTGATTCACAATTTCTCAATATTGTATTTGTCGTATAATTATTAAATTATAATTATAAATTGACTAACATATATATAGAATATAAACGTTAAGAGTATGATGTTAAAGAATAACAAAGGTAACTATTGTATTTAACTAATTTAATTAATTTTAATTTTTTTAAGTTTACAAATTTTTAAAAAATTGGAAATAATGCTAAAAAAATTAATTGTATCTAATATATATATATATATATATATATATATATATATATATATATATATATATATATATATATATATATATATATATGCATACGAGGGTCGTTTGATAAGTATGGTAAAAAGTAAGAAAAACTAAATTGAAAAATTTAATTAAATTAAATAATTAATAAAAATAAATATTAATAAATTTACCATACTTATCAAACGACCCTCGAGTGTATGTGTATATATATATGTATATATATATATATATATATATATATATATATATATATATATAGATATCCGCATATGTGTATAAGATTATTTATAAAATAATATTAAAAATATTTTACTTTATTTCAGGTATGAAATGCTACAAGTCTACATTTATTATCTAAATGTAAGTTTATTATATTATTACTTTCTAAAAAAACATTTAAAATAAATATTTTTCTAAAAAAAATATATTTTTTATTGTGAACATTAAAAATATCTTTCTAATATATAAAAATATTTTTGATTAAAAATAATTTATAGTTATAATGGATGTCTGGAATATTTTCTTATAAAAAGTAATAATTAACTTTTACTGCTATTTCAAATATTACATGAATTTGTCCAAATATCTTTATATATCTATATTTAATATATATATATATATATATATATATATATATATATATATATATATATATATATATATATATATATATATATATATATATATATATATATATATATATATATATATATATATATATATATATATATATAAAATACAATGTGTAAGAAAATGAAACAAACTTTTCAAATTAAAAAATACTTTTTTATATTTTGCCAAAAATTAAAATATTTATTCAAAGTATATAGTTTCTGCATCAATATAACATTGGGGATGTTGAGATAACGCGTGGATGGATTTTAATAAGTCTATTTTTGGGATGATATCGATTATTCTTATCACGTTGGATTCATCATCATTGTACAAAGTAGTTTTCATCATCATTATTACTTTTGGAAAAAGAAAATAGTTGTACGTTACAAATTTGACGAATATGGTAAATGTTGGATGACGCATACTTGCTTTTTGGCAAAATATTCTTGTACAATAATGGCTTTGTGAGGTGATACATTTCGTCTCATATATATATATATATATATATATATATATATATATATATATATATATATATATATATATATATATATATATATATGAGAGATCACACTACAGCTCTTGTGCAGAGTAAGGGGATCTGTGACAATACCAGCTCGGTAGAGTCTTTCTTGTCAAAGTTTCATCACAATTGTTTTTTACAAGATGGGTTTCTAAACCCCTCAACCTCAAAAATGAGAAATTATATATATATATATATATATATATATATATATATATATATATATATATATATATATATAATATTATTAATCATGTTACTGTTTGTTTTGAAACAGTGGTATATTCACTTTAATACAAATGAATTTTTATCTCTACCATCACAATATGTTATAAAATATTCAATAATCTCTTATTGTTCATTTTGTTGTTTATAACAACAATAGACTAATACGCATTTCGATGGCGATGCCATCATTGTCAAAGCTTTTTTGTTCAAAGGGTTTTTACAAACATATTGTGGTGTTGGAAGTGAAAATTAATTTGTGTTTTTAATAAAATACAATATTATGATTTTATAATAATATAATAACTTAAAATTTTGTGTTTTTAATATGTTGATTCTACTATATATATATATATATATTTATATATATATATATATATATATATATAAAATCAAAAATTTATTAGTCATTAAAATGTACTTAAACTATTCTTAAATAGTTTAAAGTTGATCAAATTGATAAACTAACTTAACTCTAGAACATGTGCATTAAAATATTTTAATGAGATATTAATAATAAAGGTTATACCAGATTAATTATTGCATGTTTTGTGGGAGTGGTTTCCTGTTATTCCTTTATTTATGCAGAGCAGCAGTTATTTATACTCTTCTTGAAATTACCATCTAAAATTCATTAACTTCACTTATGTATTTCTGTTCTTTTTATTGGAATAATTAAATTCACATCTATAAACTTTTCTTTTTAATTATTTTGTTTTTGATAATTAATCAAGTTCAATTTCTTATAATTTTTTACACTAAAAAGTTAAAAAGTATTTATTTAATAATATTGTATATATTTATATATATATATATATATATATATATATATGTATGTGTGTGTGTTTGTCTATGTATTTGCTGTTTTAAAATTAAAAGTTAGGATATAATTTATTTTTGAATGTGTATAAAAAAACTTAAATGTCTATTAAACTTGAACACAGAAGACATTTTTGTACATGAATGTAATATGACACTAATAAATTGTTATTAAAAACAAAAAAAATATTATCAAAGAACGTTTTTATAAAAAAATATATATTAAAGTTAAGAATGTAATTGGTGCTTATTTATTACATGAAAAATATTAAATTTTATATATTTTCATATTATTGCCATTTTTGTCATTAAAATTAATTTTCTAGCATTAAAATTTTTTTGCAGAAATCACTATTCGTTTTTTTATTACTTTAATATATTTCAAATTTTTGTTTCAATAAATGTAATTACATCGTTTATTCATAAAATATTCAATAATTATTTGAATATTACTTCTTTAACATTATGATTTCATTAATTTTTTTTTAATTTTTATATTCTTATATAATATACGTATAGATATATATATATATATATATATATATATATATATATATATATATATATATATATATATATATATATATATATATAAGCTATTTATCGTTGAGCAATTGAAACCTACCACCTGCTGATACGTAATTGGTGCTTTTTGGTCAATACTTATTATGTAGTAAAAAGTTGCTGACCCGTTTGACATCGAATGTTGTACATTTTACCACTGGTCGAAACAGGCATACATTTCATGTAGAATTATAAATAATGTATCAATTAAATTTATTAACGATTTTGTTTAGTTATTGTGGTTCGTTTTATTTTAACATTTATTTATTTTCATTCAGTCGATACGAAATTAATTGTTTAATAAGTCATGCTGGGAAAATATTTTAATAAGAATATCTATTAATACGTTTGGTTATTTTGAGTTTATTTTTATACAGATACTATACACACACACACACACACACATATATATATATATATATATATATATATATATATATATATATATAACTGTAATATAATTGTATATAAAAATATATTATTATTAAAATTGAAATATCAGTTAATTTTATTTACTTCATATTAATTTTTTTAATCTAAAAGTAAAATATTAATTTTATAAATTTAATTTTGAAATGTTCGTATTATTCGATATTTTACATAATAATTTCGACAATGTTTGTTTTATGCAAAGTTTTTTTTTACACTCTAAATATATTTGTTTTATTTTTTCACATAATGCAGTAATATGCTCAATAGTGTCTTTTAATTAATTTACAAATTTTCTGTAGAGTATTTTTTTTATCAATTAATTTGAAATAAGGAATTTTAAAACATATAAATAACTACGAAGAAATATTTTTTAAAAAAGTTTTTATTTATTTTTTTATATAATGTAAAGAATTGATTACATATATTGGTTATGAAATTATATAATGTGATATTATTTTTTTATGAATTTGCTTTTCAAACGTGTCGATATAAAATTTGCACTAAATCAAGTTGTTTCTTTTATAATAAGAAATGAATTGCATAAATATTTTAATAATTATCTATTAGATTATTTGTAATTGTATAAATTGTTATCCTTGTAGTGATCTTCAATATAACATTTTATTTTATTATTTTTAATTATATTAGAAATATATGTTTTATTATATATTTTCATCGAGTACATCTCACATAATTTGTAATAATTAATATCAACTTTAATTGATACAGATAACAAATTCAAATATTAATAATATCTTTTAAACATATTATTTGATTTGATTTTTGCGTTAATGCTAAAAGTAAACTGCTACATATAAAAAAAGTGTTTGACCTGTTAAGATATTTCGAATGTCGTGAGTAAATTAGAATAGTAATTTTAATAATGATGCTGTTATTTCCCAAAGGCGAGCATTATATTATTTAGATATTTTGATCGTTTTAAATCAAACACACTTATATAATACATATATAAACTAATAGCATAAAAGTCCAATTTAATTGTAGCCACTATGCAAAGAAATATTTCTGACTGACCTACGATATGTGGTTGTATCGATATACGTGCGTTCCTTACTTCGCCTCGTGCCTCTCATATTTTTGTACGTCTATAAAAGGAAATCCTTAATTGGGTAAATGTTATCTTAAATTCAAAATCATTTTCCGTGTATCTGGATCGTAAATTGCATGCTTACCTGATGGAAATAGTTTCATTTACTTGCACGTTCAGCTGTACGTTAAATATTAGAATAGACGACTGGACGTGAAACATCTACGATTATTTCGAACGAACGGTACACATGTTATGCTCGTATTTCAAAAAAAAAGAGTCGGTCTGATTCGTCCTGAAGATTTCTCTATCGATACATTTAATGGGTTCCATACAATAAAACATATGTTCGCTTTTTAGAGAATAAACTGACCATCTTACTCGTAAGATGTTGAAAGCGTGTATGTATAAAAATAAAAATTCGTTATATTTAAGAATGACCGTTAGAAATGACAAGAATAATGAATTGAATTCAATTATCGTTATTTATTATCGTATAGTGTATTTAGATTTGATCTTTTTTCTTAAAATTGTTGAACAATCGTTAATAATAATTGATCACGTTCTTTTTCTTATTTATAGCGAAAGTGTATTATAATATATCGACCAAAAATAGCTTAAGGTATGTAGATAAATAATTTCAAGAAAAATAATTAACAAATATTTATTGGAATTATTTAGAATCGTTTATAACGATGGCACAAGAACACCTGTTAGGAATGTCACATTTATTGAAATGATTTTTATCAATAATATTTTTTCAAATATCATTGATAAAAATAAGATTTTTATCAATAATATTTTTTCAAATTCGTATTTAAAACTGTACATAAAATTTTAACTTTACTTTAGGTTAATATGAAAATTTCGTTTCCAAACTTTTTCAAAGTTTTCTGACAATTTCCGAAGTACAAATATTATAAAATATTAAAATTAACAAAAAATGAAAAAAAAAGTATTCAGGCAGACTTTTTGGACAAATTTTCGTACAAAATAAAATTCAATTGCTATTATATATCATATATATATATATATATATATATATATATATATATATATATATATATATATATATGCATGTATAATAAACATCGTTTATACAGAAACATCAACATTGCTTTTTAAATGTTTTATTTTTCAAAACTAATTTACATTGTTAAATAGCAGTAAATTCAGGGATTTAGGAATGAAGAGGGTAGGGGATGGAGCCCCTGATATAAAAAATATCAAAGTATATAATAGTATTGTATTCATATACAAAAATATTTAAAAAATTATATATATATATATATATATATATATATATATATATAGTGAATGTCTAAGTCAATTAAAAAAAATACTAAAACTGATTATATCCAAATGGCTTGCACGAAGAACAGTTGACTGATGTATCACGAGTTTAAGAGTAGGTTTGTGAAATATGTTATCTTTCATTAATAAAGTGATTGTATAGAACGCTTAATGAACTCAAGATCGATATCGTTCTAAATTAATTTCAATATGTAATTACACGAAGATCATGACTTTTAAAAAAATAGTACAAAAATATTTTTAAATAAATCTTGTAGTCAAATATTACAAAATGAATGTATCTTAAATTGTAGTTATTTATTATAAATCAAAATGTTAACATTAATTAATTGGCCATTTAATGCATATATATATATATATATATATATATATATATATATATATATATATATATATATATATATATATATATATATATATATATATATATATATACATTTGTATTTTTACAATTAGCACAATTAAAATATTACGGAATTAATATATATTTTTTTTAATCATACTATATATAATATTTATATTTTTAACTATTTTTAATTGTTCTTTGAACATATAATTTTGTATAATACTTATAATTTTTTAATATTTATTTTAATAATATTACTTTTCTTTCATTTTTTTATTTAGTTTTTAGTAGTAATGTACAATAATCATATTAATTTCCAACACATCTAAATATTGACATTCTTCAAATATCAATATAGAAATAATTAGATGAATTAAACACAAACTATTTATTTAATATGATTTCATATCAAATCGAACATATGAAAAATACTGTATGTACAATATTTAAATATATAAAATATATTACAATGCTTTCATCCTATAACAGATTAAGAAATATAGAAGATTTAGATATATAACTAATTGAAAAATAAGAATTATAGACAATTAAATTAATGCCAGAAACAGTAGTAAGAGTCTTTACTAAATGAAAAAATACGTGTATTCATATAGTTTAAACCATATATATATATATATATATATATATATATATATATATATATATATATATATATATAATATATATATATATATATATATATATATATATATATATATATGAGAGAGAGAGAGAGAGAGGCTCAAGTTAGATTGGAGGATAGTAAAGAATAATAAATTACAGTAGACAAGATAATGTATGATTGTACATATGTCTAAACTCTTCAGTCTCATTTGGGCCATCCTATATATATATATATATATATATATATATATATATATATTTACATGCGACAAATAGATACTATGCCAGGGTACATATATATATTTTATTCCGGTATGTAATAAACGAGTACCAGTATAACTGGTCACTACAAACCACTTTGGAATTAAACCGAATCTGTATAAAAAAGAGAAAGTCAGCACTGAATCAGATCATGCTTACGTTGACCTGCATTTAAAAGTTGTAAACAGAAGTGACGTAGCACATTTTTGGACTTAGATTATGTTGAAAGATATACTGGGTCAGTATAATAATACTAGAACAATATAACGAACATAAAAACATTCCATACACAATTAAACGTGTTTGTGTTTATGTATATATATATATATATATATATATATATCTTTATATATAGGGTCATCCAAATATGACGCCTAGATTTGTGTTTTATTAAAAAGAAACATGTATATAGGGAAACATGTGTATAGTTTCTTTTGTTCTTTTTTAATAAAAAAAAACGTCAATCTAGGCGTTTCATTTGGATGACTCTCTCTCTCTCTCTCTCTCTCTCTCTCTCTCTCTATATATATATATATATATATATATATATATAAATATGTATTTGAAATAATATAAAAAATACATTTTTAAACATAAAAGTCTTAATAATATATAATGATTGTATGAATTCGTTTATATGTTGTGTATATGTACTATTTTATTATTATATACATATATATATATATATATATATATACATATATGTCTCTGTATATGTAACAAGGTTGTAATAAGTAGCATAACTGTATTATTTAAAGTGTATTAAATGTAGAAATACAAATGTAATTACTTATAATTATTTTGTTTTTACATTTGAGAAAAAATAGCTGTGCTGATTTAAATACTAATCGTGGTGTTACATCTTCGAATAATTTCCACCGAAATACATTAAAATTATGCACTTAGTTGATATAAAAACAATGCCGAAATTGTAATAAATATGTAAAAAGTAAGTCGTTACAACGTAAAAAATATGCACTACTATTTACTGAAACATACGTAATAAAGCTGGTAATTTAGACGGAAAAAAATCTTCGCATGTCGATGTAATCAGAAATAATTAGATAATGATATGCGAGAGCTACGTATTGTATTGTAATTTTGAAACGTGTTTCGAGGAAAAAGCATTTTTCGGTATATTTGTATGCATCACATATATACATACATACATATATATATATATATATATATATATATATATATATATATATATATATATATAAGTGTATATAAGTGGGTAAAACATATTGTACAATTTTCTTAGATGTACATTAAAAGTTTTCTGAGAAAAAGTCTATTAAACAAAACGATTTGAATACATTTATACTTAAAACAGATGTAAAATTATTTTTAATTGTTTCTATAAATGAAAATACGGTAATTATACGTGACTGACAACAAATGTATGTTCTTAATTGCTGTTTGATCTCGTTTTAGTAAATGTCGTAATTATAGAATGGAAATGTTTGAATCAATTCGAAAACAATTATGTTAATGTAATATTTGATAAGCTCTGGATAAATATCCATACATATTTTACACAAAATTACATTTATTCATAGCCATACATTTCTTCATTTGTAAAGAAATATATGTATCAAATATACATATATATATATATATATATATATATATATATATATATATATATATATATATAATGTCAATTTAAAAAGTTGCCAACTATAAAAAAAATACTTATTTGATAACCGTGTAAGTTACTATAAAAATAATAATGTATGTAAATAAAATAATTTTCTCTTATTATTTAATACTTAAATATTTATATTATTACAACTTTTTGAATAACAGTTTAGTTATTCTTTAAAGTGTATATGTGATATAATTTGTAATAATTATTTTTATTTAATTTGTTCTTTAATTATTTTATTGTTTTTTTAAGAAATGAAATTTTTCTATACAATTTAATCTAGTTTTATTATTAAGATGTATATTTTTGAATAATTTCATCAGAAAACCTAACTAGAATATGATAATACTATTTATATGTAATTATTTACTAATGAACAATGTGTCACTATAATGTACTTTTAATTTTGAAAATATCAAATTTTAAATCACCAGAGCACAAATAATTTATAAATAGCTTTGAGAAACAAATCTGAGAACATATTTGCTTTTTGAATATTTGCTCTCTACTCATTTATTAAATTATTAAAAAATCCAAACTAAATTTTAAATGAATAAATATAAACATAATTTTTTATGAAGAAATTTTTTTAAATAAAAAATAGATAAATAATGCGGGAATAACTATACGATTTTGCAAAATTTCAGTCAGTTTTTTTCTTGTATTTTTAAATATATTTTAGTCGTTTTATAAGTCTAATTAAATTATTATTTTCTATTAACATCAATAATAGATGATATAATAGAGAAATACTTATATTTGTTTATTTTTATATATTTGTGTTAAAAATTGCATGAAAATGGTGAAAAATTACGTTTTAGAAACAATTTTAAATTTCATAATAACTGCAGATTCAGATCTTTTTTTTTGATTGTTAAAGAGTGGTTTTTATGTATCATATTTTTAAATGTAGTACATTTCTGATATTACTCAATTTAAATTCTATTGACTACTTGAAGACATTATAATCTAACCCATGAAAACATTTTTTTGAAATATGAGTAAATTAATAAATACATGAAAAATAAATAGAACCTAATTTATTTAACTATTAGAAAAGTTGATAATTGAATATTATAAAGTTGATAATTGATAACATATGTTATCAATTTCCAAAAATATAAAAATACTCTTGATGAATTGAATTATTAATTTTTAAATATTCCACTAAAAATTATATATTCTGTTATTATATATCCAAAATCTGTGAATTTATTTTTTTAAAATTAATATGATTAAAAAAAGTTGTAAAATTTTAAACTTAGTTAATATCAGAGACAATAATTGTTCAGATAAATAATTTTTCTATGGAGAATTCAGTTCTAAAATATGTATAAAGTTTGCTACGACCAAATGGAGTTTGGGTAATATTATTTGAAAATAAAATCATGTTATAATTAGATATATTTTTATAAAACAGTTTCAAGTATGTTACAACACATGCAATAATCATTTTAATGTTATTTTTGTTGTAACATGATAAGCATTCAAAATAAATACATAAAAACGAAATCACTTATTTACACGCACTAAATACATAAACAATTATATGAATGTAATAAAAAATACTTAGTAGAATTCTAAGAAAATTTTATAATTAACCATTTTATGAGTAAGCACATCTAATAAAATAGAAAATTAGACTACGCATTATTATTTATTTTCTAGATACTGTTATTAGACTAAGAACAATTATAATATATAAATAATTTTTAATGACAAAAAATATTATATAACTATAACTAAAACAATTACAAATATAGACATGAATTCGAAAAAATTTGAACACACCTAAATAACCGTAAAACGTTTAAAAGAGCGTTTATTTTTATCTTCAGCATGTCTTATACGCATCTGATACACCTGTGCCGACAAAAGACCTCACTTACCATATAAATGCTTTTAAAAGTTTCCATATAAACATTGTATTGTGAAGAGAAAACAGGAAGATGGTGTTTGATACGATATTCGTCTTTTAACATAATTGTCTATTCTTTTATAGCCTTTTATTTCTTTAACACAATTGAATTCTATTTACATACACTATTATTATTATTAAATGCATTGTAATCAAAATATATTCATATAAGATAGGTTTTTGTCAACGGGGACAATTTTCTAAATTTTTCATTGTTCTTAAAATATATCTTATGCGTTTATTGTTCAATAAAGAGAATGAAATATGAAAATATATTCCTATAAATAAAATAATTAGTCCTATATACATATGTGTATGTATTATAAAAACATACAGTTTTTTTATAAATAAATTTTAGTAGTATTTCAACAATGGGTTAATATCTTTAAAAAATAGTATATAAATACATTATATTGTATTTATATTTGTTGAAATTTTTAAAATAAAAGTATATAAATAATATATTAGAAATTCTGATAAATTTTATATATTATATGATGTATATGAAATTTCTAATAAATATAATTAATTTTAAAAATAAAACAAATTATCTTTTAGAGAGAAAATCTGTATTAAAAAGAGATATAAATTTGATTGTAGATGGGGTATATTTCATTCTTTCTTGTTATAATTAAGTTCATTAAAGAAATTTAAAAAAATATCCAAATTTGCTCAAGTGTCGAGACATATTTTATAAAAAATTAGAAAATTGCCATAAAGAATTTTTGTTGTTAGCGATGATGAAATATTGCTTTATTTTTAATGGGTTGTTGATTAAAATCTAAATAAATTTAATTATTTTATTTTTAAGTAAAAAATCTGTTAAAAATATATTTAATAGTTTTTGTTACATTGTTGTTAGTATAGCATAAATTATGAAATAATAAACTAATAAAAATATTGTTTGAAAATTTATGTTTATGAATGTATGTTCAGGTTTTCTTCATCAGTGTAATACAACCTTATTGTAAATTATTCGTAAAAACACTTATAAATTACAAAGTACGAAAAAATTACAAAGCGTATATAAAAATGGGTCCTCAAAAGAACTACTAATGACTACACTTGCGTATGTATATTACGTTGACTGTTTTGTCGTCGACTCTTTTATAGAAATATCTAAAGAATAGCAACTAAAAACTACTTGTGAATAGTAAAGGAAACTATAGAGTCTAAATCTCAAACCACTACTCATCGCGACTGTGAAATTGCAGACGTCCGTTAACTGTGCACAAGCGAACCGCTCGATGTTTCTCAACTCAACGAATGAACGATGATGCTTTTTGTTTCGGAAATTATTAAGACATTTCACGAAGAATACAGTTAAGAGACGCGCCATCGTCGTACACAATACGGAGGGCACACTTGACATCAAAGGAAAAGTGAAGAAGTATGAAGTTATGCAGTTGAATGTAACGGCTAGCGATGGAAAGCAAACAAGCAGAGTTGCTGTTCTGAAACGCTTGCCTTGCTTTCGCTTCAAATACTCCTGTGTTTTTCTTTTCTCATTGTTTTTGTTTGTATTTTCTTCGTAATTTTATTGTTATTTTTCTTAAAGAGCAGTTAAATGTCTAGCTCAATTGTAGCGTGGATTTTCAATGTGCACCGTATGTTTAAAATAATTTATTGTAAATACATTAGTAAAAATTCTTTATTCTTTATATTGAAATAAATTATAAGAATATTGATTTAGTGAAATTGGATTAAAATTGATCGTCATAATGTCGTTTTGGTAATACTAACACATTTTATTGAAAATCTTATACATACATATGTATATATATATATATATATATATATATATATATATATATATATATATATATATATACATATACATACATACATACATACATACATACAAGAAATTTAAAATGCTACGAAAAATCTAATAAACAAGTTAAGAATATTAAAAACTTTAAAGAAAGAAGTCAATGAAGCAATGTAATTGAGAAAATTTTAAAAAATCCTTTATTTAATTGTAATTTGACAGAGTTTACTAATAATAATAATAACGAGCATATTTATATTCAGAAAACATAGAGAAGTATGGAAAAATGTATGTGAAACGAATGGATTTTGTAATAAACAAATGTTACGGATGTTTCAATAAAAAGAAAAGTTTAAAAATGAAATACCATCGTTATATAGCAGGGACGGCTAAGATGTCGATTGCGGTCGACCGGTCGACCGCAAGGCCTCTGGAAGTTGCCCGCGAAGCTGACGTGAACATTGACAAATTATAGAGATAAATTCATATGCATTTACATAGGTCATAAAACATAGATCAAAACTAAACATAGGTCACAATTATCGGATCTATGTTTAGAATCGTGTTTAAGAATTAGTTTAAGTTCATACGAGCCAAATTTTGACAAACTTTCCGAAACTATGCAATGCCAAGTGTCATCAAAGTAAAAAAATCTATTTTTTTATTTTGTAATTTTTATTTTAAATTTGCATCTAATTTATTTTAATACAATTCTAAAACAATAATTTTCTTTTTTCTCTATATTTTCTTAATTTTTTTTTCAGAACCAGTTTTAGAAAATAATTATTTATAGGTAATTTAATATTAGTCATAGTAAAATGTCTTCATCAGTTCGTGTCTTATAGAAAAAAAGTCATCAGTTCGTAAATATCTTCTAAAAACGTCACCAATATTTGTGAATACCTAAAAAGTCCTTATAAAAAAAAACACCAATTAGTAAGTACATTCTAAAAAAACGTAGTCACCCTCAGGTACACTTTCACCAAAAAAGTTTCCCCCAACTTCTAAAAGATTGGCCGCCCCTGTTATATGGTAAGAAAAAAAGGACCATCTATGGATAACATAAATTATCGATTGAAATTTTAGAAATATAAACAGCGCAAGAAAATAACAATAGATATATGGAATAGAGAATTGAGAAAATTCATTAATGTGGAATGGAGAAAAAATTGGATTGATGAATGTGGAAAGTTTTGGGAGAGGCCGTCATTCAGCAATGGATATAAAGAGGCTGATGATTATTATTATATCATATTTATATATATATATATATATATATATATATATATATATATATATATATATATATATATATATATATGTTAATGTATATATACATACATAAAAAATAGAATCCAAAATTTTTTAAATTAATTTAGATATCATAAATAAATATTTTAAACTGTTGGTAACGTCATGTTTAAAATGATTATTGATCCCAAAAAAATAATATTGCTTTTGAGTAATTATATTACTAAGGGAATTTCATTTTAAAATTGAATTTAATCTAAAATATATATCAATAATTAACATTTATATAAAATAATTCTACTTGTTGTTTTGGAACCGTGGCTGATAGGCTGAATAAGGACACAAAACACAAATTGGTATAGGTATATATAAAAAAGTTAGTCTAGATTTTAACAGAAAGGCTCTGACGATGATGGCGTCGCCATCGAAATGCATCAGTCGATATAATTATAGATTATATAATTATAAATAATAAGTGAACAATAAGTGATTATTGAACGCTTTAAATTATTGTGGTGTTGGGGTTAAAATTAATTTGTGTAAAATAATTCTACTGTTTTGTTTTGTTTTTTTTAATTTATTTAAATCAGAATGGTTATATTCTAGTCACGTATCATGATTTCAAAATAAATTTATTTAATTTTATGTTTAATTCTATGATATAATTCATTTTGAATGTACATTATCAAAATTAAATTATTTATTTTTTTGATTTTATTGAACTTGAGATTTTACTGAGACGATGATATATAAATGTACAAACGAGCATATATTTGAAATATTTCCAAGAAATTTACGATGGCATGAATATAAATCCATACATACTTCTGAAATATATTTTCAAGAATCCAAGTTACACACATGTATATATATATATATATATATATATATATATATATATATATATATATATATATATATATATATATATATACATATGTATTTATACATATGTATATAAGTTACCAAATTTATTCTTCATCATTTAATTGACTTAATTTATATCTGAATACTTGTAACTCTATACGTTTTTTCATTAATTCCGAATTATTCTCATTAAATTACCACTGAATGTATATAAATATGTTTGTAAATTAGCATTTTGCAAAATGACACATGACTGCAAATTTTAAATTCAATTAAAAAAGGTTATGCTATTTCTTTCTGGTAATTTATATATTGTAATTTTATTTTTATGATTATTTTAAATGTAAGGAAATTTTAATCATTACATAAAAAGTTTTATTTATAAAAAGATACTGTACAAATAAAATGTTGTTGTATCATTTTACTAATTTATCATCTGTTTAATTATTTTTTTGAAAAAAATAGTAAAAACTTGATTCTTAATCAATATTTGGAAATGTCAATGTATTCATTCCATTTCAGTTTAATTTTTATATATTATACAAGGCGTGATTAAAAAATACAGGATTAATTTTCTAAAATATTTTATCATAGAAAAAGTTATAAAATAACTTTTTTTTAATTTTCTATATACCCACATATGTTTTCATTATTAAAAGCGTTTCCTAATGTCTTCCTCTTTTAACTATTTTAAAATTTTTGTTTTTTTTATTTATATGACTTTTTCGAAATATTATAGATTAATTTAAGTTTTTTTTTTAAAAAAAAATAACTAAAAATTACATGGTGTTAATTTAAATGAATATGCAAGTATAGTTATTTATTTTCTATTCAGAAATTATTTTTTCAATAATTATTTTGCAAGCAGATGTATTATCTTGATATGAACATAAAATTTCATTAATTGATAATATTGATCATATTTTATTTACAAAATCTTTTCATTTTTTTAAAAAAATAATGTCATTTTCGTATTATGGATATAAAAAATTGATGAAAATATTTTTTTAATAATTTACTTATTTTGATACATATAAATTCAAATTCCATTCAGATACTCCTAATATACACAAGCTTTCTTTAGTATTTTTGTGAAAAACTAAAATTTTAATTATTGTACTAATATGATTAGTATTTTTGTAAAAAACTAAAATTCTAATTATTGTACTAAAATTTTAAAAATAATTTTGTTTAAATTCTTTTATATCCAATTTTCACTTATAGTCAAAAATATATTTAATTATTGTTACTACCTTTCATTTATTCCAAAGTACTCAATAGGTTTAAACTTGTATATATTTTTTTCATGTAAAAAAAGATATAAAATATGACTTATTACTTTATAAACACATCATATATATACTAGTATACATTCATTTTTTAATTTAATATCTTTAACTATATATTTAAAAATTCATACAAAAGTAAAAAAAACCCTATAAAAATCTTAATATATAAAAAAATAAGAAAAGAATAATTAAAAATTTAGTAACAACAACATTATTATTTCTTTTTGATAATGAAAAGAAAATAATATATCTTTCTATTATTACTGTCTTACTATACAATACGTTATTTAATAAAATTAATTACTTAGTGTTTATATACTTTTCAGGTAAGAAATGATATATGAGTAAATAATTTAAATCTTTGCATATATGTTAAACGTTAATTTATTATTCATGTGTTTATACATTTATATACACATAACAAATAAATACGTGCAAACACATTTTATATATGTATATATATATATATATATATGCGTGTGTGTGTGTGTGATTGTAAGAAAAATATCTGTTTAATATTTTTATATCGTATGTATAAAGATGTCGACAATCAAAAAAGAAACGATTTATTACAAAATACATGTTTTGTTGTTATTTTTAAAAAAACTATCTATGAATCTTTGTAAAATGTATAAATTCATATATATATATATATATATATATATATATATATATATATATATATATATATATATTGTTCGTGTGTGATCGTATTACATAAAAGTATACGAAAAATAACTTATCACTAAATATTTAAATACGACATCGAAAAAGAATCTAAGAACAGATCTGTTAATTTCTTCCAAACGCGACCATATATTTAAATGAAGAAAAAAATTAATCGTTCGAATACTAAAAAAAATTTACGAGCGTAGCTACTGAACCCAACTGCTTGCCTGATTATTTATGCAAACGCTATTATGTCAGATCGATTATAAAATATTGGCCATTATTATAATGACACATTTGCCGCGCACAAATGCTGCTGGCTATACTGAAAGATCTTCACGTAAACATTACACGCAGTTGGAGGAATAGTATTCAAGAGCTCCCACGACCAGTCTTCAGCGAACATTAACACCTGCCTGTTAACCAAAGAGGTACACCAGCGCCCACTGTGGCGCGCACAAGTCTCAAGTAGCCAGCGTTTTAATTGAAGATACGAGATAAGACACGGGCTTCCCGGCTCAAATGTACTTTGATACTCCTCCACTATATTGCTTGCATTATTTTACTCTCGTCACTTTTAAGTTTCTTTTTTAACTTGTATATATATATATATATATATATATATATATATATATATATATATATATATATATATATATATATATATATAATTTTATGATTACTACCGTACGTAATTACAATGTAGCAATTAATGTTTGGTAATAAATTTTTTAGTTATAATTAAATTCTTTTTTTGTCAATAAATATTAAAAATAATATTTATATTAATTGAATTTTAAAACATATGTATATACAAATATTTTTATGTTTAAGTCAAAATCCAGTAAACACTGATTATTTATTTAAAATTATTTACTAACATAAACATTTTTAAAAATTACCAGATATTTCTTGTATTAACAAAACGTTTTTTCTGGTATTTTCTTGTAATTTATTATTAATGAATGTTATTTCTAAATATTATAATTTATAGTATAAAAATTGTTTTAAAAACTTACTTCCCATAATTATTTTAGTAAAATTGAAATTTTAAAAATATTTTTTATGTTTAAATTGCATTTCGAATGAATATTTTCGAATTTAAAAAATGTATATTTTTTAAAAATTATGAAATTTTAAATCCACTAAAAATATTTCAAGACTGTACGTATAAATTCATAAAAGTTTCTAATAAAATATAACGACATTTTTAAAAAGTTAATTGAAAATCTTTGTAAAAAAAACGATAAGTCATTAAAAAGAAATAATTTAAGCATTTTATTATTTTGTTAATAATTTATTGTTCTATTAAAAATTTTATTAAATAACTTCTATATATTATGCTTTTAAAGATTGAATATAAATTATCAATTTGTTTATTCTTTTAAAATCGTTAATGAATTACACCATTTTCCTAGCTCTCAATCGATTGATTTATTATGACTTCACGTAAACAATGTGTTTACTGTTTCAATGTTTTCTAGTGATCGTGAGGTTGATGTTCGCCTGACCTCCTACTGTCTGCTTCAGAACCGGTTGTCATCAATTTTCGATGGCAATTCTTTGCTACTTTGAGACCTTTCTCAATTCGTTACCTGTTCAATTAGCTTCGTAGTCAATTTTTTTTATTAGAATTGCTTCAGATATGAAACAATTATAAATTTTTGTTGGATTTTTCAAATACTCTTAAAATATTTCTCCTTTTTTTAAAAAATATAAACATATATAATACATACACACACACACACACACACACACACATATATATATATATATATATATATATATATATATATATATATATATTATATGTAAATATATAAATGTGTCTATAAATATTTATATTTTTTATAATAGCATACTTACGTAAATTGTGCTTTAGAAATCAAATATTATAAAAAATGACCATCCAAAAATATCGTGTGTTCGATTAATGTGTTGAAGTATCTTAGGACTAACGGAAACTTGATTCAGATAACGTTTCTCGTTTTTAGATGTTTCGAATTTAGTGTCGATGATTTTTAAGCCCACGCATGCACGTTAAGTACCTAGAGTTTTTGTTTGTTGTGTTTGTCGATTTGAATTTCGTATAGTATCAGTTAAGAGTGATTCAGATGAAAAATATGTAGCCAGACAACTTAGGTGCATGACAACGTAATTGATCACGTGATCGATAATTATTTTCTAAATCGTGTGTTTAGGATAATTTTTATTTGAATACTTGTTTATTTTTGTAAATACGATTTGTTATTTGATTTATTTATTTTTTTTTTTGTTGCTGATCATAGATACAAAATTATATAGTATTTTTTTTACTTTGTAAATAAATCATTGTAAATTTTTTGTTTGGTTTTAGAAATACGTTTTGCATTTTGTAATACTATTGATAGAGTTGTTATAATTTTAAATAAACATTTGTCGAATCATATTTTGTACAGTATTTATAAAACTGGTTAACTGATTAAATTTGTAATTTTTATATATTTTAAACAAATAATCGTTTAATTTTTTTTCGTAAATAATTATAATTAATATATAAATTTATTTGGTATTTAACAATTTTTTTAATATATTCTCTAATCAAATGGAAAATTTATTTAAAAATATTAATCATAGTTAAATTGAATTTAAAGCAAACGTTTAATAAATATCAATATATTAATAATTTACAATATATGTATATAATTTGTTTTATAATTCGAAACCATATTAAAAAAATGGTTTTATAAAGGACTAAAAATAATTTTTTGGTATATAAAAATAATTTTCCGTAATTTTCGGGCTTTTTAAATTTCTTAAATATTTATTGCAAAAAATATGTGATCAAAAAAAACTTACTATATATGTAAAATAAACGTTTTAAATTTATATTAAAACATTGGAGATTATTCTGTATTATTTAAAAAAAATAATTCAGGAATAATACTGCATATTCGGAAAAATAGAGATGAAAAATTTTATTCGTTTATTTTTTTAATAAACAATTTAAATTCTAGAGTTATATATATATATATATATATATATATATATATATATATATATAATGTATATAACAAAACGACTTATCAACTAGTTTAAACTATATTAAAAAAATCACAAAGAATGATCGAGTGTTTCTGAAGAGTAAAATATAAATTTTTATAATCGTGTACCGTATAGAATTTCAATAAATCTCAAGAGGATATAAGTGCACGAAAGAATTATTTGTACGTTATAGTTTCCATTCGAATCGAATATATTCTTAATAGTATTTTTTTAAGTGTCTTAAGTATACTTAAGATAAGTTTTTAATTAGTAACTGTTTAAAGTTCACATAACACTCTAAAACTAAACTGAAGTTCACATAACACTTCAGTTTATAAAAATATTATGATAATTTTCAAGTCGATTTAATGGCAGTGCTTTTCAAAATAGATTTTTCAGTTTATATTACTTTTGCAGGGATTAATGTTAAAAATTATAGTTTATATATATATATATATATATATATATATATATATATATATATATATATATATATATATATATATATATATATATATAAATATAAAAAAAATTAATAAACTAAATAATGTTTTTTTTTTTTGAAGTTTGAATATCTAATGTGTAAAATAATTAAATGTTATTAACATTGATTTATAAATGAAGTTAATATTATTGCATTCCTATAAAATTATAATTATTTATATTTATATTATATATATATATATATATATATATATATATATATATATATATATAAATCAAAAAGAAATATTTACCTGACATGAACTAACCAATCCCAAACTATATTTGATTTGTATCAACGTAACATAAATGTATCACGTATATAAATCTTTATATGCTGTTGGGTATATAATAAATATTTCAAATAAACAAATATTCATTGATAAAATATTTTTAGATTGATTATTAACTTAGTAAGAAATGAATTCTTGACTACTTGCACACCCAAAAAGCACTACTTGTCATTAATAAATTATGAATGTTGTGAAATATTTTTAAAATATTATGTTCGAATCAGTGAATTAATTTCTGGAAATTATCTTTGCTCTCTTTGAATTTTGAATAATATATATCGTATGAAAATAAAAAAAACGTTTACATAATTTTGAATGTAAACGTTTTATAATTATGAATACACAAATATTGATTTTATTCTAAAAGTATATTTTTACAAAGGTAACAAATATATTTGTTAAAATATGATGTTCCACTATTGAATATAATACTATTTACTCAATATATAAAAAAATATACAAAAAGTATCACTCATCATATATCATCGTCAGCCTTGTTTTGTCTACTGTTGGATAAAGACTTTTCTTAAAATATACTATTTCTAATGATTCAATACCTTTTTTTTCTATTCCATACTGACAAATTTTCTCACGTTTATTCCATCTATTCATTGGTCATTTTTTGCGTTTAGGTTGTTTTTTGCCATCTTGTAATCTTCTTTTTTATTATCGTTGTCGTTCTTGGTGTAGTAAGGCATCTCAATAACCATGATGTGTCTTCTTATCATTTTTTTGTTTTGATCATTCTAATACTCTTTATATCATCTTTCACGATTTGAGAAAAATACTTTATCCATTAGTCTTTTCTTGAGCCTTTTTATATTTGTAAATTCCTAGTCAATTTCTGTCGTCCATCAATAGTATTTTATTCTTCCTATAAGATCAACCCATTTCCATTTTAGACTTTCATTATAACACCCATATATTTTTTTTAAATCCACTAATTTATCTTCTTATCTCTAAA
Source organism: Neoneuromus ignobilis (assembly GCA_029203775.1). Classification (NCBI taxonomy): domain Eukaryota; kingdom Metazoa; phylum Arthropoda; class Insecta; order Megaloptera; family Corydalidae; genus Neoneuromus; species Neoneuromus ignobilis. The sequence continues at coordinate 31,126,967 of CP092089.1, forward strand.
TATTATTCCTGACATATATTTTTCCATGCTTGTGTATGTTAACTAAAGTTACTGAATTATTTTGTCATTTAAACCCCATGTTTTACTATTACAAGTGAAAAGAGGTAGGATGTATTGATTAAAAACTTGTTTTCTTCAAACGTAGAAGAATATTCGATTTTAGTATTAGCGTTTCTTGTGAATTGACATTATCTCATTTTCATTTTTGTGTTCATTTCATTTATAAATTTTTTTTTTGAGTTAATGAATTACCTCAGATTTACATAGTTTTCAACTTATTCTATTTATACTACTTTTAGTTTGATTTTTATTTGATCTAAAAATTCATTAAACATTGTTTTTGTTTTTTGAGGTTCAGAATAAGACCAATTTTTGACTTGCTTTAACTGATTGTTCAATTTATTTTCTGAGTTCATTTAGTTTAGGAAATAATAATGTCATTAGTACATTTAAAATGACTGAATTTTTTCCCCTTGAACTTATCATATCTCTCTCTCTTTCTCTTTCTCTCTCTCTCTCTCTCTATATATATATATATATATATATATATATATATGAAATAAAATTTCAAGTTTTGAATTTTAGTACTGACTTTCAAAATCTTTAATCATATTTCTTACGATCATTTTTCAGAGATCACAAATATACGATATATATTTTTTCCAAAAAAAAACAAACATAAAAAGAAAAATGATAAAACCATTTAAGTATCATTCCTTAAGTATAATATCCTTGAATTATTAGAGTAATAGTATATAATTACGGTTAATAAAATTTTTATAAACATTTACACAATAAGATTCTTTGATTATGGAATATATTTTTAAGTATATTATGAACAATTATTCTAAAATTAAAAACCTTCTGTAAAATATAAAAAAATGAACATTTATATTATTCTTTAAATCTTTTTTCATTGTATTATATCACATGTTTATTTCTATAAATTAAATTACTGCATGATTAAGAGATTGCAACTATGTTTTGAAACAATTTATAAATGTATTGTTAATATCAATAATGTTTTTTATTTTATATATTTATTAAATGAATTTTATTTTTTTGAAATTAAATCATTCCAATTTTAATATAAAATCGACAATTTCATGCAATACAATCTAATACTAACTGTAAATCTAGTACATGCGTGTATGTTTATGCATTTAATAAAATAATAACTAATGGAAAACATAATACATTCGTATTTAATAAAATTAATTTCTGCAATAAGTAATCCATATCAAAAATATATTAAATCTAACAGAGACACAACCTGATTTTCAATTCAGACTACTGTTCTTATCCTTTTCATTCATAAAACATTATTATTTTTTTATTACTGTGTATTCATTTCATTTCTCCCTCTTCTTATATTTTAAATGTTGAAAATGATAAATTGATTCTGAAGAAGTAATTTGTATCTTTCATTGAGTTTAATGCACGTAAATTATAAATAGAATAATGCACATTGCAATATTTCTTCTATGTTGAAATATGTTAAATTGTTTTGTATTATCTTCTTATATTGAAAACTCAATAATATTTAATTTATATATATATATATATATATATATATATATATATATATATATATATAATTTTTATTTAATTATCAACATTTATTTATGGTTTTGTAATCGATTTTATAAGCTACTTGAAATAAACTACCTAATAATTTATTCTAAAATATATTTTAATATCGACTGTAATATATTGAGATATATATTTCACAACTAATATTTTTAATGATTTAGCTTCGAGTGTATATAAAGTTATGACCATCGAATGAAAAAATATATTGAGATTCAAAAATAAAATATAATAATTTAAAACTTGTGTTTATGTATAATTTGGATATTTAAAGATAGTAAAGTTACTTTTATAATAGGATCTCATAATTTAATCTATCAATTTAAAATAAAAGTGGACATTTTTATTTAATATATTATTATTGGTAAAAAAATTATATTGTAATTTTTTTTATTATTTTTAAATGGATTGATTTGATTTAAAACGAGTTTTTATGTTTCATATTATTTTAATATAAATTATTTATTATTAATATTTTCTATATTTACTCTAAATGACTTTTACAAAGTTGATTTACAGTTCTAAGATTTTGAATAGTGAGTTATTTCTTAATAAATCGAAAGGATGGTAATTTTAGATGTTCGTTTTTATTTTTTAAATAAAAATTTCTTTCAGTGATATATATATATATATATATATATATATATATATATATATATATATTATATACACGTATATAAATATGTATGTGAGGTAATTTTATACTTGTTGAAAGGCATTTATATCTGATATCTCACCAGGTAGCGCCAATATAAACAGCAAGACCTTACCTTTAGTAGTAATATTGTAAAACAAAGAATCTTAAGATATTAATTCATTTTAAACTAGTATAATTCTTGAGTATATTGCATTTTGTTGTAATATATATTACTAATATTTTTATAATTACGTATCATTTCTATACTTTGTATAAGAACAACTATTTTTAAAATTATTGTATTAAATCTTTTAAGTAATGCCGAATGATAAATTTAAAGTAGTAATAATAAAGTATCTAGTAAATTAAATTGTTGATCAATGTGTTTGAGTTTTATTTCCAGCTTTGATTAGAATTTATATTTTGTGTCAAGATTTGAACAAGTGTATATTTGATAACTTTTTTAAAAATGTCATTACATTTAATAAAAGACATAATTTTTCTAAAAAAGGAGATTCTTAATTTTTCATTTAAAAATGTTTTTTTTATAAAATATGTTTTATAAATAAAGTATTTTTATATGAAAAAATCTTGTTGCAACTCTAAAACAATAGCACTTAAATAAATAACCATTTTAATATATTTTTGAACTATTATTTGGTTGTATATCTATTTCATAAAATAGTAAGATATAAATTTCAGTTCATGAGTAAATTTTATATAGGGTCATCCAAATGTATCGCCTAGATTTGTGTTTTATTAAAAAGAAACAAAAAAAAACTATACACATGTTCTCATATTCACCAATTTATATATATGTTTCTTTTTAATAAAACACAAATCTAGACGTCACATTTGGATGACCCTATAGAAATAATATGTAATAATAGTTGTAGTATAAAATGACGTTATTACTTAGAACATACTTATGATTCATAATAACAGTTATTCTTAGATTGTATTACAAAAAATATTTAAATAATTTGAGTCATACTTTGTAAGAAGGTGTAACATAATCTAGTTTGTAGTTTATATATATATATATATATATATATATATATATATATATATATATATATATTTATATATATTTATTTATTTATGATTTTAGAAAATAAATTTCTCAACACCTTTATTAAAGTTCCAAAGATATCAGCAAATAATTTTAATTTTATCGATATTTACAAAATCATCCAGAAATAAAAATTGCATCAAATGGGCCAACCTATGAATAATTGTAAAATCATTTTTTTCTATTTGTAACCATTGAAAATATTTGACTATATACTTTTATATGGAAGTCTTTAATTGAAGATATTAAACAACTAAAGAGAAATAAAGTTTTTATTGTTGTTTTATGAACTTTATCAATAAGATTGTAAGTCAAAGATATATATATATATATATATATATATATATATATATATATATATATATATATATAAACTGATATAAAAATAAATATTCGTACCTTGGATATAAAGTCACAGTTGTGTATATTCCACTAAGCATGCATTAAAACAAAGATAATATAATGAGAATGGAAACGGTCGTGTCGTGCCATACGAAACTATTTATATCAATTTTTGTATATCATTAATGGCATCATCATCCATTCCGTGAATCGTTTTATAACGCCGTCCTAACTGACGACTGGACGCATGATGTGCACAATCAATAAAACGTAAAAACATAGGGCGGGATAATGCGGCACGCAAGCGAACATTTCATTATTAGATCAACAAGAGAGAAATGTTCTATAATTGCGTTTTGTGTGCATAACTTTGAGATGTGGATTGTATATAGTACGCCCATTGAAAACATATACCCCAGGCATTTCTTGAATACATACACACATGTTTATTATATATATATATATATATATATATATATATATATATATATATATATATATAAGTATGTGTGTGTGTATGCGTGTGCTTAAACTCATTAGAACAGAAGACTTCATATTTAAAATTAATTCAAGCATGTATACTTCCTTAATTATATAAATTAATTATTTTTGGTGTATTTGTCATTCATAATACAATCATATGTGTAGTGAAGTAAGGAAATACTAACAAGTTCCATGTAGAAATATACATTTATCAGTATTTTATTCTGATTATTGTTTTATTATTTTTAATATAGTTTTCTCATGAATAAGTAAAAGAATAAATAACATCTTTTGTAAATGTAAATGTGTATTTTTTCAATCCACAAATATTATTTCATTTTTACACCGTTTTATGTATAAATATTACTGTTTTCACTAATTCTTTTTTACTCTAATTCTTTCTAACAGTCATCTTCATAAATTCAAATACATAGGTTTGTATATACAGGTATATATCTTATTATTTGAGTATTATTGAATATTCTATTTTAATCTTTTTTAATCTAAATTATTAATTCTAGTATTTTTTTGTTATAATGTTTTACTTGTTGTTATAATGTTGTGGAAAATTCACTTTAACATAAATAAATCACTCATCCGCAACAACAAAAAATTTTTATAAAAATTTCCTGAAATCATTTATTGTTGTTTACTTTCTTTGCTTAACCCTTTAACTGTTTATGTCGAGTATACTCGTCAGAGCGAAACGAAAATTTTTCGCATAATGTCGAGTATACTCGTCGTGAAGATAAAAAAAATCGCATTCGTATTATTATTAAACGAATCAACTGTAATTTTTTTCCTTGAAAAAGGGCAAATAAAGATCTTTTAAAAAATGTACATTTTAGAATATTCGTTAGTCTGGCAACCTTATTTATTTTAATACACAATAGCTTGTATTAAACTGAAATAACAAATTCTGGGGAAGTACTGTTACAAAACGATTTTTTCAAATAAAGAAGCACTACGTATGCATTTCTCAGTTGATTGTTGAAATTCAGTTGGTCTTTTATTGCTTCTGTTTTCATTCCTATAATGCCTTAATTTTATCTTTATGTGATATTTTTTTTATCAATGAAATAAATTTTGTTTGTTAACAACGAATAAAAATATATATTTTCTAAAAAACCAACACGCAACTTTTGATTTTTAATCATAATTGCCTACTTTTATAGGTAGAAACATTTTACTCTGTTTATGTCGAGTATACTCGTCTTCGCTGGAAAATAATTAAGCAGGCAGAAAAAGTTTTTCGAAACAAAATTAAACAGTTAAAGGGTTAAAAGTTAATATTCTTTTCGTTAGCTATGCCATCATCGACATGTTATAATACAACGCTGCGATTCTAATAAAATTACCATTAAAAATACATCAGTTTTTTCACAAATAAAGTGAATAGTAAGTAATTATTGATCACTTATATAAAATCTTGTGGTGTTAGAGATGAATGATTCATTTGTATTATAATGCAAAATTTCAGTAAATGAATTCTGTATTTTATTGTTAAGTATGATATGTAAATACGAGGGTCGTTTGATAAGTATGGTAAAAAATTAAGAAAAACTAAATTGAAAAATTTAATTTAATTAATTAATTTAAATATTAAATAAATTTACCATACTTATCAAACGACCCTCGTATAGTATGTTTAAGTATTGCCTAATTGTCTATAAAACTTTTATATTTGTATGAAATTTTTTTGATTTTTATTGAAATAAACCTCTGATATGGTCTTTAAATTAATAACAATTATAGAGTATTGGATTTAAAAATTCTTCTAAAAACCCTGTAATATATAATATTGATTAAGTGGATAAAATAATCTATTTTTTTATAATATTATTTTTTAAATTCATGATATTTGTTTTCTAAAAAAACATATATCTTATTATTGAAACAACATTTTTTTTTAGAATTCGCATGTTATTTGTGTATTGTAATTATCTTTTCATTTAAAAAATAATATATCCTTCAAAAAATATTTTTTTTTATTTACTCTTTTAATGAAAATAATAGAATTCAGTTAATAATATAGTAGGTAATTATGTTAAAATATATCAATTTACATTTTAACAATATTTTAAAAGTATTTTATTAGATATGTAATTTTTAATATGCATAATTATTTAATGATGTTACGATTTAAATATATTTGTAAAAAAAATTAATTTGTATAAAACTCCGAATTTTATTCTATGATATCAATAATTCCTAATAATGTTATTCTATGTGATATGACGTCAATATTTAATACAGTATTTAATTGAGATGTATAACATACAGTATGAACAATCTAGTAGAACATAGTTCGTCAATTAGTTTAAAAACAAATAGAACAGTTTGTAAAATATAGTTTTTGTCCATGTAAACTAATACTAGAGTGAACTTCACAACTGTTAAATTAAAATTGAAAGCTCATGTTCGTATTTTAATTTGATTCAATGAATATATACACTTCGAATGTTAAAACGACATGCAGGATGAACACATTAAATTTGATATATGTATAAAAGTATCAATTTTGTCCCTGACCGATCTGTCCCAACGAATCACTACTATAGTATTTGATATAAGGTATAAGGTTACATTAAGAGAACATTAATACGAGGTTATGTGTAAAAAAAATCTGTTCATTCATTGTTTATGAATATATTTTTGATTTAAGTCAACTGTCCGATTTTTTACTATCACATTATCATTTTTAATATATTGATCATTATGTGTTTTTAAAATTTGTTTGAAATATATTAATAAATTATATGAACATATTTTTTGTGAAATTAATTAATCAAATATAAAGGTCCGTAACATTAAATTTTAGTAATAAACTATTCCTGTTTTTTTTAAAAAAAAACGATAGTTATTTTTATAAAAGTAACTAAATAGTTGTAAAAAAGTAAATCTTTTACTGATTCAATATATTTTTATTGTTAACTATACAATTATTATTTATCTTACGATTCATTTACTAATAACATTTTTATTACAAAAAAAATAATTAAATTAAAAATCGTGATTTAAATAATGATAGAATTAGGTATTATTAAATAATGTCTGGTCATAAAAATAAACAGTTCTGTTTCGAAACCCCTGCAATATTTAATTAGGCGTTTCATAAAAAGAAAACATTAATTCAAATAAAACAATCATTAAAACTAATCAAAGTTAAACACATTATAAATTAGTTTAATTAAATTGCACAATATTTGCTAATACTACCGACATATAAAATCTCGTAAACCGTTAGGATTTTATTTTTATATTTTTATAATGTACCATTTCGCGCTAAATGAACTGGACAAGTTAGCTTTTATAGTTTGTAAAAATACAATTCTGTACATGATCATAAAATTTGTACGTAATGTTAACATCGTTATCACGCTTTCGAACTTAATTAATAAAATCATTCTTTCTCTGTCTGATAAAACATCGCACAATTACTGTATAGAATCCTTACACGAAGCGGCTTTGCAATATGTTTAAGGAAAATTTAATTTTATTGCTTTTATAATAATAGGGTGCAGTGTTACTGGAGTACAAAACGTATCATCACACATATTTTGAAACTCATTTTAGATATTATTTAAAACTGCTTTTATGCATCGTTTACAATATTTTTTTATGTTATTCATTTTGATTTCATTAACACGGATTGTAATTTACAGTTAACTGATACCAGAGAAAAACGTAATATCTTAATTATCTTTTTATATTAACACGAATTTTATGTTCTTTTTTAATAAAAGATATTTTTATTTCAATACTCTATACATTTTAGTTTTTATTTAAAAATCTCAATTATTACTTACAACTTTAATAAAAATTTCTTACAAAATTATCATTTCAATTTATATCTAATTTTAATATCAATTTTATGAAAACATGCAAGTTATAAATTGAATCCAATTTTTTACAAATGTTTTTATAAATAAAATAATGAACTTCCTCAATTATTATATATATATATATATATATATATATATATATATATATATATATATATATATATGCAAACTTTTCAACAATATCTTTTGAACGACATCTATGAATATATATATATATATATATATATATATATATATATATATATATATATATATATATATATGTATTTCAGTAATATTTACAAATATTAGGTTGGCAAGTATCTCCCTTCCGCTTTTTTTTTTTTTTGTACATAACTGCGAAATTCAAAAGACCAGAAGGCGGAAGGGAGATATTTGCCAACCTAATATAACAATTTTGCAATAATTTATGTTTTTTTTAAAAAAAATTAAGTATTAAATATTAAATATATATATTAAATTGAAAAATGTTAATTTAACTATTAACTGAAAATACAACTATTCGAATTAGTTTTTAATTTTCTTTCGAACTATACTTCCAAAAATATCTAAAAATATTAAACATTTTTAAAAATATTTATCTGAGTATTTTTCTTAATAATAAAATCATCATATCTTTAGTTATTAATATTAATCAGTACTTATTTATAATAAAAAAATAAGTCTCAATTAAAATAGTTGTCTTTTTAGTTACGAATTCTTTTAGTAATAAATTACCTAAAAAAATAAAATATATTACATATATATTTTAATATAGAATATCTGGACATTAGAATAATCTAAAATATTTAATAAACGTCAGCATTAATGGATTTTTTAAATATATTTAATAAAATGAAACGTAATTATTCTAACCACTAACCATCTGTATATAAAAGTAATGATATTAAAAAATATATTTAAGTGTTATTAATTATATTTATTACAGTTGATTTATTATTTAAATCAGTTACGTCTAATTTATCATTTTTTCTTCTTTGGTACTGTCTGTAGATAAATTTTAAAAATGTATAATAATAAAATTAAATTGTCTTCTTTCACATACATTTATATATATATATATATATATATATATATATATATATATATATATATATATATATATATATATACATACTTAGATATGTGTTGTAAAATCCAGTCATTATAAGTAATTGTTATTTATAAAAATATTGAATATTTGAATAGATCTTTTACCAAATTGTTCATTTTCTATTAATAAATTTGAAATATTATTTCTAAATAAGACTCTGGTTAATCATTTTAAATTTTATTGTAAATCGGTATATGATTTTTCGACACCAAGTCAGTCCTAAATAAATTCGTTATAGATTAAAATGTCAATGAGTATTTAATTGTATGTTATAAACTATTATTTCCATTATATGTATATATATATATATATATATATATATATATATATATATATATAAGTTATAATAAAACTGAAAAGTTGGAAATAAAAATGGATTAGAGATGAAAAATTCCAACCTAGACAAGAAATAAGTATTGATTAGGAAACCACAGATATTAAAAATTATAAGAATGGATATATGGATTAATGAGACAAAATCATATGAAAATTCATCAGTGTGTAATAAAAGAGAAAAAAATTAAATTGGTGAAAGTGGAAAATTTTGGTAGGCACAAATGAGACTGAAACATAGTAAAGAGTAGTAAACAAATAAATGTGTGTTTATATCTTTCAGTGTCATTTTGGTCACTCTATGTTATAAAAGTGTGTCTTTTATCTTACAATAATACAAAATATTGTATTACTTACAACAATAATCACAATTTATTTTTATTTTATTAGTTCAAAAATCTGTTATGTTCAAAAAGTCAATTTCAATTTTCACTTTTTCAATTTTATTATTATTTTAAACAGATTTAGTTATATTTAAGAATATTATTTCTTGAAAGAAATATCATTTTTATATTACCTTTTTTGTAAAGAACTATTTAACTTTGAATTGATTTTTTGTTATTTTGATTTTATAATTATTATTGTCAATGATAAGATTAAGCTATTTTCAAATGTTTATTAAGCTTTTGTATTAAATGAATTTAAAGATCACTGATTATGTTTTTTTATTAATAAGTTAAAGTAACATTTGATATATTTTAAATAAATAAATTTACAAAACTTTGTTATTGTTTATTATTTTTAAATTGTATTTTTTGTTTTAGAAACTTCAATGCTTAGATATGTTTTTCTTTTCTTTGTTTATCAACAAATATATTTAAACGTCTGTTGTTATTTTTGTGTAATTGGAATTTTTTATTGAATATAACTAAAATCATTATTTTTATATTAAATACACTCACACAGACATATATATATATATATATATATATATATATATATATATATATATATCATTAAAAGATTTGTTCGAACAACATATATAAATGTAATACGCCGCTGGTTGATCGTCGTAAAAGCTCGTTCCCTTTTTTAGCATATCACGCGTGCATGCCTTATCCTCATTTCGCATCAAGGGAAAACATTTTCTTCGTTCTCATTTTGTCTACATCATCTTTGCACACGAGCACGTTAAAATCCGGAAAATGTGGAGCAAGGGGGTAGGTAGCTCGAGATATATAGGCTGGGTCGGTTGGTCGGTTTGTCAGTAAGGGGGCAAACCGTTATGTATGTATATAGAAGTGATGATGGTTTTTATGCGTTCGTTTCAACCCCTTGAACACGTTCGCGTCATCAAGGCGCCGCCCTGTGGTGTCGCTCATCAGTCGAAACGTAGCGTTTTCGTCGTGTTCGCCCTCACATCGTGCCACTATTTCGTCGTTACATAACATCCATAGTCTTCGACCATCCATTCGTCCATCCATCCATCCATCCATCTATCCATCGAGTCAACCAGCCACCCATTCGATATAGAGGGATGTTTTGTGTAAGTGGTCGCGGTACTTTACACTGTGTTACCTTTCTCTAATATATGTGTTGGTGTGTGTTGTGTTGTGTGTATGTAAGAGGTTTTGTAGGCGAGTGGGTGGTTTTATATCGCGTATCGTCGTGTACTTGAAAACGCGCTAGAAGTGATATTACCACTTCTCATTAAGACCTGCAGCCTTGATGCTTTTGAATAATGCTGAAGTTTGTGTGAAGTGGACGTTACGTGAGAAGGCTTTGTTGATATGTATGCGATTACGTGACATTGGAAAGGAATTGGATATTTATGGAAGTAGACGATGTTTGAACGAAAAAATATAATGAGAATTTAGTCAAAAAAGTACATACACGTATATATCTATATACGTATATAAACATAGAGAAAGAATATATGATAGAGAGAGAGAGAATGTATATTTTGTTTGAAAGTGAGACGATCAAAGCACACAATTACCATACGAGCTTATTTTGAACAGAACAAATTTCAAATTAACATTTCTAAAGAATAATATTTTTGGAAAAATTCTAGTGTAATTAAAATTATTCTATTAATAAATAAAATCTCTGTTTAAATAACGAAAATTTAATTATTAAAAAATGACTAGAAATATTTACAATGATTGTGTGTGTGAGAAAGAGAGAAAGAAAGAGAGACATAAATGAGAAAGAAAGGTTTAGACATACATTTACTTCTTTACTATAATTTACTATCCTTCAGTCTTATTTGGGCCACTATATATATATATATATATATATATATATATATATATATATATATATGTATGTATGTATGTATATCGATTTACATATGTTTTTCATTATGCAGTATCCAGTTACATTTTAAGTTGTTATTTTTATAATTATTGTTTCTTCTTCTTAACCATTTTATTTTTACAACTATTTTAACATTCAATGTTTGTATTTAATTTTCATTTATAACCACTAGTAAATGTTTTAGAATATGGTTATACTATTTTTGACCAAATTGAATATAAATCTATTTATTTGAATTTCATCTCAATAAACCACTTTTCATTTTTATTCTAATTTTTCTAATTGCTTTTATAATCAATAATTTATCTCTTTAGTTATTTGTTAAGGGGGTATTCTAGTCTAGACGCACGAATTTTAGGTATTTTTTCGAGCGCTATAAAAAAACTAACAAATATTTTTAGTATCCATTTTTTATTAGTTATTTATTGACATTTTAAGAGTATAAAAAAGTATTATTAAAAACAAAAAAATCAAAATTGAAAAAGGTACAGGCTGGCAAATTGGGGGCTCGAAAAAAAAGGTGTCTCCTGGTTGACGTGGTTCCAACCCTTCCGGTCATCGAAAACAATTTTTTTTTTAAATTATTGAAAAAGAAGGTTGTAGTAGTATCCCCGCCTAGGTAAATTTAAAAAAAAAATTCGAAAAATGGCGGCAGTGTGAAAAAAAAGTCATTTTTTGCCCTATTTTTTCAACTTTCGGAATTTTTTAAAAATAGTAAAAAACAAAATTTTCAAAAAATCCTAGGCGGGGGCAATCACTGTTATATTGAGAAGCTCTGTACCAAATTTCAAGTAAGTCGGTCCATTAGAACTTGAGATATCACGTCAACCGTGTCGAAAAAAGTAGTTTCGATAAAAACGCCTTTAAAGTTAATTCGTTCCGGCCAGACCGGATTGGCTGGCGCGTGACAAAAATAGCTATAACTCCGAAAATAATTCGAATTTCGAAAAATGCTCTTAAGGACATATTCTTAAAGGTCTAAACTTTGAAAATATGCAAAAAAATCGATTTTTTCGAAATTCTATACTAGAATACCCCCTTAAGATGAATGATTAATTATTTGAAATTATTTTTTCTTATAAAAATTGTATTTAAGTGTTTACAGTTACCTCCACAGGAAGTGAATTGTTATCAAATTTTATTTTTCAATGTAGATTTCAAATTAGAGAAAATGTACATCTATTTTTTAAATCTTACATTATTTTTCATCATTTAATCGTATCAGAAATATACAAATTACATGTAGCCAACTAATTCCATAAATCATTTATGTAAATTAATTATTTTAATTTTTAAATAATCGTATAACTATGGATGAATAACAAAATAAAGTAAATAGTGTCTGCTAAATAAAATATATTGTACGTTTATTTATAATTCCCATTCAATGCAGTAGCTTTTTAAGAACGATCACATTAAATCATTATACTTGTCAAGTTATAAAACCTTATTAAAATATTATAATTTTCTATTTAAATTTATTTCTGTGATTATTAAAATGTTTCGTATTTATTGAACACCTGTAAACGATTCAATATTGCAGAATGTTTGGTTGACATTGTAAGCATTTTATTTACATTGTTAATGATTTATATTAACAATTAAAATTGCTTACAAGGTCATATTACCATATAAGAAATGCAGGAAGTTATATTGGAGGCCTATACTTTTCTATTATATATTTATATATATATATATATATATATATATATATATATATATATAAATATGAATATATAATAAAACATGTACAAGTATTTCCTTACTGCTGACTTAGATTTATAACAGAGTATTGTGTCGGCAATGTCAGTAAACGATGAAATATTATACACGTATGTCTCCTTTTAGTCTGTCAGGTGTGCAAAAATATAACATGTGTATACATGATTTTACTGTTTGCAGTGTTGTAGTAGAACGAGTATTTATGGACCGTCTTAATTATTTTTAGACTTAAACTGTTTTCATAAATTTTAAATTCTATTAAAAACGAGTAAATACAGTTTATGTTACACAGTTGATCTTTATAACATAGATATCCCTCAGTTTATCATATTACTTCATTTAATTAACATATACATACATACATGTATATGTATATATATATATATATATATATATATATATATATATATATATACAAAGAAATTCAAGAAAATAATCCAGATTTACATGAATATGTATTCATAAATTTGATTTGAAATGTTCAAAACATGTACTAGTTTATATAATTTATTCATTTTGCTTCAGTTCTGGTATTTTAATGGATATTTATAATTTTATTTTGAAATAAATTTTCTTGTTATGGATATTAAGATACGTGGTTTTGGTCATAAAAGTACATAGATAAAAAAGTTAGACATTAATTTGCTTTATAAAATATTTCAAAACGTTTAATGAGTAAAGTAATTTTCAAAAATAAAATATTTTCTAACGTGAATATTAATTTAAAAAAATTCTTTTGTTTATATAAAAAATAATTTAATGCATGATTTTTGAAATAATTTTATGTATTTAAAAAGATAACATTGCTATCTCTTTAAGTTATCATTATTTTTTATTTCTTTTATATTTTATATTAGAAATAAGTTAATAATACTTGCAAATTTAAATCATTACCAGTTAGTATTTTCAGTTTACAATGTGATATATTATATTTTTTAGTACCGTAATAGTATAATGAGTACTTTTTTAAAAAAATAAATGAAATATTCTAAAGGTGTAAATAACCATTAATGTATTTAAAAATATTTCGTAGCAGTTCTTTATAATTAAAATGATATATGCGATTAACTACAAATGTATTATACAAATATAAAAAAATCTTATTACGAATATTGTTATTGTTTTATTCGATGTTCATTAAAATGGAAGACAGATTCTCAGATTTATATCATTTTGTCTGTGTCGTATTGACGCCTTTGTTTGTTCTTGTCTGTCTGTTTGTTCTCGATATAGTCAAAATCAAGCAGTAAGAGATTATCAGATATTTTTTTTAATCGAGGTTTTACTTTGAAAGAAATGTTACATGCAATATTGAATATTTTATAGACATTTATCCTTTCTATAAACGTGACAAAAACTGAAGTATAAAACTCAAAGAGAGTAATAAAGTATTATGAAGATTTGAAAACATTGGAAATTATTTGAATATTTGATAAACAAATTAGAATATTTAATTACTAATGCAATAATTAAAGAAAATATTATTTCTAATTCTGGTAAATTATTTTTTATATAAATAATTCATTTAAATACTCTAAATTGCAATTTGTGTTGATAAAAAAATCATGGATTACAATGATAAATTTAAAGATATTTATTTATTTGGGATCGTTTTGTTTGATTATTGCAATTAAAATTAAAATGTTATAGTTTTCGTAGATTCAACTAACGAAGACTTCAAAATTTAAATTATAGAATTGTATAAAAGTTGAAATGTTATTTTTTAAATATAGGTAATATTGCTAGTGTTATCGAAATAAATATGAAACAATATAAAGTTTCTAAAGTGTTTGAAGAAAATAGCTTTTCAAAAAACGTTTTCAGAAATCAGAGTTATATAACATATTTTAGAAAATTCTAAACAAAATATCTGAGTACAGTAATGTTTAAAATTGCAAGAAACACATTTTATATTACTTGATGATCTCGTATTTTTAATCTACCGACTCACATTATTTGAAGCTTGGTTATAATAGTGGCATTCATTGCTTTTTATTTTCATAAAAAAAAAAAAACAAAGTTGAAGTAAGTAAGTAATTCAAGATACAAAATTATGTTAAATAAACGGTTTTTCATGAATGTTACAAGTGAAATCAACATTTATCTGTGAATTGAGTTTAAATTCACGGATAAATGATAATTGAGCATGAATTTATCTATTAATGGTATATTTCAGATTGAAATAACACACATGTTTCTTTTTAGAAAAAATATGTCTCAAAGTGAATCTTATTTTATAACTTGTTTATAATTGTTAAGAAATTGATTAACCATTTTTAAAATTATAATTATGTATATTTTTTCTGTCTTTCTATTTATATATGTATATCTCATGATTCTATATATTTTATAACGTAATCTTTACTTATAATATATATATATATATATATATATATATATATATATATGTGTGTGTGTGTATGTGTGTGTGTGTGTGTGTGTACTTATGCATGCATATAATACGCTTTAAATGTATAAAACCATATATATTTGTCAGATAATGAGTTTCTGCTCTGTTAAAACATCCTTGATGCTGTGCAATATATTATTTGTATTTTATATAATGCATTTACTCTTGAGATGTTAACTTTAATTATAATGATTAATGATTGATGAACAGAGGCAAAACTGTTATTGAATGTCAAATATGACAATATGTTTTCTTTAACCAAGGTTTTCTTCATTATCGATGAAGTAATGTTGAGTGGAAGATTTTTCAAGTTATCACTTTTGATTTTTAAATTCATTCTTTCAATAAAATAGCCTTTGTGTAGAGATGTATTAAACATTTTAATACAATTGTAGTGGAAATAATTACACATTCACACACACACACATGTATATATATATATATATATATATATATATATATATATATATATGTATATACTAATAAAATGTATTATTATAACCTTCATTTAGACTTGAAATTTTTAATTATCAAGGGGCTCTACCTCCTACTCGCTTCGCAGATCGTGTCCTGAATTTTCTTCTTTTTAACGGTGTAAATAAGTTATTAAAAATAAAACATTTAGAACGCTATGTTAATGCTTCTGTGTAGACGATGTTTATTATAATATATATGATATATCTATAATAACACTGCAATTAAAATTTATTTTGTCCGAAAATCTGTTCAAAAAATCTGTCTAAAAATGTATCTTTGTCTATTTGTCGTTAATAATAATGTCGTTAATAAGTTTATTATTTCATAAAATTTGTATTTCGGTAATTTTCGGAAAAGTTTGGAAACAAAATTTTCACATCAACCTGGAGGTAGAGGCGGAACACCATTTTAAAAAAAATAGGAAGATAATTAAAATAAAATATTTTTTTAAAATAAAACATACTATTACATTTGTATATATATATTTATATATATATATATATATATATATATTTATATTTATGTGTGTGTGTTATCAGCCTCTTCCTTCTCAGAATGATCTTAATGCCTTTATCCTCCATTTCATTTTGACGAATTTTCTTATTTATTTCTCATCTATCCATGAATACTTTTTTGATCATTTCATATCTCTAAGCTTCATATTAAATATATATATATATATATATATATATATATATATATATATATATATAAATATATACACCCGTCTCTCAATTTACGCAGGACTTTTTACGCGGTAAATTATACCTCTATTTACGCGGGATTTTTTTACACGGTATTGATTTACGCGGTCAGATAGATTTCATTTTATATAATTTTTCATGGAATTTATTACATATCAGAATGCCGAAAATTCTTACTTGAACATATAAAAGCACGATATAAATATATAAAAGGTTGATTGTTTTGAATTACAGTAGCGATAGTGACACCGAATAAAATTTATCTATTTTTGTTTTCTAAAACGTCATTATTTTTTTATTAAGCTATGTGAAATAAATATGTGTTTCTACAACTTTACAAACTTTTATTTCCAATATTTTTTCTATTGTACTGACAGACTCAATTTACGCGATTTTCATTCGCGTAAAACAAATCCACATGGAATGGATACTCCGCGTAAATTGAGGGACGGGTGTATATATATGTGTATATATATATATATATATATATATATATATATATGTATAGATAGATAGATATTATATTATATTTATAATGTTCAAATATATTGATTGTAGTCTTTTTAACTAATATATTAGAATAGTAAAGTAAGGGAGACAATAATTAGATAAAAATATTTATATATAAAATAGTTAATACTTTTTTAAAAAAATATGTAATAATAATGTCATTATAAAATAATTACATACAATTGATGTGTTTTATATTTGTTCAATCAGTTGTTATTTTAAGTTGCCGAAAAGTAAAACTTGTTCTAAAAACACGTTTAATAATATTATTTCTGTTATATAGTTAAGTTATAAAATATATTTTTTGCATTAAACGTACAAATTTTATAATACGTGTGAAGTGTAATTTACATAAAAATGGCCAGTTCTCATACACGTGTACTTAATGTCAATAAAATTGATAAAAAAGTTTACTCGTATGAAATAGTCTTACTTGACCGTGAACGTCGTAAAGATTTTTGTATAGAAGAAATCTTCATGACATTTATAACATTACGTTTTTATTAATTAAAGAGTCCGCATACGCTTACATTTCATGTTAACAACGAGATACAAACAAAGGGCATATGTAAATAAACTTAAGTGACTTTGTACAAGACTGTAAAAGTGGTTTTGTATTAATTTTTATTTAAAAAAAATGTTGTAATACAGATAGTATCAGACCACGTGTTTTTATGAGACATCTAGTAGTAAATATTAAAATTATTGTTGTAAACCTTGTTTGTGAAATAAAAATATATGCATATTAAAAAAAATTCAAATTTGTACAACTGCGTAAAAAATTAATATGTTGTATTAAAGATTGAACTGATAAAATATTCAAAAATAAACTAATTTCAATAAAAAAATGGCAATATCAAATATATATATATGCATATGTGTGTGTATTATGTTTTGCACAGAGTTATTTTGTGTTTTTGTAAAGTAATAGAAATTATATTTTTATTTAAATATTAAACTTCCTTTATATTACACATTTTCTTATTTATTATTATTTATTATCTCTTGATATTTTAATTCATTCTTTTAGTTCATTAGAATATATAACGATTTTTGTGTTTATTCTATTTGGATCATTTAATTGTAAATTGAAAATGTTAATGTATTTTTATCAAAAATGTTTTCACAAAAAAAATACTATAGAAATATCACAAATATATTTGTTAAATATTTTAAATAAATTTATAATTAAAGGTTTATATTTTCCTTATCGGTTGGTTTTCTTCCTTTATTTATTTTTTAATATTGTTATTTGTTATTTTGAAACTGTGGCTGATTCACTTTAACACAAATGCTAATAGAAAGTCTCAGACGATGATGGCGTCGGCATCGAAATACATCAGTCGACATATTTATAAACAATAAATCGCAAGAACCGAATCAACCCACAATTAACATCTGCTCCTGCACCAAAAACAAAACCAAACGCAACAAACACCTAAACTTAAAACAATGACATATAAAACACAGTGCTTATGCTAAAATACCAAATGCCATCAGTACAAAATGTGATCAAGACACAACATGCTAATAGAAAGTCTCAGACGATGATGGCGTTAATTAAGGAAAAAAACACACACACAAAACGCAGATTTTTGAAACTTTCCTATACCTCAAGACATTCATCAAAACATTCTTCCATCCCAACCCATATAGCATAATATAAATAATAATAAGCTAAGTTAAGTCAAAAACTCTGTATACACCAATGTGTATGTAAATACTCAGCCACAATAAATCATTATTATTATTATTATTATTATAAACAATAAGTGAGTATTGAACACTTAATAACTATTGTAGTGTTGAGGCTAAAATACATTTGTGTTAAATAATATTGTATACAAAATTGTTTTAATAGAAATAGGAAATACATAACTTTTCTCTTAATTTTCAAATGATTATTAATTAACGGTTTTTTTTATTTTAGAAGTACATAATTTCTTGCTATTATTATATTTTTTCCAATATATCAAAAAGGGATAGAAAGAAAAAAATATTTTTTAATTATATTTATTATTTAACTATTGTAGAATTGACACAAATTTTCAAAATAATTTTTATTAAAACGTCCTCAAAATTTTAGTAACTAAATTGTTCAGAAAGAGATATTTTTTCATAAATTAATTATCCAAAAATATATAATATAAATTCAGTTAAAAAAATTAAAATAAAAAGATACATATATTTGTCAAGCTAAAAAAGCTAAGCTATCTTAAACAATATTATGTTGAATTGTATATATATATATATATATATATATATATATATATATATATATATATATATATATATACATACACAATATTTATTTACAATTTATTTATTAATTAATGATTTGAAATAAAATGGTTATTATGTGAATTTTCTTGTATAAATTGAAAAATTGTGATTAAATCTTTTTATATTCTTTGAATATTGTTGTGCTTAAAACTTCTCTCTCTCTCTCTCTCTCTCTCTCTCTCTCTATATATATATATATATATATATATATATATATATATATATATATATATATACACTTTTGTTGACAGAAAATCAGTCTATTACTTAATGTAATAAAATAAGTGCGGACAGAGCGATGCTGATGGAGGAACCGTGTCGCTGTCACACATCGTAAATCCATATTTAAAATGACAACATACATATATATTTTGTTCGTCCATACAATAGCAAATGATGAATTTGATAGATACAAAAAAGTTATGTGTGGATATATATATATATATATATATATATATATGCATGTATAAATGAAAATCATTTACATCTCACGTAATCTTTATAATATCTGCCAAAATACTTGTCTCGGTTACAGACAAAAGCAATACATATAAAAACAGCAAATAAAAATTGTTAAATCAGTGTTCTATCGTCAAGATATCTTGTATATTTGTCGATTACACAATTTATATTGTATGAAAAGATAATGTAGTATAGAAAACAAGTATCATCTATTCGATTCAATACAATTCAGATAGTGTGTTATCTATTCATTTTATTTCTACTACTTACATTTCAATACTTTTTACTAATAGTTCTTGGAATCTATTTTCTTATAAATTTAATAACATTTTAAAGATAGTACTTCTTCTTGAAGAATATATTCTATGGATTCTCATTCATTATTTTTTATATATTTCTTTCTATTTTATTACACATCATCATTTATCTCTATGAATTTATTGATGGATTCAAGGATTTTTTTAATCATATATTTCGTGAACAAAACTACAATCAGTTTATTTAAAAAATAAACTTATTATTTTTTAAGAAAAAAATATTAAAAATATTTACAAATATGTGCATTAATTTTCTATCTATACTTGATACAATTTAATAAATGAAAATACAATAGTAACTGATAGTTTATTTAATTCCTAATTATTTTATAGAATATTGTATTAACATTTTTAAATGATATTTGTTTTTTTTTAAAGTATTAATATTAATTCTGATATATATTTTATTATTTCTCGTTTTATTAATTTTTGTTATGTAATTTAATTTTGTTTCAATATTTATGTTTTGTGTTGATTTATTTTCAAATTTTTATATTTTGTGCCTTTTTCTGTATTTAAAACTGATTATTTAAATATATTTTTTTATAATTAGTAATAATGAAAATTATCTTTTTTAAAATATTAAATATATTTTCCATATTATAATTTTAATACTGATTATTTCACAATATGATACTATAATAAAAATATCACAATATAAAAATATAAATATATATATAATATATATATATAAAATATATTGAAATAAACAATATATATATATATAATATATATATATATATATATATATATATATATATATATATATATATATATATAAATATATATATATATATATATATATAGTGTATCGCATCGACTTACCAGTATTTTAATTTAATAATTTTGTGATGTTAACATGGATGAAGGTTAATGTAATTGGAACAACGTAGATTTTTAATAAAATTTAGTATTTTATAATGCAAATAAATGTTATAGTGTAATGAGATGATGACATGCCCTAAAATTGTATATTATTAAATAAAATTGACAATAAATAATTATTGAATACATAAAATTTTGTGGAATTGGGGTGTGATTCATCGTTTTAACAAAAAATTATGAAATTATAGAATCTAGTACCTTTCAATTTATTGACCTTTAAAATGAACAAACAGTACATAAGTTCGATGAACTCCAAGTTTGAGACCCCTAAAACTGATTTAGTGATGATATCATCGATATATTTTCAGTAAGGATGTTAGTGTGTTAATTTATGAAAACAGCGTTTTGATTTATCTATTATGAGGAGGATCAGTATTCAAAGATCTTAATTTATTTATTTTTTACTGACTCATTATATATATATATATATATATATATATATATATATATATATATATGTGTGTGTGTGTGTGTGTGTGTGTGTGATGTTTATATATGTGTGTAATATGTGCCATTCCGAAGACGTGTTTAAGACAACGATAATGTATAACAATGTGTAGTTACGCCCGATTGAAAGAAAAAACCATGAGCGAATGAGTTGGTTAACAAAATCTCGACATTTACACGAATGGTCGATGTAACTGTCGATGAGAAATGGTAATTGAACATTCTCAGTTCGTTTAAAACGCGATAAACAAGTCGACGATGAAATTTATTACACGGGAACATTTTTCATGTTGTAGTACGTGGAACTACTGCTCGCCGTACACGTTCGACCTGCGGACCGTGGGTTCGATACCGAATTGTATTGTATTCACGTCCCACACGATATTATTTGATTACAATTTATTATGTGGTGTGTGTATAAACGGGTGTTTGTAGAATCTGATAATCTATTTTTGTGTACATGTAAGGTTTAGATGAAATGTACGAAGAATTGCGTAGCTGGCCAAAAAATATAATTGGTTAACTACGCCATACTTGTTCTTATGTTTATTTTTAATATGTATCTTTTTCTATGATTTACTCTGATGTTCAAAAGTTAAACAGATCAGAAATGTTCGAAAGTTCTTAAACATCTCTTGATATAAAGTTGTTAATTTTTAACTACTTGAATAAACTTTTTAAGTGTGTAGCTTAGAATATCATCAAACTGTTATGGAATAAACGTTTAATCAAAAGAAATTATGGAATAAACGTTTAACATATGTACAAACTTTATGTTCGAAATTTATAGAATCAAGTACTATGAACAGAACTTTAATTTTTCATTTGATCCATTTTTTAGATCAAAAAATTCTGAAACCAACAAATTATGATATTAGAATAGACTTCTAATTGAATATTTATGAATTTTTAATATTTTTTTTAAAATAAAAGAAAAAATATTTTCGAAAAATAAAAATTCAAAAAAATAATTTTGGAATGTCATAAATATATTTTATACTCTAAATAAAATTTATACCAAACATATCTAATAATTACTGATAGTTGCCGTTAAATGATAATTTATTTGCCAGTGTAAGAAAAAATATTAATTTTTGTTTATGGTTGTTATTTCATTTTTTGTAGAGCACAAAAGGAGATATTGTGTTTTATTAGAAAGAAAAACAATTTTCTCAAGAAACTTTTTTTCATTTAACATTTTCTTTTTTCTCTTTCTTTACATATATTAGATATTTTTGACATTTTGGTTTATAAAAATTGATTTTATTTTCTTCTTCTATGACGTTTGTCGTTATTAGAAGTTTGTGGATTTCATTTTTTAATTTATATAAATATTTTTACAATATTTTTCTGTTTCTTTCATTTTTAGTTTATCATTTTCACTCAATATATATATATATATATATATATATATATATATATATATATATATATATATATATATATATGTACACACACATATGGATACACAACCGTTGGTATTTCACAATTAACGAAATCTGTATAAATTAAATTTAAAAGAATCTCTAGACAAAAGACACAAAAAATATTTTGAACCGACAGATCTATATAACTAAAAAGCAGCCCTCACGTCTGTCTAAAAGGGTTGGTTCTTTGTAAAACACACCACTGAATCCTCAGACGTTTCTTGTTAGTTGACTTTTAAATGTTTAACGACCTTGAAATACCGTGTATAAATTTATATTAAATCTTTACATGAAAAATATTATTAAAATTATATATATATATATATATATATATATATATATATATATATATATATATATATATATATATATATATATATATATATATATATATATATATATATATATATATATATATATATATATATATATATATACGTAACACAAAATATATGAATAGTTAAGTATTTCAGATTCTGTTTCACTTTTATAATTTTTTTAAGTAATGATTTTTAATGCTATAATAATTTATTTTTACTGTTTGAGTTTTAAGACATTAAAAACTCTAAAGATTAATTTTTGCTTCTTAAATCAGTTATGAATAAAAATCCAATATATTGTTTATTTATTTTTAGTTTAATTGTTAAATGAAATTATGTATTCTTTAAATTATTTTCATTCTTCATAAATTTATATACTTTAAAAATCTAATTAATGTACAACATTTAAAATATATTTTTTTAAATGCTCTATTTTTTCTGACTTTTATCAATAGATCATTAAAAACATATTTCTTCACTAACCTTTTTTCGAGTTTTGTATTACCTAGAAGTAAATTAAAATTCAAAATCTTCAGTATAGAAGTTATTGTATATTGAAATCAATTATTTCATCAATAATCAAAATTTAGATACCAGAAAAGAACAATACAATAACTGGCATGTAAATTAAAAAATAAATAATTTCAATTTTTCTGTTATTTCATCTATAATATAATTATTTCTCTATTAAAAATCACTTTTTCTTAGAAAATAATGCTGAAAAAGTATTTTATTGTCTCTTATATTACAAAGTCTCCAAATATTTACTTGTGAAATTTTAATTAACAATATCAAATAAATATTATTTTGTTAAAAAAATATTTCTCAAGGTTTTCGTCCATTAAAAATCAAATAGACTTCAACTACCCACAACGATGTTCTATTATAAACCCTCTTCCGGGATTGAAACAAAAAAAGTTCACCCCCAGCCTGTCAGATACTGCGGCCAGCAATGTCTCCCGCTCTAAAATAATAGCCAGCTTTGTCTATTCTTGTACCTTTGACAGTAGGAGGTATATGAATTCATAGCAGTGTTTCGTTATTTTATACATATATATATATATATATATATATATATATATATATATATATATATATATATATATATATAATGTGAGGAAAATGTATTTACAATTATTTATTTTGACATTCTAATTTCAATTTAATTTATTTATATTGATATAATCAAAAATCATTATTTTTATTAATTTGAATTTCTTCATTGTCTTCTATTCTAATTATTTATTACAAGTAACTACAATGTTACAAAAACATATATTACCAGTTTTATGATAATATTTAATATTGACTTATTGTTTACTTTATTTATTATTACTTATTTCATAGCCAAATTTTTGAACGTCATACCATTGCATTATAATAACAGTTTTATAAAATGTGGCGTTTGGGTAAGTGATTAATTTGTGTTAAATGAGTTTTCTACAGTAGTAATCCAATAATATTTTGTTAAATGAAAATTAAAATATGATAATAGATTATCAGTTTTCTGTTATTATAATTTATTATGCATAATTTACTTTTCTTCACATAATAATTGCAAATAATATTTCAAACTAGTAAATATTTTTTTAAGGTCTATTAAAATAAAATTAAAAATCCTTATAAATGTTTAAAATAGCATTTTTCAAAATATATTTATTCACAGATAATTTTAATTTGTGTAAATTATTTTTTTTGTAAAATACTCATTTTTTCACATCACATTATTTAATTCAATCTTCAAGAATCATTTATTGTTTTTTTCTTCAGTTATATATATATATATATATATATATATCCTTTAAATTTTATAATGATGTTCTCTGAAGACGGTGACATGGTCATTGAAATGTACATTACCGAAAAAAATGATCGATGAGTAATTATTGAACATTTAAATTTTTCTTGTTTAGAGAAAAGAAGAATGTTAGAAATAATTTAATCTTATTAAAAAATATTTGAATACGTCATAAATAAAAATCGTAAATAATTAATAATTCATATAAATTAATATCATTTGTAATAAGATGTTTTTTAGATATATAATAAGTAATAATTTTATTAAACATTCTGCAAATAATTTAAGTAAGTTTATCGGATCCATATTATAAAAAATAATCACCTTTAATGATACTTTTTTTTACAAAAAAATGCACATAAGAAAAGAATTAAAAAATTATGAAATATTTTGATTTTAATTAATACTAAATTATTTAATTACTACACGATTTATGACAAATATGATTTAATTTTAAATCTGATATTATTATTATTTAAAAAACGGGACTGTGAATATTAATTAAATGAAATCATTAATAAATTTTAAAAAAAATGTATTAAAAACAAATAGAATGACACTTTAAATAAAGAACGTTATGTTGAATACAACAAAAGTTCGAATTTCATTAGTATAAATGTATCGCCTACGTTGCTTGTTCGTAATATATGACCATTTAGTTTAATAATTTATCAGTACATAATAAATTAGCATTCAGTATTTAATCTTTTATTTGGATTTATAAACTACTAATAAATATTTTCAGACTAAAAACGTAAATTACAAAACTGTTGTTTTTGAAAACGTGTTTAATTTTAAAAAGAAAAATAGTAATTTACAAGCTTTTTTCGGTTTTAAAACATTTATTTTAATAAATTGAACAATTTAAAAAAATACTATTTATTAATTTTAGGTATATATTGGTATTTTTTCAGGATTATTTTCATCATTGTATGATTCTGTAAAACATTTTATTTACAAATAAGCTGATATTATTGAAAATAAATCTGATATTATTGAAAATAATATTGAATTTCAATTATTGAAAATAAAGATTGATATTAATTGAAGTATTTAAAAGGATTTCAAAAGATAATAACTAGAAAATGTTTCTATAAGATAATATTAATTTTAAAATAATATTTAAATCAATTCAGTCACTTATAAATATTATTAATTATTTCATTTTCTACTCTAGTACTATTTTATTATTTTTGTTAACAATATAATTAAAACTTAAATGTTATATGTGATCATCAATGTTTTATTTCTTTCAACATATATTATCTTAATATAATGTGTAACTATTTTAAATTATATTAATTTAAATGTTTATAGATCTTTCAAATATGCATTAAAAATATATAATTTAATGTATGTCTGAATAACATTATTTTTCATTTACATTCCTCTTCACTCTCACTAATTTCTTTTTGTTATCACAATAAATACTACTATTTTAATTACTGAAAAAAATATTTATTTAGTTACATAAATTCTTTAATTTTTTAAAAAATATAAATAACAGTTTCACTGACTTTCAGACCATATGTATAACAGGGTCGTGAAACACAGTCTAGTGTTTTAGAATATCCAAAACCAGACGGCATACGGGTAAAACTACCCGTGCATCAAGGTCACTAGACTCGTCGACAGTACAATCCCTTTGAAAATTTGATGCGCCAGGGTGGCTTCAAACGTATACATATACATACTTACATACATACATACATACATATATATATATATATATATATATATATCAGTAAAATTTTTTGATTTATTTTATTTTTGTATCATGAAATTTAAAATATTCGTTTCATATTTATATATTAAAAATATTTTCGACTTCTTATTGTCCATAGTATCAAATATTAGTTTTTCTAAGTTACAATATAAAAATTATATATATATATATATATATATATATATATATATATATATATATATATATATATATATATATATATATATATATAGGTATGAGTTTATAATTTAATATAAAGTGAAAAAATAATTAAATATATTTTAATTGAATGATTAATTAATTTTCTTTAAAATTTTAAAATAATGCGTAGGTAAAATACTTTGTAATACAATTGTAATTATTTAATTTTTAGTACACATAAAAAATTAAATACGAATGTATATATTTTATACCTGTATACTCTGTTTACATAAGTACATAAATTCACTTGCATACACACACACACACACACACACACACACACACACATATATATATATATATATATATATATATAAATATATATATATATATATATTTATATATATTGACAAAGTTTATGTTGCAAAAATGGAAAAATATTAAATACGATAATGAGTGTTAGATAAAAACGTTTAATTTTCAAATATACTGTAGTATTGCATAGTTTCTCAAATAAAATTACTTAGAACGTCGTATTATTTGTTAAAAGTCATTCATGCAAATAGTAATAAATTCACACTCATACAATCGTTAAAATTACTACATAAACACATGTACACATGCACACGCACACACACACCACACACACACACACACACACACACACACACATATATATATATATATATACATATATATATATATATATATATATATATATGTGTGTGTGTGTGTGTGTGTTATGTGTGGGTTGCAAATTACAATATTTAATTTTACAAGCTGTCAAACCAATTTGCTTAGCGAATACGTGTTTTTTTTACGGCAATTGTATTTGAAAGTTCACAACGTCCAAAACAGTTCATGCGAATGTACAAATACAATCATATTAATTCTGTGTAGGTTTTATTGATTAATTTCTTTTGAAAGGCCTCGATGTTATCCCGAAGAACGTACAAACGTTATTATCATTATCTCAACGATTCTACGAATACTATTATCGAAAGATCCGTTCGATTCGATTAGATGTTTCTATCAAATGTCTTTATTTTTTATTTTAGTTCTTTATCTTTTGTAGTTTAGATGTTATCTACTTGAGATTTAATATATTTAACATTTTGTCATTGATTTCAATAGATGAAGTCAATAGAATACAAATGGCAACATTTGTATATTTTATTTAGAAAGTAGTTATTGAAACTTAAATTATTACAAAGTATTTTTTTTATTATCCTGTATAAATATATATATATATATATATATATATATATATATATATATATATTATTATTATCATCGTCATTATTAAATAAATAAATATTATTTAAATATAATTTAAAAATAATTAATATTACAATAAAAAAGTGAAGATATTCAGTTAGTATATTGATGTAATAATAAATAAAATTTGCTTATATAAGATAACTTAAATGAAACTGAAAAAGTCTAAGTGATGGTAGAAAGTAAATGTATGTTTAAACCCTTAATTTAATTTGGTCCATCCTATTATAGTGCATGTTTAAAAAATGTACAAAAGTTTATAAATTTAGTGATAAATAAACGATGAATGTAATAAAGAAATTAAATATAAATGAGAATGTGTGATTTTAAATTTTTTTAAATAATTATCAATGCAATATAAAATAAAAAATATGATATTGTATTTTTCATTAATAACTAATTTTGAATACTTAATATTTGTTATTATTAACTTTATAGTAAAAACAGTATTAGTAAAATTCCATGTCCATGTCAAAATTAAAGAAAATCTTACTTTCTTATAACATATTTTTATGCACATTTTATAACATATTGTGGTGTTCGGGGTGATAATTAAATAATTTTGTTATAGTAAATTTACCATAGTTTTAAAACAAGCAATAAAAATCGTACTTGTATTAGATTTTTTTAAATTTACATACATATATATATACATATATATATATATATATATATATATATATATATATGTGTTGTGTTTGTATATATATATATATATATATATATATATATATATATATATATATATATATATATATATATATATATATATATATATATATATATATATATATGAGCCTCAATTTAGACTGAAAAATAGTAAAGAGTAGTAAATTTTAGTAAGCAAGTAAATGTATGTCTAAACCCTTCACTCGCATTTGAGCTACCTATATATAATATTTCTGAAAAGCATTTTTTTAAAAAAAAGTTATTTTTAAATTATCCAATAATCATTTCCTTTTTTTTAAATTTAAACCACATTCACTTATTACGTATTTTATTACGTATTAATGCATGATTTCTAAAATATTTTTGAATTTCCTACTTGTTCTTAGTATTTTATTATAATTTGGTTACAATTTGAAGACTATATATGCGTATTTATGAGTGTGTGTGTGTGTGTATAAATATAAATTACATATCGATAAAATTAAAATTTAAAAATACTTATGACTGTAATTTAAATAGTAATATTTTGCTGGACTACTCTATGTACAAATACTTGATTTTATATAACATGAAGAATATTGACGAATATACACACAATATTAATTTAGTAAACTTTAAATTATAATTATAAGTAATTATAATTAATTTATGTTATATTAATATTATAATTAAGTTATTTTTTTAATATTTTTTTTGAGTATTCACAATTATTTATTTACTTATTTACATGCATGCTCTTTGTGACTATTTCTTATTTTGCAAGTGATTAATAAATTTAAAAAAAAATTTGAGCGTTAAAAAATATCATTCGTTTTTTATAATTCACAAGAATTTAATTTTATATTATACATGTTACAAAATATGTGTTAATTTCACACTAACGTATTTCAACTTATTATTTTCTAACATTACAATAATTATATTGTATATAATATTTTTTTTATCAATTTTAACCAAACATTTTATAATTATTATTAAAATTGAAAATTGGAATTTATTATAAAATTAATTATAACATTTATTTTTCTCTCTTTCTTTATATATATATATATATATATATATATATATATATATATATATATATATTTATATATATGAAAAATTAATTTATCATTATTTTTTTTAAAAAAATGATACTTGTCATTTTTATTAAATTAATTGGATTTTTTCTTGTAATTACGATCAGTCTTAAAGTGCAATGTAAATTTTAATATTTAGAAATAATATTTCAAAGAAACAGTATCATATTGATAGAAAATAAAAAAGATATAATACTTATATCAAATGAAGGAATAATTTTCCAAAATAAGTTTATTTCAACAAAATAACACATTCAATATTGTATATTAAGATAAATCATGATTGTCAAAAGTAATTTATTTTTAATATCATGAATTTGTTCTCTTTGAAATTAAAACATCATAGTAATATACCATTTTTTAATTTCACTGTAATAAATATATATATATATATATATATATATATATATACATATATATTTAATTCATGAATCCATACGTTTCAACGTCCAAGATTAATCGCATATATATACAATAATATGTGCAATGGAAATTATATTGGTAAATGATCCATTTGTCAATGTCTGTTATTATATCATATGTGTATTAAACATTTATGCCAAAGAGGATCGGCCCCAGGCCTTGAGGTAATCCTTTATTGTAAAGTATACTGTTCAATATTCAGTATAGGCTATTAATCCTCTATTGTCGATCGATTTCCAACGCTTAGTTCATATAAAAGCAATATATTTGTGATTGTGTATAATACACTGATAGATGATACTTAAAGGACTTTAAAACGAATTTTGATTTATAGAATAAATTCAACAGATCTATTTTATGTTCATTTCTGCAAATAAAAGAACAGGTATATTTATATATCTGCTTATGCATGACGTTTTTAAATATTAAAATTCATTGAATAATTAAAATAATTCAATTTTAAAAAATCAGTACATTGTGTAGTTAAATTAAATTAAAATATTTTACAATTATTAATTTTAATATGAACTAAAATAATTATATCTTCAATATTTGAATAAAAGCATTTTTCAGAAACTGTCAATTAAATTAATATTTATTTAATCCGATTTTACTTTAAAATTAAGAGATTTAAAGTTTTTTTCTAATATTTTTTAGACGTTATTTAGTAGGTGATACAAAAAAATAATTAAAACATATTAATATCTGTAATTAAATAGACATTATCATTATTATTTATTTTCTGTTTTAATGATCGCTTATTTATATATATATATATATATATATATATATATATATATACACGTGTGTAATATGAACAAGTTGTCTTCATATATTATGATATTTATTCACATATTACGAATTCCATAAAATCACTATACCAAAAATCCGTACAAAGAACAAAAAAACGTATTCAGTTAGCTTTGAAGTCTTGATAACCCCTTATTAAGAATGTCTGACTGATTATTTCTGACAAACGCACACATATGCGTGATATACATATATATACTGTACGAATGCTATATTTCCCTTTTCTCAATCGTGACGTATCGCAAGTGCATTTGAGCGTGACGTACAGCCAGACGTGTTAGATGTTAAAATTGAAAAAGACTATCTCGTTCGTCAGTAAAAAAATCGTAAATCATTGAACATATAAGAGGAAATGATGAATGCGTACCACGGTTTTGGTTTGCTTTTAAAACATGATTTACGTTGATTTTATGCTTCGATGTAATGGTACTACTGACTCCACTATAACGCCTCTTGTGCTCATCGACCGAAACCGACCGATTGTAATTCGTCGTTTGATACATTTTTGTTCCGTATACCTGAATTATTTTATAGCTGATAAAATATTCATTTTGCGGTTTTATAATATAAATGAATACGTTCAAATTATACGTTAATATGATTTAGTTTAGTTTACTAGATTAATTTCATCGATTCTATAATCCTATTTTAGTTCCATAATCAAATCTGTTTTAAAAAAAACTAGGTGAACTTTTAAGTAAGGAAGTTCATGATTGATATTTTTTAAAGAAATTCTTGTTGGACTTGAGGTCAATACTTGTAAATATTTACATCATTTCAAAGGTCAAACTATTCATCTACATCTTATTAATTATATAAATAGATTTTATTATAAATGACTAGACGATGAATAAAGTACAGTAAATGCTTACTTATTAAAACTAAAACATCAATTATCCTCCCACTTCTTATACCTACATTTCGTTAAATTAACTAATGTATCTTTTTATTTCTCAATTTTAACAACTGTCGAGACTGGAAATATAGTAACTATTTTTGAATTTAATTTCATAGAATATGAATATTTGCATTTTGATTTTAATTTCGCAATAAAATTGATTTTAATGTTAACGATACTATTTTAAATTTAACATTAATTTTAATTGGCATTTAAATAAAAATGTACAAAAATTGTTGCACTTATGTCATTAATTTTCTGAATTTCAAAATTGATAATCAGTTATATTATCTTTTTATATAGGTAAAAATGAAAATAATGTTGTAATTCTTTTGATTGATATATGATAATTTTGTTATACTAAAATTATTACATTTACTAAGAAAATATAACGAAGATAATATTAAGAGTTTTCAATTTTTTGCTATATTATATTGTTTAAATATTTTTTTTTAAAAAAAAAAATTGATTTGTTATTATTTTATGGTTATATTAAAATACCTTTTTTATTTATAACATGTTTTCGTTTAGAACCTAAATGAAGTGATAAAAATTTAAATATTATACAAAAACATGTATACATAAATTCACCTTTGGTTTATTTTTGGTATGTTTTATTTTTTTATAAATTTTTGAAATTTTATATATATATATATATATATATATATATATATATATATTATCATCATCATTATCAAAGCTTATATCAGGTCACTGTTAAACAAAAGCCTCATCGAATGTTATTAGGTCTTTCTAAATGTTTTTCCAACACTTTTCAACTGTATCAGTCCACAACTAATTTCTTACAATCCTTATTTTTAC
Organism: Neoneuromus ignobilis; assembly: GCA_029203775.1. NCBI lineage: Eukaryota > Metazoa > Arthropoda > Insecta > Megaloptera > Corydalidae > Neoneuromus > Neoneuromus ignobilis. Next base: position 31,160,229 of record CP092089.1, read on the forward strand.
AATAATTTATAATATCATCCTTCCATCTTTGATAAGGTTTTTTTGTAGGCCTCTTATCGTGGTTGCCACTCCATAATGATTATTGTTCATCTATTGTTTTCTCTTCTTGCTGTATGTCCTGCCTATGCCCATTTTATCATTTTTGTTTTGTTATATCAATTACCCTTATCGCTTTTTGTATTTATTTATAGGTTATATATATATATATATATATATATATATATATATATATAAACCGACTGATGTAGGTAATGGTTAACATACCACCTATTTTGCAGAGAAGTGCATTTAATTCCTGGATGGACATATAGGTTAGTCAGGACTCAAACCTTAGTGAACGTAACCTATGCAAGAAAGTAAATCCTGAATAAAAAGTTCTCACTAAACCACCTGGTCAGTTATGAATATGACTAAAGTCAGTTGTAAAATGCCAGCGAATGGAAATATTCATTGAGACATATTATGAAAAGTAATTTAATTATTCAATTTTATAGTATTTTGAAATTGGATTTCATTTAACATTAGACACAGCTATTTGTAAATACAATTTAACATAACTAATAAATCTCATACAAATTCGTGACAACTGTTTACAAATGTTCTGAATAATAACTTCCTGATCTGTGATATTATTATTGGCTACATATTGACAATATTAGAATGTGACTACATATCGTAAACAAATAAAACTTGTACAGACAAAGATCTATTGTATTAATTAAAACGCCTATTTCAAGTTATATTGTACAAAATATTGCTATTAATAATAATGCAAAATGTATGTAAATAGACATTATAATATTTAAGTCTTAAGAATGATATTTTATAAGCTTGTTTTTGTAACTGTTCTTTTTGCATATTGGAATATAATTATATTTTTAAATTATCATAACATTTTTCCATTTAATATATTATAAATATTATAATTGTTAATCGGAGTAGACATGCATAATGATTGATTTGCATTATAATAAATTTGAGTACAAAATAGTGACAGTTTATACATATATATATATATATATATATATATATATATATATATATATATATATAACATCCTGAATTTTAACACTTTGATTCTTGCATGGAGTTATCACATGATCGGGCCGATTTCCAATTGTTATTAAAAATCCTGTATTAGAATAAACATAAAAAGATATAATAACATTTCTCAGTTAATCTATACTCATATATAAAATTTGAATTTCAATACAAAATTGGCATTGAAATTGCAATACATATAATTCTTATAAAAATAAATATTTGACAAAAAGATATTTCTCTATCACTCTATACTCGGATGTAATATTTGAATTCTAATACTAAATTTGTATTGAAATTGCAATACATATAATTATGCATAAAAATAATCTTTTTACAAAATATTTCTTTGTCACTCTATCCTCAGATGTAACATTAAATTCTAATACTAAATTTGTATTGAAATTGCAATACATATAATTCTGTACAAAAATAAACACATTTGCCAAAAAAATATTTCTTTGTCACTTTATAATCGGATATAACATTTGAATTTGAATACTAAACTGTATTGAAATTGAAATAAATATAACATTCTAAATTAAAATAAACGTTTGAAGAAATAATTATTTTTCTCAGTCAATCTATACTCGTTTATTGTATATATTGTATATGTATATACAGTGATACAGATTACTTTTCTTACTGTAAATTCAAGATTACTATCTCTGTCTATCTCCCTGTTTTTTTTAATAAAACAGTGAAACAGTGATTATTTATGAGCAATGTTTAATCTTTAAGTAAAATAATACGAACACTATTACTATAAAAATAAAATAAATGTTATAAATTATGAGTGAATAATTTTTATTTGAGTGATTAAAATACTTTGGTATTAATACTAATGAGTTCAAATGATCTCAAAATATATCAGTATAGTGCTTGTTTTTAATGTTGTTTTTTTTAGTTTCCTTAAAGTTAAATTTAGTTTATTTTTACATAAAATATTATGCAAAAAATCAGATATGTGTAATCAGTAATCAATTTTTTCAGTTTATCATTACATGAAAATAATTTCTGTAATCGTTACACACGCACACACACACACACACATATATATATATATATATATATATATATATATATATATATAACTATTCCAATTAAATCCATTCTTCTGAACAGTTTTAACCAGTTGCGCTGGCAATTAATTAACATGCACGCGTGGCAAATCCGTCCAAAGCAATTCGAAACGAGTTGGTATTTGAAATCATTTTTTTATAAAGTTTTAGACACATACACACACATTAACGTTATAGTAAAACTCTTAAATTGATTAACAAATTTATTAATAATATTAATAATTTTTGAAAAGGAGTATTTCTTGGGTTTTGGTACGTTTGTTATTTTACCGAATAGAATAAAGGTATTAAAAAATTCCATATTCATTAGATAAAAGAATATTTTTCTGTAACTTTTTGCAAATTTTCTCATTAAAGGAAAAAATGATAAATATCTATCTTGCAGATCTACTCCACCCATACATTTGTAATCTAAAACTATATTAGGTTTTGTAATGTTTCCATTTTAGTCGGTATCATTTCTAATTTTTTTCTTTTTTTTTGTAATCATTTCTGCTTTGGAATGTTTTAAAAAAAGCAAATATATATCTTTTTTGTCCTTCCGTTTTACAGCTAAGATACCATTGCAAGGTCTTGAAAAAACTTCAAATATTTTTAATTTTGTCGCTGCGAGATCTTTTAGCATGTTCTTTCTATTAGATCTTACTGTTCAAATAGTATTAATTTTTTGTACATGTAATTTCCGATACAATTTTGGTGACGAATACCAGTTATCTAAAAATAAGGTGTGTCCAAAATCAACTAGAGGTCTACATAAATCCAGTACAACATTTTCTGATGCTCTATTATCAGAATAAAATAATTGTTGGATAAAATAGTTCTTTATAATAATAAAAAAAATTATTGTGCATTATAGTTACTTGATTATTATTCAATGAAAATATTTAAAATTAATGAAGTTTTACAAAAACGCACTTGTATGCCTTCAAAACAGAAGTGTGACATTTGCTAATTGAACTCCGATGTTATACTTAGCAAAGATCACACGACGTGCTGTGCACGTCATATCGGCATTTGGTACAGATAGCAATCGACGTGCATAGCACGTCATTCCAACACAAGTGGTTAATAATATATTTTAATTGCAGTTTTCTTCAGAATAACTTTTATATAAATTTAAATATATATAAGCGTGAAGATACATACATATTTAAAAATTCTAAAATATAACTTCTTAGAACATTTCTTATATTTTTTATGAAAACATTCTTTTTTGTTCTTTTAAAATCTAAATAATACATAAAGAAGTAAATATTTTATTGTGTTGGCGGATAATTTATTTGTATACCTGTTATATCTTTATATTTTTGAATAAAAATTATTCCTATAATTATTATTTATTATTTTCTATCTAAAACATATTTCTATTAAATAGTTTAATAAGTGTATTCAAGCGACACGCAATCTTTTTTTATAACAGTTCTTTGAAAAATACATTTACAAATATGTTTTTTATGAATATTGATACAATATTTTTATCGTCTAGATAATTGAAAAGCAGTGTAGAAATCATCAATGTAAACTACCTTCGAATGTTTACAAACTTACCGTTTGGCCTGTATAAAATTAACCAGAAACGTGCACTGTTTTTTATGTAATGATACTTCAACGCCTCAAATCGTATCAACACGTCTAATAATACGTTTCGTAGCAAAGGTGTCGTATTTATACATTTCGTACTCAGTAATCTGAAATGCAACTAGTTTACCACAACGAAATGTGGTAATCTCACGTCTGCATTTACCCGTCCATTGACCACAATGGCGTGTACCTTGTCCGATGGGCCGTTCTTTGCCGTGGGCGTTAGTGGCCGATGAGCAGAAGCCCATGCAGACATGGACATAAATTCACATACATATACACAAATACACACATACACAATAGCCGGATGTGTCTAATGTGTTGACATTGCCTTTTACTCGTCTCTCTACATGTAATCTTTCACTCAGTCACCTGTCATCCTAAACAGTGATAACACGTACAATTCATTATACAAGAGACATCCTGGAACAATTACTTCCTTTTTAGATTCCAATGTACGTCCGGACGTAGATCCGTGATGGATTGCTCGACTGTATCAGGAAACGATGGGCAGTGAATATCGACTAACCTTAACTACGTTTTCTAGTTAAAAAGTATTCAGCAGAATGCAAATAAAATTCATAATTAAGTTATTAATAAAAATCAATATTAGTAATTAATTGCAGGAATTGCAATAACTCCATATTTTTTTATTTCATAATTAAAAAGGAAGCTTAATGACACATTATTTAGTAAAAATATTTTTTAATGTATATATTTATTAATTGATAATTGCAACAAACTTTTCTTGAAAATATATTTAAATAACAAGTTCATTGCAATTTTAAATTTGATAACTGGAATATTACTAACTTAATCTAATTATAAATAAATAATTTAAATTTCACTCAATAAATTATTTATTATTTTTTTTCAATTTTAAAAATTAGAAAAATAAATAACTAAAAAATGTTTTCATATTAGATTTAATATCATAGAAAAATAATTTAAATACACACACAACATATATATATTCATGTTAATAAAATAATTCTGTAAGAATTTTGCCATGATAAAATTTTCTTTAAAATTTTAGTAAAAACACTTTCTTGATCAATTCCCATTTTTATGGGTTAATCTGAAATATATTTACACTCGTTAAATACATAAATAAATTATATTAATTGATTTAATTTTTAAGGCCTGTGATGTCGCCCATTCATATCTTTTTAAATAAAACCTTATAGACATATTAAAACATAATTTTATAAAAATATAATTTCATAAAATCTTAAAAAGTCATTTATTGATAACGTAGATAATTTAAAAAAAAACCTTTTATTTATAAATACGAGGGTTGTTTGATAAGTATGTTAAAAAAGTAAGAAAAACTAAATTGAAAAATTTAATCAAATTAATTAATTAATTAAATTAAACAATAAATAAATTTATCATTCTTATCAAACGACCCTCGTATATCGTTCTAAAAATTATAATTCAACATTTTCTAACTTGTATTATTTTTTTATCTTTTTATTTAAATCTAATACTCGAAATTATTATTCTGATTTACTTATTTTTAAAACAAAAATGATAAAGATTTTTTTGATTTTGCATACATTAAACAAAAAGATAATCGAGTTTAACGCTTTTTTATTAATTAAAAAAATAATTTATTTTGATATTAAGTGATATTTTTACATAACAGACTTTATTATTTAGGATATACATACATTTTACTTTATAAAAATTTAACATATTTAATTCTATTATATTGTTGTATTAAATGTTACAACACCTGAAAAAATAATGTAACTTTCCAATTACTTTGCTATAGAAATTGATATAAAATAGGCTTTACCAGGAGTCATTTATATCTTACAAAATGTTTTCATATGATCCTTTAGACTTTTTAGTTACAGATATTAAAATAAGCAACAGAAATTTTTTAATACAATCAACATGAAATTAGTATAGAAGTTTATTCATTTTTAAATTATGTCAAAAGCAAATTCAGATCGCAAATGATTGATGACCATTTACATTCGACATTTTAAATTAATACTTTGAACTTTTAAATCGATTTTATTAAATCGCCGAAAAAATCATTCATTTCTAAATTAAATTGAAATTTGTTTAGATTTTGAATATTTAATTTAAATTTTTGCTTTCATATTAAAAAAAAAGAAAATTAATTTTTGTTATACTATTTTCTAAGATCTTTTAGTTTTTGTATATTTTAAATACTATTATTGCTCACTTATAAATCATGTCTCAATTTGGTTCATATCAGAGGAAAATATCAATTTATGTTTTACTTAATGTATTTATTAAAGTATTAAACTAAATAAAAATTATTATTATAGCTTTATATCCTGAATAGTTATATAAACTTTGAAAAATATTAATATGAATATATTATGTTTTTAAATATTTAAATGAATTAAAAAACATAAATTTTTTGAATTAGTTAATATAATTTAAACAATATATAAAAATATTATCTATGTAAAGATCTTTTTAAAGTCTGCTTATGCCCGCGTTCATTACTCTCTTTGTAAGTACATAATTTTTATAGTTGATTATGTGAATATATATATATATATATATATATATATATATATATATATATATAAACTTATATACGTATATACATAAGTTTATAGAACATTAAAATGTGAGTTTATATTTAAAAAATATACATATCGCCTATAAACATCAATGGTTATAGTCAAGTACTAAAAAAGTGTAATTGCATTAAAAACGCATATTTCTCAAACCACTGATCTTTAAGAGTTTGTATTTTAATTTTCACGGTCTGCAAAAACATTTTATTACTACAAATGTTTAATTTTATGTGTATTCATTATTTATAATCTTTAATCTGACCTATTTTTTTTATTTTAAATTTGCCTGAAGCAAATGCACTCTTCCACATCTGATATTATTACAAGAAATATACATATCAGTGGATTATATATATATATATATATATATATATATATATATATATATATATATATGTGTGTGTGTGTGTGTGTGTGTGTGTGTGTGTGTGTTTGTGTGTTATGCACAAATATATGCAGATGTGTGCATTCATATACAATACGTTAATATTTTCTAATATATTATTAAAAATATTATTTTTCAACATAGGTTATTTATATTTTGTTAGATATTTTACAATCTTTTTTTATTAACAAATTTATTTCTTTTAGTAAAATTAATATGTATAAATATATATATATATATATATATATATATATATATATATATATATAAACAACTATAAATATAATCCATATATCCAAGTAATATAGTGATTAAACTATTTTTTAAATTATGTGTATAATTATAGCTGTTTTAATTTTCTCTTTTTTTAAAAAAAGTTTTTTGTATATATGTACATATATATATATATATATATATATATATATATATATATATATATATGTGTGTGTGTGTGTGTGTGTGTGTGTGTGTGTGAGTGTGAAATGCGGCTTTAAAAAAATAAATGTGAAAAAATACGATTTATGATTATGATTATTTTTTTAAAACGAAAATAATATATGTATTATGTTTATCTTTTTGATCGTAATAAATTCTTACCATAGTACAGAAGCGTCTATTTACTTCAACATGTAATTATCCGTATATAATCGAGTGCAATAGTGTTCATGTAAAGACCAGTGTGGCGTGACGTCACTGATGTCTTCATGCTCATCAAAATCTTGTTAAAATATAAGATTACACCAGGAGAATAAATTCTTAATAATAAATCTAATTTATATTAAAAATCTTATAATTTAAAATGTATTTTTTGCAATGAAAAATTTACTGTAAATACTTTAGAAGAAACTTGTTATATTTAATTATAGTTATATCTTTTTACAAATTTAACCTTTAATGTAAGCATAGGTCGCTGTTTGTTTATTAATAAAAGGTCTGATTTTATATAATCATATTCAATGATTAAATTAATATAAAATCAATTAAGAAATGATTTCTCTACCAATATTTTTTGTTGACATTCTTTTTATTTCATTTATACTTTTTTTAGTTATATATGATGTTGTGGTGATATTTTTTAAGTAATGTAATTTTAAGTATAATTAATAAAATGACAAAAATGTATAAATTATTCGAACGTTTATCCATAATTTGAACAAATCGTTCATAAATCGTTAATCAACATAAATTAGTATAAATAATGTCAATTTTAATTCAGGCTGATTTTTATTTATATTTTATGATACAAAATTCATATACGTGATGAAACTGTAAATTGCCGTAAAATAATACTGACGATCAAATTTTTATTACAACAATTTTATTATTGCTATATAAAATAAATATTATTTGAATAAAATTCTCAACTAACAATAAATTATAAAATTTATATGAAAAGAATATATTTAATATCATTAAAAATTAATTGTCTAGTATTTTTTTTATAAATTTAACAGTACTTTTAATAAAAAAAATTGTAGTTTGATTTAAATTTTCAACAAAACATCAAATCTGTGAATGTATTCGCTAATTTTTCTTTAAGTTGTATTTGTCGTCTGTTATCAAAGATTATAAAATATAATATTTATTAGTAAAGGTGTCGCGCCACCTACTGGTAGTAAGGTGCGTCTCACTAGGGGGGCACGACTCACAGTTTGAAGACAACGGAATAAAAAAGTCAATATAACAAGCAAATTAGATTTTAATTTTATTATATATAAATATATATGTAATATAAACATATGTATAATATTTTTACTATGAATATGTATGTGTATATATATTTAATTATTTATAAACATTAGTAGTTGTATTTTTTATTTTCTATTAACAATAAGCAAATGAAATAAAATTTTAATACAAATGAACATGTGTAACTTATATTCATAATTTTGTTTATTTATTACAATTTTAATTCAACTCTAGTTATTTAAAATATTTATATTTGTTCTGTTAATATGCCAATTGTATATTTGTATTCTTTCGAGAGATTTTTTTTAGAAAATTTTATTTTCGTTTTAAAATAATTTTATTTCATTATCACGTCTAATTATTTAAACAGTAAATGTTAAAATTTTACAAATTTTTAAAAATATGTATATATATATATATATAATATATAATCGGTTTATAAATACTGCTGATGTGTCGTTTGCCTATTTTACTCAGCTTCTCTGTTAATGTCAGAATTTTTGTGTCGGTTATATTTTTTTACTAGATGAGGTTTTTAGTCTCTTTCCCAACTCCCAATCTCCCGTATGATAGACGGTGATGCGTTTTATTAACAAAAATATGTATCAAATGATATTAAAAAAATAGTAAATATTTTCTATATAAAAAATAAATTGTTTAAATTCCTAGTAAATTATTTCATCAAAAATAACTAACATTATTACATAACGTACTGTATTTAATATGAATTACAAAATCATAAAGAGTCACATTTAACTGTTTTTCTAATATATTTGAAATATTTAAAAACACCTTATATCTTTATTTAAAATTATTTTATATAAATTCATCTTAATTTTTGTCATTTTATTTTAGTACTGTGACAAATTAATTTTAATAGAAATGAATCAGTTATCCCCAACGCCACAAGATTTTATGAAAATGTTTAATAATCAATAATTATACACTTTATTTTCTAATGCAAATTTCTATGTCTATTAGAATTGATAAAATCCAGATTTTATAATAAAGTCGTCTGATGCTGGTGGTATGGCAATCGAAATACGTATTAACGAATAAAGTGGACAATAAGTATGGAACATTTTTATAAAATCTTGTGGTGTTTGGGATGAGTGAATAATTTGTATTTCATTTTTGTTTATGATAAATTTTATTTTTCATTAAAAGCTTAATCAAAACTGAATGTAATTTATAAAAAGTAGATAATAGAAATTTTATTAAGCTAAAATATCTTGTATAAAATAATATTTTTAAACAGTTATTAAAAGGAAACATGAAAATAAAAACGTTTATAAAATCATAAGTTATTTCTTGTTACATATTATATATATATATATATATATATATATATATATATATGTATATAATTTAAATAAAGATTTAATTTCATTTTTTATTCATTTAAATAAAAAATAATGATTTAGCTGATAATAGAATATGGGTAATATTTTTCGATTTATACAAAAATATATACAAGTAATACGTTTAGTCATTTTTGATCGTTATCTATAATTAATAATTTTTGGAATATATTATTAAGATTAAAGGATTATAATAGTAATGATAAATTATATAAAAATAAATATTACTGAAAAATCAATCAAAATACATAAACTGTCACTGAACATAGTTTAAAAAAATATCTTAATAATAAATGAAGTAACTTTATAATCTAGATAAATAAGATATATAGAATAAACGTAATATTTTATAATAATCTTAATTTTATATAAAGATCAATGTTTTTGAATATTTTATCACAATATAAATTCTCTTTACATACAAAAAAAATCTTGTCTCGTATATATGTCAAATATAATTTTCATATTGCTAGAAATAGATAATATTACTTAAGTAAAAACAAGATATGAATATTTCATGTATGAAAAAGTATGTATATAAAAGTTAATCTCGTTACGCGTTCGATAAAACTGGTCAATTTAAAATTAATATATGCACATTTTAATCCGATTATATTGTATTAGAGATAATGAATTGTATGGTACAACAATTTTGACATATCTAATACGCTATTATACTTTTCTTTAATTCTTTTATTTTCTTTCTTTATGTTAAAGATTATCGAATATTTATTCCTTTATAGTTTGTATTATTCATTGTTCTTCATATACACATACTTCTAATATTCTGTAGAATGTTTCAGTCACACAGTTAGACATAGTGTTAGGAAAAAATCCGTATAAAAATTTTCACACAATTTTTTTTATAAAAATCTTTATACTTCTAAAAAGTTGTTTATTAGAAATGAATAAATTTTTGATTTTTTATGAATTCAAAAATTCGCATATAGCAATGGTTTTTTGAGGTAATGCATTATCATGCAACAAGTATTATCATCCCGACTTTAGATATTTAGACTTATTTTTACCGTTTTTCGCCACAAATGATTTATAACACTTAAATAATACTTAACAGTAACAATTTCACTTTTACGATAATTGATGCCTTTTGAATCATAAAAATAAATGTACATTGTTTTTACTTGCGAATTTACTTTCAATGAATCTGATGATGTCTATAATGTACTATCGTGTTTAGTTTTTCTGAAACGTATTTAAAACACTACGTCTCATCCCTAGTAACAAAAAGCAGTCATAAGACCAGTGATGACATACGCAGCACCGATATGGAGGAATTCATACAACTCCCATATCGTCTCGCTACAGACAACCCAGAACAAGATTTCACATGATTCTTGACAAAAGAAGATGGTATAAAACTTCTATACTGCATAAAGAAGCCGGAATAGACACGGTTGCAGACTTCATCAGCATCATGGGGTGGAAATTCTACACGAGGAAAAAGAATCATGACAACTCATTGATAAATGGTCTTGAAAGACCCAAGATAGTACCCATAGGTAGCCGGGTAGAAAAACACAGAAGAAGAAACGTCACAATGCAACCCTACATATTTACAGAGGATTACGAGACAAAGACGAAAAGACCAGCCACAGCTGGTCGACAAAACGAAAACACAAGTATAAATTTTTCACATGATCGAGGAATCAACCTCGGCCGGGAAGGGGGTGGGCGAGCTGCAAGTTTACGACAGCATCTATTCGACACAATTTTAGAATAGATATCAGGGTTTTTTGAAATTTTTCCCAGATAGCATACGGATATAGAAGGCTGAACAATGTATAAGAAGAAACAAACAGATGTGAAGACATATAACGAGCTACGTGGGCATATCATACGTCTCTAGATATGTTAAAGAAAAGAAGAGCAAAATCATCAGAAGACAAAGAACAACAAAAGCTGAAAAAAAACTAGTAACAATCCAAGAATTTGTAATTTATTTTGGCTATCTCAATGATATCCTTGCAATGATGAAAGCGTGCTTTTTCTTGATCTTTTATTAGTTTGCATGTAACAAATCCAGCACAAACCTTTATTTTCTTCATTTTTTTTTGTTAATATTTCATAGATTGTATCCTTAGACACCCTAAACTCTTTGGTAAGCATTCTACATATCATACTCCAATTAACAGTAATAATTTCGTGGACTTTTTTTTTAAAAAAAAAATCGGTGATCATGGTTTTAGGATGGTCTGATCTTGAATTTTAATTGATTTCTTCTTTACAATTTTCAAAACTACTTATCATACTTTGACTAAATTGCAACAGTTGGTAGAGAAGATAGATATTCATAAACATCACTCTTTAGATTTTAAAAGATGCTGCAAGTTTTGGCGGGAAAATGAAAGTTCAGTTTCTTTCTCATCTCACTGTGTAATATGATATTTTTATAATTTTATGTTTCGACATTATTTCTAAGTTATATTATTTGATATTTCATTTCCTTAAATTATATTTTTTGTATATTGAATCATTTCGATGTTTTTATTATAATACTTCTTAAACCTCTTTGACTGTATAAATTTCAATTTTGAAACTAAAAACAGAGTATATAAAGTTGTCTAAAAATAATGGAAATATTTAAACTGATTGTAGTATCAAAAAAAGCATCTATTCACGATTACATGACGAGAAAATTAAATTCAATGCTAATAATAATTAATTGTCATTGCGATATATATTCTTTAATTATAATTCGATCTGTTGATACATATCTATCTGTATCAGTCAATTGATCTTCGAACGTCTCAATTATACTTTGAATTATTGCACTCGGTTCGCTATACACACAACATATTTATTTAACCAGTATGAAAAACATATCCTTATTAATATTTTTTATTCTTATAGAATTCTAGGATTTATGTAAATTTACTGTATGAATTTGTAATTTTTATAAATAAAAATTAAAAGATTTATTTGTGATAAAATAAAATGTACAATAATTAATGAAAATGTTATATTTCATTAATTTTTATCGTTTTATTCAGACAGTAATAATAATAACTATAAATTATTTTTATATTTTTTTATAAAATTGATACTTTTTTCAAAATATTTTAAAAAGTGTAGTTGTTAATAAAAATTCCTGACAAAATCAATGTAGATAAAAATATAAAATCTCTTAATATTCTTATATTGCTTTATTAATTATTTTTATGAAATTCGAATAAAACATGATGAATTTAAAATAAAATTCATTATATTAAAATCATCGAGAAATCAAATCAATTAATATTTTAAGTGCATAGTTGTATACATTTTTAGAACTTGCAATATTATTTTTCTTAAATAGAAATAATTGCATATGTTTGTCATTGAAAATATATTTATAGTAATTTTAATCAATTTATAAATGTGACTTGATAGAAAGTAGACGGTAATATGAACAAAATAAAATGTATTATTCACAGAATTTTAAAATAAAAATGACACAATAATTGCAGATAAAAATATAAATTTAAATATCGGACCATCCATTCATTATTCATTAAAAAAAAATGCTTTAAATGCAAATAAAAACATACTTCTTTTAAGACTTAAGTATTTTAATAAATTTATTTATGAAATATAATTAAAATATCTTTATTATGTTTCTCTCTCTCTCTCCCTCTCTCTCTCTCTCTATATATATATATATATAAACATCATTATATTTGTAATTTTCATAAATAATGACGTATTTGAAATGAAATACATAATTAAGTTTGTACAAAAGGCTTTTATTTTTTAATTAATAATATAATTGCCGTTATTATCTATGACGTTTTACTATCTTGTTTCCAAAAATTCAATTCCGTACTTTATAAAATCTGGATTTTTGAAAAGAAAAATGTACTCGAGGTAATTTTTGACTTTATCAACGTTTGAATTTTTTTCTCCAGCAAGTACACTATAAATATAGATAAGTGTAATTAAATATTATTAATATATAAAAATTAGTTTATTTTTTTCATATTTTTAGACAGCTATTCCTTTGGTGTATTCATAATATGGATGTTATAAAATTTTATTTACTTAAGATATTAATCTCTATGTACAAAAAAATCTATAATCCTTTTATAAATGATAAACGTTTAAAAAAACATTATACTTTTAAAAGGATAAAAACTTATTTGAATTTCAAAAATAAAAAATGTGTAACAATTATAAAAATAAATATTTTTATTTAGTTACAAAATAAATTAATATGTCATTATTTATTTTGTAATGGACTTGCAAATTTGATAATTATGTATTTTTTTATACAAGTTGAGATTGACTAAAATTTCAGATGTAAAACGAGTTTATGAATGAATGATTGATTAATGATTATGTTTTTTTCAAATTTCAATAAGTAAAAAGTAAAAAAAAGTACATATAACCGATATAAATTCTTTACATCAATAACAACGTTTCAAAAGGTAAGATCGAACACCATATTAAAAAATAACAGAAAATCATTGATATAAGTCAAAAGTGTTTATTTAATGAGATTCTTTAATTGAAATGTTCATTAGAATATTCAAATAACACGTCTTAATTATAATAGTCATATAATTGAATACTTTCAAAATAAGAACTGAACGACTAGTGCCAATTTAACACATTCAATTACCAAAAAAAAGAATATAACATAGTGATGTAGTGTTCGTCAAGAATCCAATCCGAGATGGTGTCGGTGTGTTGGCGTAGCCATAATATGTGCCACATGCGGGCATCTTAAATACACTCATCTCACATTTGAACTGACAGAGTTATTTGACAGATATCTGTTTTAAAGTGTTTACTATTGCTGGAGAATACTCGATTGTTGCTTTTAGTGAGATGACTCTCTCGTTTATGGTTGAGTGCAGTGTTTGATTATAATTGAAGTTAATTACTTCTTCTTTCCTTCATGTCGTATACAGTTATATATTTTCATAATATCCGTATTGTAAAATTATATATATATATATAAGATTTTATATATTTACACATTAAATAAAGATAACATTTCGAAACACATAAGATCTTAATGTATTCCTAATATGGAATTTTGTTTATCAAAATATTATTATTGATTTTAGTAATTAATTATCGATATAAAATCGAATGTATATAGTAACAAACTAATACAATACGGATAAGGACTGTAGTGTCCGTTTCAATTTATAATTTTTTTTTCAGTTTTGGTGTTCTTCGTCTTCTGATGATTTAGTGCTTTTTTTCTTTAACGTACCTAGGGACGTATGATATGCCCCCGTAGCTCGTTATGTGTCTTCATATCTGTTTGTATCTTTTTATACATTGTTCAGTCTTCTGTATCTGTACGTTATCTGGGAAAAATATTTATAAAAATAAATCTTTATTGTTGTCAGTCTTAAAATAGTATTACGAAAAATACATATATTTTTACAAACTGTGGTAAAATAACAATTTAAATTTGTTGAATTTTATTTTATCTTAAAAGTTAACTTTACAACCCTATATGATAATCAGTCAAATATAAATTAATTTTTTTTCGTACTCTTTATTAAATTAACATTTTTCAAATCTATATACAAGTCATTTTTTATATATTTTCCTCTAATAATTAAATATAGGGTCAACCAAATGTAACGCCTAGATTTGTGTTTTATTAAAAAGAAACTATATACGAGGTTGTTTGAAAAGTCCGTGTAAAAATAAAAACTGCTTCATTTTTTTGAATAAATCGTTTTTATTTTTCAACATAGTCTCCTTTTAGGCTTATACACTTCATCCAACGCTGCTCTAGTTTGTTGATCCCTTCCGAATAATAGGATTTGTCCAAGTCTGTAAAATAGTCATTCGTTCCTGCAATCACCTCCTCGTTCGAATAAAATCTTTTTCCCGCGAGCCATTTCTTCATATTAGGGTACAAATAATAGTCCGATGGAGCCAAGTCTGGAGAATAGGGGGATGTGAAACGATTTGGAACCCTATTTCCATTAGTTTTGCGGCCACAACTGCTGAGGTGTGAGCTGGTGCGTTGTCGTGATGAAAGAGGACTTTTTTGTGGGCTAATCGGGGACGTTTTTCTTGCAACTCGGTTTTCAAACGATCCAATAACAATGAATAATATGCACCTGTAATGGTTTTACCCTTTTCCAAATAGTCGATAAAGATTATTCCTTGCGAATCCCAAAAGACAGTCGCCATAACCTTCCCGGCCGAAGGAATTGTCTTCGCCTTTTTCGGAGCAGATTCCCCCTTGATAACCCATTGTTTAGACTGCTCTTTGGTCTCAGGAGTGTAGTGATGTATCCATGTTTCATCTACAGTAATGAAACGACGCTTAAAGTCCTGCGGATTTCGCTGAAACAGCTGCAAACCGTTCTTGCAACACTTCACACGACCTCATTTTTGGTCGATCGTGAGCAATCGCGGCGCCCACCTGGCGGATAGCTTTTTCATGTCCAAATGTTGGTGCAAAATATTATGTACCCGTTCACACGAGATGCCTACAGCACTAGTAATCTCACGCACTTTCACTCTTCTGTCATCCATCACCATATCATGGATTTTATCAATGATTTCTGGAGTGGTGACCTCAACAGGGCGTCCAGAACGTTCAGCGTCTCTTGTGTTCATATGGCCACTCCGAAAATTTTGAAACCACTTATAAACCGCACTAGTCGAAGGTGCAGAGTCACTATAATGTTTATCAAGCTTCTGTTTAGTCTCCTGAGGCGTTTTGCCTTTAATGAAGTAGTGTTTAATCAACACGCGAAATTCTTTTTCGTCCATTATTTGACAATCACTCGATTTCCTTGATTCTAACGATTGTCAAACACAAAGGAATAGACCGATATGGCTGAAACTTGATGTGTGTTCTTCCAAGAGGTGCTACTAATTAAAAATAACCTCGATATGCACCAGTGGTGCCATCTTTCGGAATTTACACGGACTTATCAAACGACCTCGTACATGCCTCCCTATACACCACCCTATACAAATGTTTCTTTTTAATAAAGCACAAATCTAGACGTCATACTTGGATGGCGTTATACTTTTGCCGTCAAATTGGCAGTTTTTTATTTCTTATATTCTAGAAATAAGCATGGTGTATCTAAAACCAGTTGCACACAGTGTTCTGCCTTTTATTCATTTTAGAATTGTTATCTTCTTAACGCCTTCTTGAGTGGTCCAAACAAATGGTAATCACAAGGCAATAAATCGGGGCTGTAAGGACGATTTTTGACAATAGTTCACTGGATTTGTGTAAATTTCTCTTGGGTTAGGGTAGAAATATAAAGCCTAATGTTATGATGGAATTTTCGGAATTTTAATTCATTCCAAATGACGAACTGTACACTACCATAACTTATTTCAATTTCTTTATAAATTTCATCCACTATTAATCGCTGATCATCTTTAATGAGGTCTCAAATTGTTTGAATATTGTCTGGCATGATGCTGGTCTTGGGGTGTCGCGAATATGACAAATTTTGAACGTTATTACGTCTACCAGCAAATGCCTATGACATGTAAACAAATACTTCTTCGATAAAGTTTCATTTCTAAACTGTTCACATAATCTTTGCAAAATTTCGATCGGTTTTACATTTTTAATTATAATGTATTATCAATAGTACCAGGTACTGCTTACTCGCCTATCATACTATTTACTCAAGAGTCAAATGCGAAGTCATATGCACGGCGAGCCCCATTAATATCCCCATTTGATTTCAATCTCAAATGTTTGCTCGTTCAATAAGTGAAAAAAAAATCGGTTTATATTTAACCTACTCTCGTATTTATGAAAAAAATTTTAATAATTGTTAAATATTTTTTTAAAAAACTATCAATTAAATGTAAATTATTACAAAATATTATTTATTTACAATTGTAAAAATGCTAACATATATTTTTGATTTTATAACTTTTTTTAATCAATAGTTGATAAAAATATAGATTTAATAACTTTATATATATATATATATATATATATATATATATATATATATATAGAGAGAGAGAGAGAGAGAGAGAGAGAAAGAGAGGTGTTTTTAAAGCGTGATAGAACTTTAAATTGAATCCCTATCGAAAGTTCTGTCTAACGTAAAAAAACAGCTTTATTATACCTTTATATATATTCATATATACACACACATGTATATATATAAAAGGTGTTTTTTTTTCGATAGGGATTCAATTTAATGTTCTATCACATTTAAAATTCTCTCTCTCTCTCTCTCTCTCTCTATATATATATATATATATATATACACGAGGGTCGTTTGATAAGTATGGTAAAAAAGTAAGAAAAACTAAATTGAAAAAATTAGTTCAATTATTTAATTCATTAAATTAAACAGTAAATAAATTTACCATACTTATCAAACGACTCTCGTATATATATATATATATATATATATATATATATATATATATATATATATATATATATATATATATATATATATATATATATATATATATATATATATATATATATATATGTGTGTATGTGTGGACATACATTCAAATTTTATGCAGATATAAATACTATAATTTGTTTATGTTAAACATAACTTATTATGCACTTTAACGTCGTTTTCTTCAATTAAATGACATTTAAACTTAACAACTTAAGTATGTTTATTTATCACATAATAAGCTACAATTTTACTTCAAATATTTGTGTTACGTTATTTCATTAAACAAGTATCACTATATTTAATATTCAAAAATAAATGATTTCAAGTGCTACAGAATCCAAACCCTCGTAGTTAAATTAGTTGATACAATAAAAAAAACACCGAAGACAACTATAAGATTTATAACGTATTACCGTGAGACAGATCCCTTCCTCTCTATAAGATATTAGAATAATCATTTCAGTGTATTTATGTGTGCGAACGATAATAAATCTAAAAAATATTTTACTTCAATTTAATTTTCTCATTTCCATACAAATGATCGGACATAAACATATTCAAGGTGACTGCATAGAGGGCCGGGTCTTGCCTCGACAACTTTTCTAGGCACATTATGTGGAGACGTGCGGGGAACATAGATTATAGCAGTGGCCTCCGCACATACTTAACACGCACAAATACTATCTATTCAATTTTACATTATATATATATATATATATATATATATATATATATATATATAAATTATTTTATTTAATTATCTATTTCTTTTTCCTTTTTTATATTTTTTACATCAATATATGATTATTTAGTTCTACAGTTTGATATAAATAATATTTCAAAATAACTGTAAAATGATAGAATTTATTTTGTTGTACAATAGTATTAAAAAAAAGTACTTTAAAATATTTCTTATGCTTATGTAAAATGTTAGGTTATTTATTTAAGCCATGTTAGTATGTAAACATATTTATATATATATATATATATATATATATATATATATATATATGTGTGTGTGTGTGTGTGTGTGTGTGTGTGTGTGTGTGTGCGTTGTATGATTTTTTAATTAAAATTAAATTTCTCAATAAAATAATTTTATTTTGAGTTTTTGCTTTTGTACTCAAGTTCCTGAATAGAATGATGTAAATAGAAACTTAATATTCATATAATATTGATACTTTCATATTAAAAAAATTAAATTATAAAGTTATTTTTTTATGATAGATTGATTAAATAAATGAAGTATAAGGTGTTAACTTAAGAATCATTTTCATTTTTTATAACAGTAATTTAATTTATTGTTTGTTTTGGAACTGTGGCTGATTCACCTTTTAACAGAAATGAATTATTGTCCCAACACCACAATGGTTATAAAGTGTTCAATAATCACTAATTGTTTATAACTATGTCGGCTGATGCGCATTTCGATGGCGATGCCGTCATCGAAAAAGCCTTTTTGTTAAAATCATTTTAATTTTAATAAAAAGGCTCATTTATTAACAAATATTTTAACAAAAAGACTCTGACGATAATGGCATCGTCATTGAAATGCGCATCAGCCGACATAGTTATAAACAATAAGTGATTATTGAACACTTTATAACCATTGTGGTGTTGGGACAAAAATTCATTTGTGTTAAAGTAATATAATTAATAGACGTTGATTTCTTTCATTTCTAATATTAATTTTAATACATAATTTTTTTTCTTTTGTGTATATGAGTGTGTATATACTCGTGTATATATATATATATATATATATATATATATATATATATATATATATATATATATATACATATATACATACATACATATCTCCAATAATTAAATATTTTCTCTCCAATTAATTTAGATGAATTTTTCAAATATTATTATATCAAAATATTTTTTAACATTATTTTAAAATTTTAAATTACATTTGAAAGGATTTCATTTGCAATAAAATCATAAATCGTTTCTATTTATATGAAATATACAATTTTTTTAAATAGATATTAGTTTAGAAATAACATAGAATTATTCTGTCCACTGAATTAGTTTCTGATAGTTTTGAATCTGATTTATGTATTTGCTATATTATCAAACATTATACAAAATAAAAAATTGAAAAGCAATTATTATATTTCTTAATAATAATCGTTATAATTAGAAAAATCTAATTTATACTAAGTTGATCAAATAAATGTAATTATCATAAAATTGTTTTAATATATAATTAATGTATTTTTTTTATTTTAATTCCTTATTTCTGAAATGAATGGTTTCATTAAAATTAAAATAATCAGTAATATTATATATATATATATATATATATATATATATATATATATATATTATATATATATATATTCTTCGAAGTTTATTCCAAATTAATAATTAATCAGTTATTATATATACAATATATATTTCTGATATGAAAGTAATTGAAAATAATTATTTTGTATATACTCTATTGACATATATATATATATATATATATATATATATATATATATATATATATATATATATATATAGCATGATAACGTTCGTGTATACGAATTGGTGGCTGTTCCCTCTGGCTGTCTGTTTGAGACTCGCGCGTCAGTCACGCGTCTGTCACGCCATAACATGCCCTCAACATTTTTCTCGTCAACTAGGGTGCGGTTGCTGTATGAAAATTAAAAAAAAATCGTTTTTTAAACAAGTACCAAATCATCCTGTTATGTATTGATAAATAATATATGATAACAGATTACCAATTTTTCATATCCATTTTCCATTCATTTGATTTGAATAATGTAGTATGAAAAAGAAGACTGCAAATTTTATATATTATGTAATTTGTTGTGTATATATACATATATATTTATATATATAAAGAGAGAGAGAGAGGATAAAAATTGTGTATAGATGTGTATTTCAAAAAATATGAAATGTTTGAAAAAGCTGAAATTGTATAAATGGTCTATAAATAAAATACAAATCTTTAGGCATACATTTTTCTGAATCACGTTGAAATAATTTTTAAAATGTACTGATGTACATTATACATTAGAATTGTAAACTAATTGTCCAGTATGGCAAAATTTAAATCTGAGCTCTGTGTGTCTTTTCTTTGCCATCATTAC
Source organism: Neoneuromus ignobilis (assembly GCA_029203775.1). NCBI lineage: Eukaryota > Metazoa > Arthropoda > Insecta > Megaloptera > Corydalidae > Neoneuromus > Neoneuromus ignobilis. The sequence goes on from CP092089.1 coordinate 31,181,435, forward strand.
TCCTTTCTTATTTATAAGCATTTAATATTAATTAAATAATATGAATGAGGAAGCATAGACTCATGCAAAACGAAAGATAAACGTAGATTTAAATTCATCTGAAACAATGAATATTGTATCTACTTAGTCACACATTTTTTTTATTTATTTTATATTTCTAAATAAAGTTTGTTACAAAATACTGAATTTAATAAAAAAAATGTTCTTTACTCAAAATAAACCCGAAGAAAGTTTTACACATATTTGTACTCTATACGTACATACATACATACATATATATATATATATATATATGTGTGTGTGTGTGTGTGTGTGTGTGTGTGTGTGTATGTACATATTATTAAAAAAATTCTTCATCTGAGTAATTGTTAATTTATGGAGAGAAATTATTCTCGGAATAACTTTCTGTAATAAATTTTTGCATATAAACGCAATGAAAGAATTTGAAACTGTCACTGTTTAGTTCTTATATACAAAATACTTTAACTTTCATACATTGTCATGAAACCACACCTTGTGGGTTGGTCAAAAGATAGCTCGAATAACGAGCCAGACTGGCCAATACAACGTAAACGATATCAAAAGTTTTTTTTCAATAGCGTATTTTTTTATTAATGTCCACATTAAATTTGCAAAACGATATCGTAGCTCGTACATAATTTCTACTATTGCGACACGAATCGATCGAGATAAAAAAATATTTAAAATATGATGTAGAAGAACGGACAGAATCATAAAATGATAATTGAATTAAAAAATATGTGGGCGTTGCACACATTTATAAACATATACCGTGCAGTTATTTGCATAATATATTCAACAACATATTCGCAAATTTATACAATACATGAAGTCATCTTTAGTTAGTGCTGCATAACAAAATGAAGTATTAGTTAAATACTGTTAAATATCTAAAAACTCATTTGTTGGAAATAAAAAATCAGTTATTGCTAATATGTTACTGAATAATTAATCATATACTTTAAATTGGTTACTTTAATTGAATTTTGATATTAAACTTTTATTATTTAATCTTATTTTCAGTGTGATTTATTCTAATAATTACCTATTATTTATTAATAAATAGAAGTAATGAAAAAATGTAATTTTTAAAAACAAATTGTACGTAGGAGATTGTAATAAAAAATCATTTTTTTATACTAATATTTAATAAATATCAAATAGTTTAATATTCATTATTTCTAATGCAATAAAAATATTTTTACTAGTACTTACAAATTGTTCATATAGGGTCATCCAAATGTAACGCCTAGATTTGTGTTTTATTAAAATAACTATACACATATTTTTCCATAAACCACCCTATACACATGTTTCTTTTTAATAAAACACAAATCTGGGTGTCATAGTTGAATGACCCTATATTATTTTTAAGCATGACAGTTTTTAAATGCAATTCTCTATTTTATGGATTGATCAAACTACATGTTTAATTATTTATATAAAGCATTTTTTTGGGAAAAATTTAAAGAGAATTAAATAAATCCACATATCTAAGTTTTTCAGAAACAAACTAAAATCATATTTTTACCTATATATATATATATATATATATATATATATATATATATATATATAAATTCAAAAAATAAATTGTATTTGTAACATTAAATTATCAATATTTTTGGTTATTCTTGTAGTAATTTTTTAAAATATATTATTAACTTAGATAATCCATAATGAATTATATATCAAATAAAGTGAATTATTTTAATATCATTTATGTGACTAAATATTAAAAATATTTTTTAAAAAAAATAGAAATAAACAATTCGTCTTTAATCCAATCCAGAAATGTGTCCTAAGATACATTTATTTGACTTAATCAGTTCTGTTCTCATGTATTTTAAAACTACTGTATTTTTTTCTGAAATACTTAAATATATCTGAGAAAATGAATTAATTCCTTAAAGCATGCTACTAGAAAATTTTAAAAACTTCAATTTTTTTAATTATGTATTTAGGTTCATCAGTCAGATTTTTAATATCTTAATTTTTTATTTGTTTATTAATAATTATGAAACCATTAAGTAACAAGGATTCTTGGGACAAAGGTAAGCAAAGTTGTGTAGAGAGCGTAATTTAATAGCGAAAGACCTGTATAGTAAGCTAAAAATCATTTTCGAAGAGGTGGTTATACCGTGGAATTATGTGCTTCAAAGGATAAATGAAAATTATAAGTTTGCTCCATATTAAATTCTATGAATGACATATTTAATTATCTACAATATAATAAAAAAATAAATAGATAAAATCTGATATTTATTTTTTAAAAATAGAATACTTCTCTGTTCAAAAAATAAGGTGACTTTAATTTGAAACTCGCGCGAAAGTCTTAGTCTAAAAAACTTTTTTTACTAGGTTGGCACAACCTTCAGTGACACTCGATCCTAATTTCAGTTTGATATGCAAAATAGTTTATAAGTTACAGCAGTTTATTTACATCAACTTTTTGCCTTTTTTCAATTTTTAAAATGTTTAATATTGTTGAACAAAGAAGTTGTATTAAATTTTGTATTAAAAAGAAATATAAACGTTTAAAATGATGCAGAAAGCAGTCGGTGATCAATCTTTATCAAGAAATATTGTATTCTAGTGGCATAAGCTGTTCAGAGAAGGTCATAACCTCGTTTTGGTCGTCCATCAACATCAATAACCAAAGAACATATCGAAAAAATTAGAAACAAAGTAATGAGAAATTGTTATTTGACTGTAAGAGAGCTTACTGAAGATATTGGCATATTAATAGGTTCAGTAGACGCAATTTTAAGTGATATTTTGGGCTTGAAACGTTTTTTAGCAATACAATTATGTTCGTGATATGAATATTTGTGACTTTTTCGCCAAAAATTCAATAAATATTGCTCCACAAGCACCGTATTCTCTCTTCTGTGATTTTTTCCTGTTCAGTCGATTAAAAAACCATTTTGAGGAACCCGATTTCACTCTCTCTCCTTCTCTTTATATATATATATATATATATATATATATATATATATATATATATATATATAAAACAAAATATGTATGTGAAAATTTCAATTTCTTTGAGATTGTTGTCACAAAGTGGCAAAACTTTGTAAGTATTAAGTCATAAATAATAAACATGTTGTATATTATTATGACATTTTACAAACATTCAACAATTTTACATTGCAATAAGTCTGATAAATGTGCATCCAACAATGTTTTCATTGTGCATCATTCATATATTATAAATATGGACATCAGCAAACCATAAGTTCATGTGTATATGCGTTTTATTTGTATTTCACTGCATGCATTTTTTCCACAACAATATGACGTGTGCGAGGTGAGTTGAAGGCGTGGAAAATAATGAGATCATGAGACAAAGTGACAGCGTTACTCAAGGGATTAAACTGAAATATATGCAGTGTGTATGGAGGTTGCATGCATGGAGACATGAACACGCAATCCGTACCTACTTTTGGTGCGGTCAACACATCATATTTATATGAGGTAATATCTAGTTGTGTTATTGTGCCTTGTTTGAAAAATAAAAGGACACGGTTTTTTTTCATTAAAAGTAGTCATTTATTCTAATCATAAATGATGAAGATTGTTCTTTGTCATTTGATTTAGTAATGTACACGAAATACATTTCTCCGAAAAATGGTATCACAATCGAAGATTACTCTTGTATAAATTTAGCTAAACTTGCTAATTTCCAAAATTATTTAACTGAATTAATATAAGTTATTTTTTTACATTTTTACTGAAACAAAAACCTAATTTAAAATATTATAAAGGAACAATTACAGAAATGAATCATAAAATAATTAACCATAATTAAAATATTCATTTCTTTAATTATACCATTAATTATTTATACAATTAAAATTTCAAACTTTATTAAAATTTACTCAATTAAACTCATTTAACGAGATATTCAAGTTATTAATTTAATTTTTTTTTTATTATAACACTTATATGATTTTTATTACAATTCATCATTTATTTTAATTGTATAATACTATAAAATTTAATATTAAAAATTTTATTAAAATTGCAATTCTTTAATAATCTCATTTTCTCAGAAAATTGAACCCATACTTCCTTTTTTTGATTAATTTTAATACTTTTCAAATATTTATATTTAAACGTTAAATTATTATTTTTAATATAAGTTTTTATTTGAGACAATAAATTGTGAAATTAAATATTATTTTTTAATCGAAAATCGAAAAGTGATATGAGAATTTTTATATAATGATCATAAAAAAATCAAATTAATATAATATAAAAAAATAACAAATTAAGTTTTATTACCCATATATATATATATATATATATATATATATATATATATATATATATATATATATATATATTTATATATATATATATATATATATATATATATATATATATGTATTTACATATATATATATAAAAATATACTTTAAAAAAAAATACTTTAAAAATATTTTTTAAATATAATAACTTAAGTAAATAAAAAAATTCAAATGTATATTTATTTATATCAAAACCACTTAGAGGTATTATAATTACAAAAAAAGAAATCAAAAAAATGTTAAAATTATATATTTCAATCATAGTGAATGTATTATTTGAATTTAATGTTCAAATTATGATTAAAATTGATCGTTGCATTTCTAACCGCACCTAACAAAACTTGTGTGGTATCAAAGTAGTTAAATTGCTTATGATTTTATTTGGTCTAATTACAATATATTGTTGATCGTCGATATGCTATATCCTTAGGACCTGTAAGTGCTGTTAGATTTTAAGATAATTAACTGTAGCACGAACATAACAATTGTTTAGTAGAAATATACTCAATATATTTTTAATCATTTATCTTAATTTATATATATATATGTTTGTGTGTGTGTATAATTTGCAATACATATAATAAAAATATTATGAATAATTTCTTAAACCGTTGTCTAAATTACATATGTAAAAATATTAGAGTCAAATAACATTTTCACTATGCATAATCATATAAATTAGTCATCCGAAAAGTTCGTGCCATTTTTTATTTATTTGTAATCAATTATGCAATTTCCATTATTTTTGATTATCGCTAATCATTGTATTGACAGCTTTTGAATAAAATATCTGAAGTTATTCTCAGATTTCATTACAAAAAACTTGTATAGATGCTTTTTGATATCACTTATATTGTTATTTTTTTCTTTTAAGAAATTATTAAAGGGAACGAAACAAATAGAGTAATCTGATGGAACAATACGAAATAAATAAAGTAGATGATTGATAACATATTAATCGAAATCCTTTAATTTCTGTTGCGTATTAATTGCAAATATGTGGTCATACATTATCTTGATGGAACACAACTTGAGGCTATTGGCCATGAAGACATTTTTCTTAAATTGTTACTTTTAAATTGTCTAATGGGGTATGTCATAGTATCTTACAGCGTTTAAGGTTTCATTTATTCCAAACAGCATACAGTAAATGATTCGTTTACAATTCCACAAAATTCCAAACATAACCCTTTTTCTTCCTAATCCAAATTTTTAAATAGAATAGGAAAACTATCCAAATTTAAACAATTTCATTTTTCTCATCGTTTATAATTAAACGATTAAGAAATAGGTAAAACATCTTGTAATTTATACCGGCTCATCGTATCCATCTTCTGCAAGTGGTCACGCATTTTTGATTTCGTTATTCTCGAATAATGTATTTTTTTCATTATTTCTATGACAGATGTTGATATCAACATCCGATGGTGTTTCGAAGCATAAATCAGCTTCGAAGCTGAAATTTTTGACACGAAATTTAGTGAACCACTTTCTGCAAGTTCTTTCGGCCACAATACCTTCACCATTCACTTTACATATATTTTTTGTAGCACTTGTATTATTTTCTTTTTTAAATTTATCATTATATGGCGGAAATGTATTTTATTATTATTTATTTTAAATTTTGAAGAACTCTATAAAAAATGTTACAAAAAATAAAAATATAGGTATGCACTGGTTTCACTGCTAAGTTATTAACTGAGATAAATAACGATTTTGAGCGATGTGAGTAATAACATACACAGCGGATTTGGCGAATAATAAAATAACATGAATATTTCTAATATATATACATATATATATATATATATATATATATATATATATATATATATATATATATACGAATCTATTATTGCAACCATTACCACATTATCCATATTCTTTTAAAATAAAAAAGATATTAGTACAAATTTATGTTAAATTTAAAATGCATATTTTGTTAATATGTAAGTTTTACGCATATTCAGTTGAACTTATAAATAATCAAATGGTTAATTTTCTTAAAAATATAAATTTTTAGAATAAATAATTTTCTGAATAGGTATTATAGTATTTAATTTATGCTTCAACTTTTTCAATTATCAGTTTTAGAATAGTATTGATGTTATTTCACGTATTGTAAATAATAATTATCAAAATATATTAAAAGTTAAAAAAATCCTCATTTGACATCTGGTGAAATCAGATGTTTTCGATAAATTTTATAATTAATTGAAGTTAAAAAAATATTATTTATTGAATTATACCCTAAACTAATTGTATACATTTTATTGTTTTAATCTATAAACCTGTATATATATATATATATATATATATATATATATATATATATATATATTAATTTGTGCTAATCAGAAAATTCGAATGTCAGCTGTGCAAATTTATTTATACAAAATAGAAGCCAAACATGTCAATTCACTAATAAATGACATATCTTATAATTAATAATAAATGGAAATAGCATCTACTAAAATAAATTACGTTTAATTAACTAAATTAAATAATAAATTGATATAAATCAACATGCAAGTTGTGAATATTACTTATTTTTATAATCAGGGTCGGATCTCATTTAATAGAAACACATCACAAATTAGTATGAGCGAACTTTCGTGACATTTGTTAATAAATAATTAAGGCAAATTATTTCACTGTGGATGGACATATTATTTTAAAAAATAATACTCGAAATATAATTCATACAAATTATAATATATCTTTGAATTATTCATTTTTTTACAAAAAATATACAAAACTTTATATTTTGAAAATACATCCATAATTGAAAATAGAAGGAATAAACTTATGTTAAAAATATAATTTTGTTTCAAATAGAAATTCATTTTTAAATTTCTCATGAAGATTTATGTAAAATGAAATGTTCTTGACAAATAAAATAATAAAAACTTAAATACTGTCAGCTCGATAGTTAGTACGATGGGGTTTGACTTATAGGTCATAGGTTTGAATCGAAACATATGAGCTGTCAGCTTTCATTAAGAAAACGATTGTTTTGAACATTATTGATACTGACACTTTTTAAATAATGTAAATAAAAGTGAATATGCAGCCAAATGTTAAGAACTTTTTTATTTTTATTCTATAGAATGAAAAATTAAATCTGAAAAATATCTTTTTTGTTTAATTTTAAACACTTGTTAACCAGTAATACTTATTTGAAAATAAATCAAAATTATCATATTATATATATAATCTTTGGATAACGAAAAATATAGATTGAGGATTCAAAAATCATGGATAATAAAAAAAAAACTATTAAATAGATTAATTAATAATATTTATATTTTGTTAGAAATTTGTAGAAAACTAGGTAATTGATTAAGTTAGACAAATATTTATATGAAGTCTTTAACAGTTGATTGATAGAAGTCAAAAATAATTCAACACAAATGAATCACCTATATCAATACCACAAGATTTTATAAGAGTGTTTAATAATCACTCAGATTGTATAACGCAGAACTTTAATGGTGATAGTAAGCTCATTGAAATGTGCATCAGAAAATAAAGTGAACAATAAGTGATTATTGAACACTTACAAAATCTTATTGTTTTGAAGGTAATCCATTTATGTTAAAATGGACTAATTCCCCTGCAAATAAAATTCCAAAACAAATACTGAAAATATTTATCTAAGAACCTTATATTTATTAATATTCTGAAAGAATTTTATTTGTAATCATTCATTATTGCTGATTTTTATGTAAAGTAAATTATGTTATAGTTTGGTATTAATTATAAATAATAACAATGTGATATTCATAATTAATTATCAAATTTTAATTCTGATGGTTTATTATCATATTATAAATTTATATACGAAATAAGTACATGTAATTTCTGTTAGAAATAATATTATGCCTTATTTCACAGAAATATATTTTAGGTCATACACTTTTTAACATTAGTGTGTGCTAAAATTATCTTCATTTATAAAAACACAAGAAACGTTATTTTACTGAAACACACACTCATTTTTCTCCTAGATAAATACTTAAACGCATGATATGTTATTGCATTCACAACGTCGTGACGTACTTAATTTAATGCTGACGAATAGCGTCATTTGAACGAGTTTTTTTCGTAATCCAGAATATTATTTTATGTGTTTTGTCCATTAAGTCAATTGGATAATGACATGCCACGTTAAACACATGTGACGCGTTTGAAATGACATGTTATTTTGTCATTAATGCAATGTTGGATTTCTGTTTACGAAGACAAATATCGCGTCTGTGCCATTGTTGTCGACACCCCGTACGGATTTCGTCGAAGCAGCTGTCGCTTTTTTACATACATTGTATGTGTGTGTATGTGTATGAAATGCATGCTGACCGCATTGCAACGCATAGATTGACATCGTTTTTCTAATTGCATGTTAGTAAAATGCTATTAATTCTTGAGACGTGATTCAAAACATGCACACATACATACATAAATGTAAATATGCAGACAGACACACACACACACACACTATATATATATATATATATATATATATATATATATATATATATATATATATATATATATATATCAGAAATACTATTAGTTTATTATTGAACAAAAAGTTTTTCTTTAATTTGAAATATTCAGTACTTTTTTTCTACACATTTATTACAACATTTTAAATTTCAATATTCTATAAATATTACGTTTATAACAACTCACTATATAACTTATTGTGAGTTTTTGACTTTTTATATTTCTCTCCATAAAAAATCTGTTCTCATTTACTTCCTCCTCTATTTAAAGCACATATGTCATTAGATCGAACAGTAAATAACAGATTTAATAAAAGGATGTTTTAGTAATAGAAAATAATTAATTCATATTTATAAAGGCACTTTTAAAACTAGAATAATAAAAGTATATTTATTATTAGTACTTTTTGAGCATCATTTCATTCTTCTATGACACAAAATATGGTCACCAGATTGTATAGATTCATAGTTATTTTGTGATTGTCATTCTTCTTCATTATTTTCTTTTTACTGCTGTTTCTATTTTTTTCATAGAAAATATTTATACGAGGGAATGTAATAAATTTTAAATAAGTATTTTGTGTAGACAAATGATTTTTCAATTTTTACTTTCTGTTATCAAAAATGTATTTTCTGATAATGAATATTAATTTTACCGGAAAATGAATATTTTCTATGAAAAAGAAATAGTTTCTTCTGAAAAATTATTTATTGTAAGTTTTAATTTTTTTTAATTGCTGGTCTCAAAAAAATGACGTCCTATGGTATATAAAATTTTATAAAAAAATAATATCTTTGAAAATCATTTTTTTCATATAATGTCAAAAATTGATTATAACAAGAAATTAATCAAAGTTTGAAATTGTATTTTCGAACATATAAAAAAAATTATTTGAAGAGCCTCCTAATTTAGCTAATCATTTAATTGTTGAATAAAAAGATATTCTCATTTTTGAATGCGTTTTCTGCAGAAAATCTTTGATTTACAAATTGAAAATATTTCATCAAAATTGAACTATAAGAATTCATTTGAAATAAATATCTTAGATTTCAACAAATATAGTTTTTTCAAATTTTTTATTTGCGACCAAAAATGGAAAAAGTTAAAAAATCAATATAAATTATTAAAAGTATATTTTCTAATAATATATATAAATTTTTCTAAAAAATAATTATGTTTAGTCAAACCAATTGATTTAATAAAAAAGATTGATTTATGACATGTTTTAAAATTTCCAATTTTAAACTCCATGAAATTTAACAATTTTCATTAAAAATTGACATTTTTGAACTTTATCTTTCATCTAATATCAAATATCATTATTAGATTCAGTAAATTTATGATTAAAATTCCATTTTCATACATACAACAAATGTTATTTTTATAAAATAATTACATAATACTCTTAATCGATATTCTTAAACGTTTCATCTTCTTGTGATATTTTAATTTATGGGATATCTTCTCCAATTTTTACCTTAATTTTTGCAATCAAATATCAAGAAACGATTATAACTTATATTTAAATCTTTTGAAAACATTCAAACTATTTTTTTAATTAACTTCCACAATAGACTATATTTCATCTTAATTCACAAAAGTTTGAATCTTCTTTAAAGTTTATTTTCAAAAATTACTTTACTAACTTCAAATTTTGCGAATTACCGTCGGATAGTCGGTCCGGTAATAGTTGCTTTTGTAAATTTTAAATAAATGCTTAGAATTGCAACAACTTAATTTTGCTTCAAATTTATATAAAAAATGTTATTATAATTTTTATAAAGATTATAAGTTAATTAGATCTATGAATAATGGTGGAAATGATTCAATCTTCAACAATTTAAAGGCAAAAATCATAATAAATATGTCAATTTTAAATACCACATCATGATGTATATTAATTTATATGAAATTCAGATATTTTATATTCTATTATCTAATATATATATATATATATATATATATATATATATATATATATATATATATATATATATATGTAATTAAAAAAATAATATTTAAATTCTTTTCGAGTTTAATTTCAAGTTCTGTTATTATAAAGGAATTTCAACATTTTAGTCGAATACAATTCTAAATTACAGTTCTTAGTAATTATTATTAATATTTATTGTTGTTATTAATAACTTAATGATAATTTAATTAAAGAAAAAGTTTTAATTAAAGGTCGTGTTGTTCATTACTGTTATTTAGTATTCGTCGAGATGACGAATACCCTTGCTTCTCTAATGAATAATATAAATTACTTTTTTAGTGTGATGAATATTAAATTGAATTTTAAAAATAGAAATTATTAATTTTTAAAATAAACAAATTAAAAATAAATTAAATACAGATTTTAAAAGTCTATTTTTAATTTCATTGTTTATTTAATTCAATTTAGTAATAATTTAAAAATTTAAATTTATTAATAGAACACTACAAGTTTGTACACGTTTTTATAATCATATTTTAAAATACATATATATATATATATATATATATATATATATATATATATATATATATATATATCCATATGTGTAAATATGTAAACATATAAAAATAGTACCCATATATTTAATTTCTTTATATGATTAAAATTACATTACCTCTATTCTATAGAAAACATTAATAAAATCTTGTACAATATTTTTGATAGCTAAAATTACAGGGAGGTATAATGTTGTTATATATAATGTTTTTGATTATGACTTTCTGTATTTATGTACTTTTATATTTGTTGAAATTTGTACGTACATTAAATTGAGTAAAATATTTGAAAAAGAATATGTTTATAAATCAAACATTGTTAACAAACTAAACGAACAACAGCAAATAAAGAAAAATAGTATCTATTATTTAGAATTGATAAATTCCATAAAAAAAACATATATGTGACATGACGTCATAAACATAATCTATCGAATGATAAATAATGCATAGAAGAAAGACTAAACATCTACATGATATTTCAAGTAGTTGTTTTGCAAAGATACTCTATTACAATTAATAAATTATTACACGAATTTAATTTGTTACAACAGCATTGAAGTAGAAAAAAACCTGTTTCATGTTCGATGAATTATTTTGTCTATAGTTTGCTTATATGTGTGTGATGTATGTATGTATAGATATACATATGTATGTGCATTCGTCAAATCATTATTTTATTCAAAGGCGCTATATGTTTATAAAAAGATGAACATGAAGAACGATTTTTATATTTGAAAATAACTGTATAAATATTGAATCTGTATGCAAATGTTAATAGTAAAATATTATCGAAATCATACATCATTTGACACGTCTGAACATTTTAATTAGATATTTGATAAATGAAATCGTGTGTCTGAAATGATATTTAAAGTCACAGCTGATTATATATATATATATATATATATATATATATATATATATATATATATATATATATATATACATTAACTATAATATATACAATATGTTCAAATTAGTTGTGAAAGTCACGATTCTAACAACTTGTACCCTAAGAAGTATTTGGTTCCCTCATTAACTTAAAATAAATTAATGTTTGTTCAATAAATTTTGTTAAAAGTAGATTCAACATTGATAATTTACTTTTAAGTTATTTACTTAGTTTAATACATTAATATAAATAACATAAGCATGTAAAGATTTTAAAATTTATTTAAAAAATCGTTTCATTTTTTTTTCGAAAAAATAAAAAACTTGTGATAAAAATTTACAACAAATTTAAATATAGTATTAATAACAATATTCGATTTTTACGTGAAAGAGATTTATAGATTTTGAAAGTGCTGTCAAGAGATAAATAGATGATAAATTGAGAAAAAATATTTAATCTTTAAAAAGAACATGAATAGTTAAAATTATTATTGTATTGACACTTTATAGATTAAGGTCTTAAGGTCATCATTATGTGTTCTATTTAATTCATTATTTATTGAAATCTTGTGGTTTGAATTTTTTGTTCAATTGTTGACTCTTTGTCAGTTTATCTGATATTTTGTTTTCCATTTTTTTATATTAATGTGTCAAAAAGATGCAATAACAACTTTTGTTCATTAAAAAAAAGTTTCTACTTTTATTTGTAAATTGACTTTCAACACAGTTCTTGATTTTTAATATACATTTTCTCAAGGTTTATAATTTGTCGTCTTTTTAAAATCAGTATCGATTACTGGTTGACAAACTCTCTTGCAATAGATTTATTCTGTCCTAATTTAGAATCGTACCAAAAGTATCTTTAATTTATGGAAGGTTTCCATTTCGCTTAAAATTATAAAACAAATATACAAGTAGTTTCAATTTAATATTAAACAATAATAAAAAGTGCCAATGTGTTTGTTAATCAATAATACCACAACAAGAAATTTACTGTGCACTGCTCTATCGTAACAGAAAATAAATATATATAAGCAGAGTTAATGTAATTTACATAATATTTAATTAATGAATTAGTTATATATATATATATATATATATATATATATATATATATATATATTCATGTAGTAGAAATATTAACTTTACTGTTTATTTTCATATAAATATTTTAAAAATTGGTTGTTAATATGTGAAAGTAGTTAATTTTATTTAAAATCACACTATTTAGTCATCAAATATCGACTTAATAGATTTTAATATTAAATATAAAAATATTTATATGAAAACAATAAAAAATAATATTCGACATAAACTGTTAACGTTCCATGAATTAAATGAAAATAAAATTCAACAGTGAGAGAACCTGTCTCAAATGTCATAAAAATGAGATACTAACAAGATACTTTTCTGCGAATTTATATTTAATTAAGGTAATTATTTCTTCGTATACTATTACACGTTTTTAACTGATGTTTCAGCCAATTAAATTAAATTCGCTGACCTGCTGTGTATCGCCCGATGGGACGTTTTGTTGTTACATATAAATTTTATTGACTAATATTTCATATACCAAATTATCAATCATTCAAATTGACGCACATAAAAAATAATTAGTACGCTTCTGAACTGTTCCCAGCGAAAATAGAGAAAAAAGATTACCTAAGATGTAATTAATTTTTATGAAGATTTTGGTTAGAAAAACATTTTTAATTTATTAATATTTTAAATGTTTCTGAAAAACGTTAAATGTTGATTTTGTAATAATGAATGTCGTTATTTTTAAACATACATAGATAGTTTTGTACATGTACATACATTTTATAGATTTTAATATACAATATATGTCGGAATTAAAAATCAGTACCATACACACAGAACAGACACACACACACACACGCATATATTTATATATATATATCAACTAATTTAAAAAAAAAATTATAAATATTTCTTATTCAATAATTAGATTTTAATTGCAAAGAAGTAGGTAAATTTTGATATTTAAACTTCTTGCAGGTTGTAGTTCTTAAATTTTACTGATTATTATTTTAACACAGTAGGAAAATACTTTAGAAAAAATTTGTAATTTTTTACGAAAAAAAATAATATTAATATCTACTAGCCTTGTGAGCCTCAAAACAACAGTAGAAATTTAATAGATTCGTATTGTTTTCCTTCATTAAGGTTTGTGTCAGGTACAAGCATTTTTTGTAAAAAAAAATAATTATTTTTTGTCATATGATGATTGTATAAATCTTTAGATCGTGGAATTTTTATAATTAACTTTTTATTGATTTCTTACGACTTGTATGCTAATTCACAGTTTACTTAGAAACATGTAACTATCTTCTTTTATATCCTTTACTGATTTACTTTACTAATTTCTTGTTCTATTTATTTATATTAACAATAAATGTTAAGACTGGTCAGTAAGAAAATGTCTTCGTGATTAGTCTGGAATTTCGCTTGTCAAATATTATGAAGTAATCATCGTAAGTATTGAGGATTCTGAAAATTTCTACACTACTTAGATTTTATGTTTCGAAAGATGACTAAATTAATTTTTTAGTAAGATGTTACCTTACGATAAGTACTTGTATGATACTAATGAGTCATGCAGAGTTGCAACATCGTTGGAGATTTGTTATATGATCTACAAAATGATGTTTTCATTACAATTTCTAAACTAAATTTTGCAAATTGCAATTTTTAAAATATTTTTTTTTGTTGAGTACCGTTTTAGTCACTTTATATATATATATATATATATATATATATATATATATATATATATATATATATATATATATACACGAGGATCGTTTGATAAGTATGGTAAAAAAGTAAGAAAAACTAAATTGAAAAATTTAATTAAATTAATTAATTATTTTAAATTAAACAATAAATAAATTTACCATACTTATCAAACGATCCTCGTGTATGTATATATATATATAAATCATTATTAAATTTTTTCTAATTACTGCTGGATGAAGACGTTTTTTATAATTTTCCATTTTCACTAATTCAATGCTTTTCTCCTCATACACATGTATCACACTGACGAATTTTCTCATATCACTATCTTACATTTTTCTGTTACTAGGTTTCAATTAGTAATTTCTCTTATCCATCAGTGATTTTCTTCTCTTGCTCTATGATCGATCCATTTCCATTTTATTTCACTCTTTCACTATATTTGTAGTAACAGAGATTTCATTTTTTTTAAAAAAAAACTCTGATTCTTTATACTTTCCTCTTTTAAACATAATCTTTAAAAACTTGAACTGGAGAAGGTAATGATTTAAAAATATTACATTGAATATCATTTCATACATGAATACCTGTATAAAAAATGAATTTTCACTATCTTGTTAAAATTTTGATTATTTTTGTCATAAAATGTAGGATATGTTATTCTTTGTTTTAAATGCTTCCAAGCCAAAAAATTAATAAAATCATTAATTACGTGAATTTAAAATCACGAGTATTTTTCTATTTTTTAAAATTTTTCCTTCTTCTTAATTATTTCACTAGAAATATCCATTTTAAACGATATAATTAACATGGAATTACGTTATTTTTGTTGAATGCGGATCCCATTCTTGAAATTCCATTTTCTTAGTACTCTAGCAAAGGTTTAACCAAAGTTAAGAGTTTTTTCTTTAATTAATATTATACATATAACTTTAACTAATGATAAATTTACATTTTGAAGAATAATGCATGTTGTTATGAAACTTAATTTCTAAGTAATAAATATTCAAAGGTGATCAATTATTTTAAAATTATTTTGTATATGTGCAAATATACTCAATATGGAATCACAGAAAATTCTTATATAGCGTGGACAAAATGTGACTATACGATAGTAAAGCATAATAAATGTATATCTAAACCCTTCATTCTCATTTGGGCCACCGTATATATTAATATATACATACATGCACACATACATACATATATATATATATATATATATATACACAAACCTGAAAATTCAAACAATAATCAATTTTTGGTACATTTTATATGTTTTTTGATACTTAAAAATACTATATAAATACGATCACGTTAAATGTTGGCTTTTCTAACAAAAATTGACATATTCCATTAGCGTGAATTGGAATGTGTAATATGTTTATCAGCAGCCAATTTTAAATGACATCCATTAGACTACAAGTGACGTCTCGAACCCTAGAGAAACATTAAATTTCAGATATGTAATTAAATTTAGTATTTAATAATACAATTTACTCAAAATAATTGTTTTAAAGTAATTAACTTCGGTTATATCTATATAAATCATTTAATAAAAGTATCAAAAGTTTTATAATTTTGAGCTAAATGTATGATTTTTAAATTATTATAATTAATTTTAAAGATACCTTGATAAATTTGAGGTTAAAAAATATTATTCATTTTGAATTGATTATTTTTTGTAATTTAAATATTTATTATAACTCAGAAAAAAAATATTTATTTAAAATACAGATATTATTTTCCTTATACATATTATTTTAAAACTTGTAAAAAAACAATTAATAGTAAACGATTATTTTTTGATGAATATATTTAAAATATACAAGAGAAATAGTATTTAAATAGAAAATGTATTTGATGTGTAGTAATTATATATAATATTGGAAAAAATGTTTTAAAGTATTGAACAAATTGACTAATCAAATTAACATAAACATTTAGCTTCTAAAAAGATTTCTAGACAAGTTTTTATTCATTTATAGCTTTAGTCTAAACATAAAAATTAGATAAAGAATGAAAAATTATTGATTTGTCACAAAATTGTCTTGTGATCATTATTTATTATAAATAAACATACAAGGTATTTGATATTTTCTGTTTGTTTAAGGTAATAAAAGGAAAGTCGAGTTTAATTCAACTGGTAATTTTATGATTGTTTCTATTTTTTTTATAAAATAATGTATTTAAGTTTATATTATATATATATATATATATATATATATATATATATATGTATATATACAGGTATATATTTAATTTTCTATTTTATTTAAATTTTATTATCACTGATTTGATTATTACTTTGATCGTGCAAGAAATTAATGATATTTCATGTTATTCGTGACGTTTGAGACAAATAATCAATCAACAATTCAATAAAACTGTTTAATTTTAATATAAATTCATTTACATTGAAAAGTTTATTGAAAAGTTAATTTTTTGCTTCTAATTTTAATAAACATTTCATATTATACTATTTTTAAAAATATACATATTTTAATAAGATACTTATTATCATATTTTAAGACTATGTAATTATTTTGTTCGTATTTATTTTTGAGCAATCGTTAATGTATTCATTAATTCATATTAAAATATGCACATTTCAGATGCGCGTCTAATAATTATTTTGAGAGGAAATTTGTGCACATAAAATTTATTATACTATTAATGTATGTAACCTAATATATAATTATCTTATATAATCAAATAATTTATTATACTAAGAATACATTGTTAGGATAATAAAAATATTATTTTAATATTTATTGAATTGCAGATTTTTTCGAGAATTATTTTTTTGGTCAACAAACATCCTTGAAATAATCTACACAATTTGTTACGAACTATTGTTGTTTTGAGAAATTTCAAATTAAATAAAATAACTATTCTCAGAAAAAAATCATTTGAAAGTATTATTATAAAGTATTTTCACGGTCTTTTAAATGTTAAATAATTCTTTGTTATAAATTGAACTTAATTTCTGTAATTGTGTAAAATGTTTATACATATTTCAAGAAAAAGAAATTAATGTTACTGTCAAATTAAATTATAGTATAATGTGAACGTATATACTTAAATACTTAATGTTTTCAATGTTGTTATTTATATAGTCAATACATTTTAAATCAGGAACTTGAATAAAACTGAATAATTCAATAGTTTCAGTTGATGTTCATACATGACGTTTAAGTATTATTGTAAAATAGTTAAACTCATCTTAAATTTAACATTATAAAATAATATTACACATATAATATCGTGTTTGAAATATATTTGTAAAATCGTTTTTAAATTTAATTCCCTTTACAGCTCTGACTTTTCGTCATGTGATTAACATTTATAAAGAGTACGGAAAGAAGTTTGATTTATATTCGATTGACCCTTGTACTTTTATTTAGTCGTGATAAAACTGCTGTAGAAATCACTAGAATCATTAATGGGAAATTGTGTTCCAGTTAGTATTATCTTCAAACATTAATCTATTTAATTTCCACTTATTTCCTCCAATTCAATATAAGATTTCAAATACTTGATTCAGTAATTTTAATGAAATACTAAAATACATTTCTCAGTTTACTCACTCGGAAGACAAGGACTTCTTTGGACAGTGTACATCTTTTACTTAAAAGATGGAAAAAAGTAGTAGAAAATAATAGATAGAATTTTCATTAAAAATTTTTCATTTTCGAAATATTAATAAAGAAAATTGCTTAAAATATATAGAAACCTTTACATTGTGTCTGTAATTTCTAGGTATTATTTTTTAATAAAAGTATAATTATATATTTAATTTATATTTTTTTAAAAATTATTATGGCAAATTAAAAAATCTAAATTAAATATGTGTAAATTAAAGAATGAATATTTTTTTAAAAATAGAAGTAATTTTTAATTTCTTGATCATTTAATCAAATTAAAGTTCGCTATGTAAAAAATACTTTAAATAAACAATATGATGCAAGTAATTTATTTGATCTTTTATTCGAAGTGATGTAGAGAATATAGTAAACATTGATTTTAAAAGATAATAAAACATTATTTATAAAGTATTTTTGCAATTAATCTAACTACCGATAAATATTGTATCATCACCAACCGAAGTGCAATAAGTAGTCGTGCCTTTTTAACGAAACAAATATTTCTCAACAAAGTATTAATCTATGTTTAATAACTAACCTTGGATCAAATATCAGAGATGAAGTGGAAAGTGTTACTTTATGCGCCATAATTACCAGTCAATAGATTACCATCTATTTGATTTATTGTATATTTTAATGATAAAATTGTTATTGCTTTTATCAATTTTAATAAAAGTTACAATGATTTCAAATAGAAAAATATTTGAGTTAAAAATTAAAAAATACTGTAAAACAAACATATACAATACAATAATGTTAAATGAAATAACCATCCATCACTGTATTTTTTTTATTTTGCTGTAAAAACTGTTCTTCAATGTAATTTTGATTCTTTTATATATTTTGTTAAATAATATTTTATGACCTGTTCAAAGAATTTTTTGGTCATGTGTGTAATCATATTTTTGTGTTGTTCATCACTACTTTATATGACAAAAATATCTTAAAATTCCTTGGTAATCTAAACCAATATTAATTATTTGAATTCAAATTCATATTTAAGGATTGTGTAATAGTACATTTCAAATAAGATTACTGTAACAATATCATTAATTGGAAAAAATATAAATAGGAATTATTGTTTAAAAGATATCTCTTTTAACAGTTTACTTTATTTCTCTCTCTCTTTCTTGTCATGATTTTTAATATGAATGTATTAAGTTGTATTTGTTATTGTTTTTCGTAAGAAATCAATGAAATTATTTTTTTTACCATGAAAATAAAGAAATGATTACTTTTTTCGTAGAGCATCTTGAAACTTTTATGTGGTGTTGAATTTAAATGGTACTACGTTTATTACTCTCTAGAGTATAATGGAGTAATTATATTTCATCAAATAGTAGAATTTTGAAAATATCTTCTTGTTCATATCAGCGAGCAACGACAATCGATACTTGAATGGGATTCATATTGAATTTTGTGCATGTTGTTAATGTAGATAAATAATCATTAATTAGGATAATCAATATAATGACCTTAAATTTTACAAACTTGTAAAAATATTTTTTTTACTATGACAAAAATAGTTTAATTCGGTCATAAATAAAGTTATAGTAAGTTAATAAAAAATAAAACGAAAAGTATATAAAAAATAATTTCAGTTCTTTATATTTGAAAATTGAGATATAGAAAAATTACAAGGTCTTATTTTACAATCTACTATATAATCATAAAATTATAATTCTTTTTCAGCGAAAAAGAAACAATACAATTGTAAGAAAATGTAGAGATAAAGAATAATTTGCATTTAACAATGCTAGCCATAGTTACGGCACTGGATGTTGAACAAAAAAAACGTATACAAAAATAAACACAAATATGCAATCAAAAACAATTAAAAAATACACGACTGCATATCATGCTCTGTCAAACAGATATCCACAATCACCTGTTCGGCGCGCAAAAAAAGAACATACACATATTACACAACGTTTGATACATAAGAGATCATGAACGTGGATAGACGTTGACATGCAACAAACGTTTGTATGAATTATAAACGTGTTAGAAGTTTACCTTGGCCACCGCCTTGCAATGCAACTGTGCAAGTGAAAATTAATCATTGTAATACAGGGTAGGACGCAAATCAAACGGGAAGCATTCGTATTTACAATTCATGTTATTTTGTAGTGTATGATTAATTGTTCGCGGCAGATAATTAAATTATAGTTCTGCTTGAATAAATTATCGAAGTTATTTTCAGTGACGTTCGAATACAATCCAATAAACGAAGTATGATGAAATCTTTTTTTTTATTTCGAATACATATTTTTGAAATTCTCGATAGATTATAGAGTTCATATCTTGAATATTTAATCGTATTAAATAGTCAGAAAATGATATTCTTTAGTTAGAGATTTTACTAATCTAATTGGCATATCTGATATTTTTTCTTTTATACTTTTATATTAATTAATATATTATTTACTAAAATTCATATCAGCCTATCGCACTATACATACGTTTTAATATATTTTTTAATTTAATGTAAATTTTAAACCGTTGAAAAATTACTCTAAAATTATCAAAACTATCATTTTATTATTTTTTTATATAGAAAATACTTAAATGTATGTTTTATTTTTTTAAATTTAAAATGTAATTTCTTTCATTAGAAGTTATTATTTGTAATTATTAGATAGCTAATTCATTAAATAAAAATATAACATTTCATTTAGATATTTATTTTCATTAAAACATGTAACTTTCTAAATCAAAATAGTCTGACAATAATAAAATACCTCAAAAATATAATTTACAATTACCAATTTTATTTATTAGTCAAATTCATTCACTTTTATTGACAAGGTGGATTTTTAAATTTCTAAATTACAAATAGTTCTAGAAAATTAAATATTTTTTTAAATACACATTTTTATTCAAGAAATATTTGTATACCTGTATTTTTCATATTATCATTTTATAATTTTATTCTTAGAATAATTAGAACAAAATGTTTAATTAAAAAGAATTATCGTGCTGTATTTATAACGATATTCTATTATAAATATGTAGTTCATTTGAGCAATCATTCATTAATTATTTATAATGTATAATGTCAAGTAGAAAAATATTCAAAAATATTTTTGTGTTATGATAAAATTCCTTATTACATTTATCAATTATTTATATTTTTTTATTTATCTTACGAGTATTTATTTTATATTTTTCTTATTATCTTAACCGAAAAATATCAATTTCCATTGATTTTAAAACATGTATTATTAATTTTTCATCTCTCTATATGATAATCAGAATTTTTTATAATTATCAATTCATTTAAAATATTACTAATTTTCTAATTAAATATAAAATTACAGGTTAACGAAATTTTAAATAAATTATTTTTATACGGTAATTTAATTTTACCTTCCTTCTATGGGGGTTTCCAATAAGAATGTCAGAATTTAACAACTGGTGGCAGTCATGTTTGAATTATTTTTTTAATTTCATTTTGACATTTCAACTCAGTTTAGTTTGAAAATTAACGTGGAACGTTTAACACTTTAATAACGCTTCGAAATTTAAAAACTTCAGTAAACTTATTAAAACAAAAGTTTAAATAGTCTATTATTTCACGAAATGGACCATCAAGACCCATCAATTGGCCATCAAGATCGTGTGATCTAACTTTATTGGATTATTTTTTGTGAGGTTATGTGAAATAATTGATTTATGTTGATAAACCACAAACAACAAAAGCATTAAAAATAAATATTTAACGTGTAATTAATGAAACTTGACCACAATTATGTGAAAAAGTGAGTAAAAATTGGACTAAACGTATGCACTAAGTCAAGCGAAGTCGTGGTAGTGAAATTGTGTTCTATCATTAATGCCATAGAATATGATTAAAAATAAAAAAAACAACTAATTAATTAAATACTTTTTTGTTTTATTTCCATTATTGCGCTTATTGGAAAATTCTATATTTTCTTTACGTTAAAATATACTAATTTAAAAAGGTAGCATCTATACTCTACCCAAATTTACTTTTTGTCAAATTTAAGTGATATTAAATAAATATTAAAAACTAACTTACTCTTAATCAATGTTATTATAATATAAGTGATTAGTTTATTATTAGTGGTAGAGTTGATTTTCAAGATTCAATTAAATGTAAGAAAGTTCTTAATTTATGAAACTTTTTTGATTAAAATATCTCGAACAGTTAATGTGATAATTTGAATAATTTCGAATACGTAATTGAATCGTTTAATCATTTTTTAATAAAATTTATTCATGTACATAAGTAAAGAATGTCCGAAGGCGTTCGTAAGTAGGAATCTGGGAGGTTTAAAATCAATGAATTATTACCATTTCATTCAAAGTAATTAATGTGGAACAGTTAAAGTTGTAGCAGCAACATGATATTGTTACAAGTTTTGATTTAGTGCACTTTAGTGATAATTCTTAATTCTTTCTTTAAGAATAAAAAAAACTGTTATTGTATTGAAAATAGCAAAATGTTATTTTGAAAAATTTAAATATTAATGTACTACTATTTGTTAATAAGTAATTTTAAATAGATTAGCTATTAAATATTATTTAAAAATAAGATTCAAAATATTTCTCACAGTAAATATGATAATTTCAATATTCGAATTTGCATTTTATATATATTTTTTTTAAAAAAAATTTGGATTTAATTAAACAAACCAGAGTTTATTTGTTTATAAGTCATTAATCAAAAAATAGAATAATTATTGTTATAAATGTTTTAGAAACATTTAAAACTAATATATCATTATTTATATTTTGAAATTTTATTAATGTGATTTCACACATTTATTTTAAGCTTTATTTCATGTATGTGTACAAACAGTAATTCTTCTATTTAACATGCAAATTTCTTGAAAGATATAAACATTGTTTCTATTTAGTTTGTAAATGTTGGCAAATTTTCAAAGCCATTTCTTGTAGCAAATAAAGGTTTGTTCAGTATTTATTTCTTTGAAAATTATGTATTGTTTCATTATTTCATTTATTTAAAAGCTACGTTGAGTGTTAATTATTAAAATGTTATATTCGAAAACACTATGCCTAAAAGTGTTTAAAATTAATTCAGATCTATTTATCAACAAATTATTGTAATAGTAAAATTTGTAGTTCAAATTTTGGAATTTATTTTATATTATTTAACTTTCTATTTTTTATTACATACTCACACACACACACACACACACACATATATATATATATATATATATATATATAGTTTTTATAATTATTTTCCAATTTACGTTTGCTTTATTTTGATTATCTTCTTCTTCTCTGACGTTTTCTCATATTAGAAATTTACCACCTTCTCTATCCAAATTTTCTTTGTTTTCTTAATCACCTCTTTGTAGCCTCTTTTCTTTTCTTGATATTGTAGATATAGGTTTGTCATATTGTTTTTCAAATTCATGATTTCTTTTTTTTGTTAGTGTCCACTGTAGAATTTTCTTAAGCCATCTTTAATTTTATATTTTGTGCACGTATCCATATCTCTACAAAGCCCTATTTTCTAGGGTTTTGGCAACAGCTCTTGTAATCACCATCTTTCATCATACCATTTAATTTCATATTTTATCCTTCATGGTAAGTTTTAGATATCTTCTCAGATAGTCCAATTCTACTTCTCTGATCTTATCTATGATTCGGGTTGTTAATGACCACATCTCCGTTCCAAAACACCCTAAGTTATTTTTCTAATAAAATTTTATTATTTATATCCTTTTTGTAATTTTAAATGTTATTTACATTGTTCTCCTATCTTTTATTATCCTAACAAATATTTTAATATAGATTCTATGACGCTAATTACTCTGTAATTGTTACATGTTTTTTTTGTCTTATTTCTTAAAAACGGTATAATTTATTCCATTCCTTTGATATTTTTTCATTTTATTTAACTTCCTTTCTAATAGACTCTTCTAGTTTGTTTTCCCAAATTTCAATAACTTTAAATGAATGTTTTCTGGCCCTAAAAATCTGTTATTTTTTACTGATATTACTGATGTATTTGATTGTATACGACTATTATTCCATTGTAGAAAATACAAAATATTGAAGTACAGAAGAATTCTCAAGTTCAAGCATCATGCAATAGAAATATATGTAAGAACCTTTGTGTTAAATGCAATAAAAATGTCTCCGAAAAATGTATTTCAAAAAACATAGTTTATATGTAAAAAATGTTTTCAATAAAGTTTTTCCATAATAAATGAATCAGTTAAATTAAATTAAAATTGTTTTTTTTCAAAAAAAACATCAATTTTGATGTATGAGTCAAATTGACTCATTTTGGTAAAAATAGGTATACAATTAACAGCCGTAAATCTAGTGTTAGTGAGTTCATGATTTATTGTAAATAAGTGTTTATAAAACATTTAGTTCGCATTGAATTTTCACTTAACAATTTTTAAGTTATAAAATAAAACAAATAATTTTTAATTGTGAATCGAAAGTATACTTGTCTTTTAACCCTTTCACCACGGATTAAATATTTTTAGTTTTAAAACTTCTGTTTCGTTTGATGATCTTTTGAGTTACTTAACTAATCTATTTTTGGGCAAAAAATTGATTTTTATTTTCAGATTTCAAATTTGAATTACGGACACATATGTCCCATCAATAGTTTAAGTTGGGCATATTTGTACCAATAGTAACAACAAACATTTTATGGGACACATAGGTCCCGTTAGTGGTGAAAGGGTTAAAAATATTTTTCATTGCAGAATAAATAGAGATAGTAATTCAAGGGTTACATTATTTTTTTTTAAAAAAAATATACTTATTTAAAATACACTTTTTTAAAAAAAATATACACGTATTCTTGTACAATTGAATGGATATATTTTCATCAAATAATAAAAATAATGAACTGATGCACATATCGAAGAAAGTAAATGGAAGACAAATATATAGCGTATATAAAATTCGTTCCGGTAATATGTGACTAGAACAATACATAATGAAGTGGTTCTATTTAACAGTAATGAAACGGAATGTGCTCGTACTTGTGTAATGTAAGGGTGCAGCCAACTGTTTTTATACGAGATGATTGCATACCTACGTAAGAAGAAGTAGCCTTGCGTTCCAATGCACTTTCATATTACAACGCTGCGAGACGTCGTTGCGTCACAATGGTGATAATAATAATAATTTATATGCCTACAATTGTTGGATATAATTTTCCAGGCTGTGCATTAATAGTGCCGCTCCACAATATGTAACTAGAAGATAGATCATGTCAAACCTCTTGTTGTTTTGCTGCCACGGAATAATATAAATAACAAATAATATGATACAATTATATTCTTTCAAGTACATTCAACGTACCAACTTGCTATATATATATATATATATATATATATATATATATATATATATATATATATATATATATGTCTGTATGTGTGTGTGTGTGTTTATGTATAGACGGAAAAAGAAAAAAATTAATTTATTATTAAATGATAAGAACAGAACATATTTAAAGACTAGAAGTATTTCATTGTAAGAATAAAAAGTATACAACTGTACGAAGTTTTATCAAGATATGTAGTTATTTTTTAATCTTTACACGTTTTGCTCGGTAGTTCTTGTAAAAAGGAAATTATATCTCACTTATAACTTGCACCGACATGCTCTAGGAGAGTAAATTTTTCTCAGCTATTGACAAGATTCCGATAACAAATACTGAATATAAATCAATTGCTAATTCATTTACTAAACTCACTTTATTTACTTCGCACTAGCGAATTAATAAACTTCTGTATATAAAAGTAAATCAGTTATAATTAAATAACTCGAATTGCGAGTTTCTGATTAAATACGCCTTAGTTAAGATTTAACATTATTATATGTCATGTTTTCTTATGAACAATTTTATTTTTCTGATTTAGTTTGAAAATAAATAATTTTTTTTATAAATAGATACATCTTGGTTATAAAAATAATAGTGATTGATTATACATTTTGTCTTATTAATATGCTTTATTCAAATTATATATATATATATATATATATATATATATATATATATATATATATATATATATATATATATATATATTAAAAAGTGTAAAACCATAAATAAAAATCAAATTGAATATAAGATGATTTTAGTTCATTAACAGTTATTATATATCACTTTTTAAAGTTTGATTTTATTAAATGTTTGAACTTGATATATTTTCATTAAACATATTAAAAAAAATAATTATATATTAAAATAATATTGTGGCAAATTCACTTAAATACAACTGATTCACTAATCCCAACATTTAAAGTTTTTATAAATTCTATAATCACTCATTGTTCACTTTATTTGCTGATTCGTATGTTGATGACTATCCCATCATCGTCAGAGCACTACATTAGAAAATCTGTCTAAGAACAATATGTGATTATTGAACACTTAAAAATCTTGTAGTGTTTATGTGAGTGATTCATTTGTATTGTAGTAAAATATATATTAAATATAATATTCAAATTTGTTGTTTCATTTCATCGTACTAATTATATTGAACTTTTCCATAAAAAAATATGTTTAAACCATCATTCGTATTCTATCTTGCTAGAACTTGTTTTTGCACTTGTACTATCTTCAGGTAGTTTGATAAGTACTTAGTATCTATCAAACTACCTTTAGATGGTACCAATAAAAAAACTGGTTATAATATGATACAGTAACAATAGTGATATACAGGTATTTTATAAAAAAATAAATAAAAAATTTAAATTCTAAAACTCGTTTGCTTTTATATTTTGTATTGTTTTGAACAGTACAAAAATACTTTTATTTTATGTTTGAAACAATATTCTTTTAATAAAAATATTACTTATTTAAATTCAAATACATATATTGGGTATCAAGTAATTATTTATTTATTTGATGCATTTCTTGACAAAGTTGAGCTAATCTCGATGTTATTAATTTTTTAAGTGTATAGTTATAAATATATATATATATATATATATATATATATATATATATATATATACAATGACTTGCATAAGTCATGGCATACACATGGGTAACATAAGCAATTTATTGATATAATTCAATAAAGTCGTTAAATTAAAAACTTTTTTTTATTTAATTGATAGTAAATATAATATTCATTAGAAAAAAACACAAAAAACAATAATTAATTTTATTATATAGTAAAAATTACTAAAATAATTAAATCCTTACTTCAAAAGGAGTGGGCAAATATAACATCAGAAGCAACAAAAAAAAATTTTATTCAATGTCAGATCGTTTAAATGAAGTTGTAAAAAAGAAAAGGGAAACAAACGAGATATTAAACTCTTTTTAAAAAAAATTGTTGATAATTTTTGCTCCTGATAAATGTAACATACTGTTTTTATTTTTACAATTTCAATTATATAATAGAATTAATTACTTTTTTTGTATTTTTTTCTAAAGAATATTATATTTATTATCAATTAAATAAAAAAAATATTCAATTTAACGACTTTATTGAATTATATCAATAAATTGCTTATGTTACCCATGTGTGCCATGACTTATGTACTTCAGTGTATATAGGATAGTATTAATAGGATATAATGAAAATCTTTTTACATCTTAGAAAGGAATGTATGGGTTAATAAAGCTTTAATATTTTACATTCATTTGAATGTCAACCTAGATCAGTCTTGTTGTCTGGTTTTAATGAATTAAGTATTGCAAATAATACAATATATCTGTCAGAGTACATGTTTATATATATATATATATATATATATATATATATATATATATATATATATATTTGTATGTATGTATGTATGTATATTTCTATGAATACAGTATATATGTTTGAATGATTATCTTTTTACGTGAACTAAACTTATTATGATAATAAATTAGTTAATTACAAAATACAAAGTTCGTGACTAGTGCAGCATTCGAGCACATTAATTAAATTTAGTAGTGTGTATGTGGTACAGGAGCTCGTTAAAAACAGTTTTACGATACAAATTATATTTGATGTGTGTACGACATGACGAATGCATATATTTGTTTGGCGCGCATATGTGCTCGACCATGAGTGCACATGTATGATTTTCTATGCAACAATTCGAACGTTCACTGTTGCAATATTCATGGAGGAATAGTAAAAGTCTTGACTTTCGAATGCACAGCATAGAATAACAACAGTGTAACGTAATGATACAATAGAATGTAGACATCAGATGGAAATATTATAAGGTAACATGTGCACACGTATAGATTATACACATACACTTGTATAGAAGAACTTGCAAAAAAATCTATTTCAAAATACTGACCATCTGTTCAGTTTGATATATGTTTTGTTGGGTTCTAAGAAAATACATACATTAAAATCTCTGCAAAGAATAACATCTTTCTGAAATGACTAATTTTGATCACCTAATGATAGATGATATATATATATATATATATATATATATATATATATATATATATATATATATATATATAGTTTAGGAATTTATTGCAATTTTTTTCGTTTTCTTAACTATTTACTTGTAAAACACCTGTAATTTATTTAACCACAAAGTATGATTTTAATATAATGTTTACTAAATTTAATAAAAGCAAAAAAACATTTCAAAATTCAGAAGAATTTTATTTAATTGATATTTTTATTTAATTAAAAAAATTAATTGAAATTTAGAATTTACTTAATTATTCTGTAATTACTGATATGTATTGTAGAAAAATACTGAATAAATCGCTATAAAACTTATGATTTTTATTTTAACATAATTTCAACTGAATTAAAAAAAAATATTATAATAGAACTTTTATATATTTATATAAATTGAATTATTTGCGAAAGTTGACAATGAGTTTATTATTTTTATTACAATTCCTTAGTAATAAAATAACTAAACTTTCAATTTTTAACCTATAGTAATGAGTTATTATTATTAAAATGAATTGTTGTTCTAAATTTCATCAGTTCTAACTAAACTATTCAAAAAATATTTAACATTCATCTTCAATATTGTTTTTATTTGAATATGTGTATAATTACAGTACATAATAATATTTATAATATATAAATAAATAATATAATTTACATTATTATAAACAAAAATGATATTTATCATTTAAATTCGTATTCTAAATATTCATATATGATTTTCTTAAATAATTATATATATATATATATATATACATATATATATATATATATACATATATATATATATATATATAAGAAGTTCTTGTTTGAAATATATTTCCGTTTTGTAACGTTTCATTTAAACAAACACACAATTCATTTCACTCATGTCTTAATATGAATTTGTTGACCTCCGAGTCTAAATAACGAATTCGACACGCCCATAACGTATCATCGGTCGATTAGTGTTTTATATATTTATATATATATATATATATATATATATATATATATATATATATATATATATATATATATATATATATATATTAACAAACATTATATAATGTATGTATTTATTCCTATTTTTATGACCGATTTGATATTCATCACCATACGGTATTTAAATCAACATTTCGATTCGTGATAATAAAGAAAACGAAATGGAAAAGAGTCGTCAATAAATCGTATGGACAACATTCAATCAACATCTTGCTTAGATGATTTTAATGTTCGCGTAATCGATAATTTGCATTGGTATGCCATCGTTCCGTGGTCACAGAACGACGAATAAGCAATCATACACAACACAACCATTATATGATAATTTTTCGAGAGCTACATATCTCTACGTACAAATTTGCAAGTAGTGTGTGTATGTGTGTGTGTATTTTTTTTATGCTCGTACGTGGGTAGACTGAACAATATATCACCACATCGAGCACAATCGGCCGAGTATTGGCGGCGCTAATAGCCTTCGCGGACAGTTCCACCTTATATATGAATACAGATTAACACCTCTCGACTCACATTGTAGTCTTTTAAATATTCGAACCTGTTTGATAGTTACAAATTGTCGTCATATGTTCCATAAACATTCTGTGTGCTGATATTGTTCTCTTGCGTATCTTTCTTTCCATATGTTTGAAATCAAATTAGATCTCGACGGGTTTAGTTCATAGATTTAAAAATAGTTTATTACCACATTACCACGTAGTAGACATTCGAAAATTTATAATTTTCATAATGAGAGTCAACAACAACGTATTTACATTTAGATAAATCACAGTCGAATTACATATTTAAATATTTCTACAAGCTTTCTTACATTTTTACATACAACTATTTAAACCTATTATATGCATGTATATTACAAGACATATACATAAATACACTGATATATATTGTGTATAACTGTCATTTATATATATATATATATATATATAATACAAGTCTCAAATAAATACTTTTTTTATTTTTTTTAAATGTTGTAGATTTAAAAATGATAATAATATTTGTGAATTCCTTTTAATGTACCCCTTGAAATTTCTAATATTAAAAAAAACATTTTAGTTTTCAATAATTTCTAATATATTACTTAAGATTCGTCTCATTAAATGAGAAATTGATTTATAGGATGGTTTAAATGAGAAACGTTTTACATGACATCCTTCAGTCTCATTTGAACCACCTGTATATATATATATATATATATATATATATATATGTTAACATTTATTAAGGCTTTTGTCCAATAATGGATTGATATGGGCTTTATGATGTGTGATGTGTATATATATATATATATATATATATATATATATATATATATATATATATATATATATATATATATATGTACAAAAAACTTGTAATAATTCATTAAAATAGTCTTACAGTTTCTTTTTAAATCCTATTATCTTTCTTTAAAGCAAGTTTATGCACTGCTATGAAAAATTTTTTTTATTCTCTTTGATATACTTATATTAATTTAGATAGAAATGGTAGCATATTAAGAAAACAATTAAAGATTATTGATATTTTTCTATGTAATAAATATTAGGCAATAATTTCTTTTGAAAAAATATATACATATATATATATATATATTATTTAGTTACTCGTATAAATATAAATGTTTATACGAGTTATATTTTCTTTTTTTATTTTTTAAAAAAATATATATTTTTAAAATGTAACTAAAACTTAGAATTTTATATCTTACCTTTGAAAATGTAAGAAACGTTAGTAAAATTTCCATGAAAATTGTATGAGCCATATTTCATTTTTTCATTTTAAAAATATTGTTTTATATTTATATTGAAAATGAAGATGTTCTTTTTATGTTACATACTTTTTAATAATGCCAGATCATGCAGCATTAAAAAAATAATCTTATTACTGTAAACATGTTAAATGATCAAAACACTCTAGGTGGAATAAAAATACCATATTATATATATATATATATATATATATATATATATATATATATATATATATATATATATATATATGTTTATACGTATTAAAATGAATCATAAATATCAAGTAAAGCAATAAATATCAGATAATGTAACAAAATGTGATTTTCAATATTCGTATTTTAACTTATTTGAATAGACTATTAGTTTCAATCATGCAATCAAAATAGTAACAATAAAAAAGAATTATCGTCGACTATATATAATAATAATAATAAAAATAAAATTTCAAATTGTGACATCACCGCCTATGGGTTTTTAGTCGTTGGCCTCATCCCGTGATCGCGGGTTCTTTGACCACAGAGACATGTTGCGGTCATCTCACGTCGCAGCCAGCTAGTTTACCCACTCTAATCGCCCCGATCCCCCTCTTCTTGGTCCGTTCGTCCCCTTTCGTCATTTAGTCACTTCACACTATCATTTACCAGCACCCCTCTCAACCTGTAGATCCACAGTCCAACATATACTGTCGACGTTGAGGACGCGTTGTTAACGTCCCAAGAAACCACGTAAGCTGCTCGTTCACAAACTTCCGTTAACATATCACAATATATACACACACATATATTCACATCTATTTACTCGTTTCCGGTCGATGACAACGCTTATAGAAACATTGCGTAAAGTTTGTCCAGTCCAGTGTTTGAATTCTTGTCATTTTTCTGTTATATAAATCATTAAAGATATTTTTGATATAAAGTACACACCGAGTATTTTTTTTTCAATACCTAAAGATTATAATTAATCATTAGTATATGTACATTTTTAAGGTAAAATTAAGTCACTATTTTCTATATAAAAATAAAATATTATTCCATTAAATATAATATAATTTTAGAGTAATTATAAAAATGAGAATTATTTTTAATTATCTTCAAAGTTTTACATCGTTTTCGTTTCTAAAAATAACCAATATTAGTGTTTAAATATGTGGGTCGTTATGGTAAAAAGTAAGAAAAACTAAATTGAAAAATTTAATTAAATTAAACAATAAATAAATTTACCATACTTATCAAACGACCCTCGTATACCAAACAAAAAGTAACTTTATAATTAATCAATTACAAATATATTTTTTTAAAAAAATATAAATCTATGTAAATAATACATTTTATCAATGTTACGATAATTTTATTAACCATTAATAATACTTCTAATTCTAACTTAAAATATCGAGCAAGTAATAGAAATATAGAAAATATAAAAAGATTAAAAATTATATAAAAAAATTAAAGATAAAAATATATGAAATAAACATTTTTAAATAAATAATATTTTACTGAAGATCTACTTAAATTGTTAAGAATATTTGTTATAAATTCATTTGATATTTAGAAAATCTATTATTATTGTTTTTAATAATTTGTCACATTTATAAACATGCTTTATAATTTATTATTTTTTAAACTTTTTAATTACTTAATGACAAGATGAAACAATGTTTTATTATGACTCAATTATTTGTTATAACAATTTTTTAATGATAGTAAAAAAATAAATTATATATATATACATATATATATATATATATATATATATATATATATATGCTTTAATATTTTTTATTATATTTTAAAAGTAATCAAAAAATATAAAATCAAAAATAAAAATGTGTGTACTACAACTATTACTACAAAAAAATAAATAAAAAGCTAAACAAAAAATAGGCAAAAAGCACTCATATACATACATACATATTTGATTTATGTGTTTATGGAACACATGTATTGATTGTATGAGTACGTATGACCAATTATTTGAAGTATGTAATAAAAATTCATGCTTGAAGATATTTCAATAAATATTTCATACTCAAACACTAACAAAATATGGCTCGAAGGCAACACATAGGTTGATTAATCAATCAATTACGTTTTTTTACCGTAATAACAGCATCTAATCATCGATGAAAAATAAATATCTTTATATCATTTGATAATATCACAAACATCAAGTTTTTTTTAAAAAAATCTATCGATTTATTCATCATAGAAATTTAGTGTATGTATATAAAGTATATGTGAGAAAGTATTGAGATATATCATATGATATAAGTTCACGTTCTTTGATGGATTATCTAGAAAAGAATGTGAACTTCGTGAAGGTAACCAAGCCCTGAACACGTGTGATTTGCAAATGATGTTGAATTGATATTTAAGTATCTAAAAGTGAAGCTTAATTGAATTGAAAATTGAATAAGAGAATTAATGGCAATGTTTAAAAATATAATTTTTAAAAGGTTCAAATGTATGTGGGAAATATAGTCTCATTAAAAAAATGAAATAAAATTCAATCATAAAAAATACGTTTTTTTTAAGAATCATAAATAATTTTTAATGCCTATGGAAATTCATACCACACCTATATGTGTATATGCCAATATACGAGGGTCGTTTGATAAGTATGGTAAATTTATTTATTGTTTAATTTAATTAATTAATTAATTTAATTAAATTTTTCAATTTAGTTTATCTTACTTTTTACCATACTTATCAAACGACCTTCGTACATGGAAGATTATTTTATATCAAAATTATCTATTTGAATTAAATAGTTAACTCCAATTATTCCGAAGATTTTAAAAAGTTTGGACATTTCTTATCAATAATAGATTGTATTTTATTCATTTTTAAATTTGCACCATATTATTATATTATTTGTAAATAATGTTTATAATAAAATTCTAAAGAAAATAAATTATGAATATAAATTATAAATTCATAAATTTCTGGTGTAAAATCAAACAGGTATTAATTATTAGTCAACAAATGCAATTATCAGATTATCCTGCACAAAATGTATATATTTATATGTAATACTATATTGCAGTTTATTTGATAATTTGAAAACCATATGGTATGGCATGTCATAACACATTTGTGGTTTTATACTTCAACACTACTGAAATGATACAGTATGTATTTCCTGAAATATTTGACCGCAATGGAAATTTGTGCAATCGAATATGAAATTAGTTGCAGGCATAATGTTTGGTTTCAGCATACAATTATTAATATTTTAGTACAGTAAATTCATCCACATTTTCGATAAACTATTTACATTATGCTATATATATATATGTATATAATTTTTTTTCTGCTGTAAACTGATTTAGTATTATTTCGTTTATAAATACTTTTATTTTCAATTAATATATTTTTAATAATTTATTACACCATATTTATATAATGTTGTTACTTTTTAAAAAAATGATGAATTGTTTAAAAAGCAATGAAACATATTTACTTTTAATTATATTAAAAAATAATCTTAAACTTGATCGGATTCTGTTTAGAAATTTTTCAATCTAGTTTAGAAAAAATCTTCAACGCGATTGTATTTTCACTTTTTTATCTATTAAATTATTAATAAATTATGTATTAAGGTTTAAAATATTTTCAATCATTCTTCAAGTTTTGAAATATTTTTAAATAGATGCAGATTTAGCCTCATCGAAATTTAAATACGTTTAAACGGCTTTAATTAAAATAAAAACGTATTTATAGATTGACAGATTTATATACAAATTGTTGATTAAGGACAATTTAATATTATTTATTTTTTTGTGTTGAATATTATTTGTATTTTTTTTTGGAATTAGTTACTTAATTTGAATTTAGAAACATTTTTTTCATATATTTTATTATCATTTAAAAACAATTTTATGAAAAATAGAAATATTAATAAAATTTGCAACTAATTTAAATAAAATTCAGAACAGATTTGTAATTTCATTCATTGAAATCAGATAAATAGTTTATTTTCTTCTTATTCTCATTTATTGAACCATTATACCATAATAATGTGATAAATTCTATTAAGTACAGTTAATCTTTTTTATTTTCTTTAATATCGTTATTTTCATATTTTTTAGGAATATTTTCTATAAATGTACTCATTTATACACACGTACACACACACACACACACACACACATATATATATATATATATATATATATATATATATATATATATATATATATGTATATGTATATATTTCTATTATATCATATATTTTTACTTTTTTAAAAAAGTGCAATTTTAATTTCCGATCTTCTTAACTTGATATAGGATTTTTCTTAAAGTTTAGCAAATAAAGAAAAATTGAACAAGTCTGATGAATTTTTCATATTCATCGTCATATATATATATATATATATATATATATATATATATATATATATATATATATAAATTTCAAGCAATAAACTACGTACACGAAGGTATTTATAATTTCTGACAACTTTTATTTGTTTTTTGTGGTTTTCTAGTCTATTCTTTTGAAATGTGATTAAACATTGAACTATTCGAAGAGTGTGAAAAAATGTGCGTACATATAGA
This sequence comes from Neoneuromus ignobilis, assembly GCA_029203775.1. Lineage (NCBI taxonomy): Eukaryota > Metazoa > Arthropoda > Insecta > Megaloptera > Corydalidae > Neoneuromus > Neoneuromus ignobilis. Next base: position 31,217,790 of record CP092089.1, read on the forward strand.
ATAAAACAAATTAAAATTTCAATTCACATATACGTATTAAATAGTTATCACCACAGACATTGTACCTATAAAACCGTTTTCAGCACCAGCACGTCAAAATGGTCAGTAATAACTACAAATCTGAACATATAATGACTAGAGGTCACTCGAGGTGAAGGTGTCCATCTTATAATGCAGACACGCGAAACGCCATTAACTGTCACATAAAATGCACAAAATATTCATCACAGGGTTCGTTTTGGATGTGACACCTAGATAAAGGCGTCGAATTATAGCTAAATCGTAACATTTCACGTGTACTGTTTATGACCTGAATATTTAACCGTCTTCGGATCAATAGGGAATATTTAACAAGGGGTTTTTATAAGAAAATCATTTTATTCTAATCGAAATATATGTGAACAAATTAAATACGTGAAGCGTGATTTCTAAGAATTAATTCTTGATTAATACATAAGAAGTGGGAATCCCTAACTGTTATAAATTTGAATATTTTTTCTTTTATACATTTGTATATGCTTTGCATTTTAATCTAAAAAATTAAATAATCGTGTTTAGTATAGATTTTTTTCAATAACTTATTATTGTACTATTTCATATATATATTACTCGAATTTCAATTTTTTTTCAAATAAAATTCTTAAAATTTATTGTTACCAAATATAAAATATTAATTTGTATTACTATGCTAGAGAAAAAATGAGAGTATTGGATTTTTTTTAAAAAAATATGTCTGGAAGATCTAAATATATTTTAGGAATAGTCAATATGTATTTCTAATACACAAATTAATGTTTAGCTTTCTTAAAAATTTAAGATTTTTTTTTAATATCTTAAGTTAATTATTTTTTATTGTGAATTATTTGAAATAAATTTCACTTAAACCAATACATTTATTACTACTACAATTTTTTAAACATTGTTGAAAGTCTTTCTTAGAAATAATTTGCTAAAGTCGATTGATTTTTTTAACATCTTCAGTGTTACAAAGACTACTCTTCATTTTCAGTTTTAAGGAATAAAAAATACTATCAAATTGATACATCAGGTTTATGAATGAAGGATTGAGAATTATATTTAATATTAATTTCAGAAATTCAGAAAAAAATAATAGTTTTTAATAAGAAACATTGAATGTTTTTTTCAAAAAAAAGATTATAAACTATTAAATGTTTTCATTTTGGATGAACTCTTCAAATTTTTACTATTAGATATTTTAAAAAATCCTTTTAATAATCATCATTAAAGTTATATCATCGATAACATTTTTTTATGAATTTTATTTTTAAAATTGATGATTAAATTTTGAGACATGCTGTATATGTACATATATATCTAACATCTAATACGCATATATGCTTACGTATTTATTATAAATGTGAATACAGACACAGTTATTCTAAACCTAATTGAAACTGACTGATTCAACTTGGAATAATTATCATTAAAACTAATTGAAAAATATATGTTTTGCCTAACAAACTAATTATTTATAATTATACAAAACAAATCTATTATTAGCATACATTTTAATAGCGGGTCTCGTTTCTTGTGTATGTCATATTTATGGACGTTATAAAATTTTAATTAAATATTTTTTTCAAATAACAATATAGATGAATATTACAAAGTAGACAATTTTATGTCAAATACGATATAAAACTACAATGTTGTATATACATTTTTATTATTTTATTAAGGATATCTTTCGTAAAAGGTTCGAATCGTTTTTGCAATAATCAAATGATTGTGTCTATATGTGTTTATAAGTTGTTAAATATTTCGTCATTGTGTCTGGAGTGTTAATTAAATAAAGCCGCATATATATATATATATATATATATATATATTGTATATAAAATATTTTTTTTACTTTGTATTTTAAATAATCGTAGAATATTTTAAATTAAAATTAATTTACTAAATAAAATATTTTTGGCTGTGTTGTTATTTTATATAAAACTAACCATCATTAATCCGTCATATTTGGGATTTACAGTGAGTTTACAATGTCACTGGTAGTTATATTAGTACATGTTCATCCAATAATTAACCAAAAATTTTCAAAAATAAATCACGTATAATAAATAACAATAGACAATGGGTCAATAACCTCAAGTTTGTTCAGCTTTTTGCACTACCGAAAATAATATTTTAAAAATGCAATTATAAAATATGTACATGACACTATTGGGAAGATATATAAAACCAAAACACTACTCTATCATAGAAATAAAAAATACAAAAACGTTACACATCAGATATTCAATTCATCTCAAACAAACTTTAAACTGTTAAAAATTGAAATACTTTTGATCGATAAGAAATATGTAATGGCAATATGTCAATTTTTTTTCTAAAGTTATACAAATCGAATACACGAATCATGTTGTAAAAAATAGTGAACAACATTTTTTCACTTAAAAGTGACAGAATTCTTAGATACAGACAAATAAACGTATGCAGATACGCATTGCATATACATAATAAAATATAAAAGAAAGAGTCGACCACTAATTGTAAATGTATTGAATAAAGATAAGAAAATACACAAGAAATTACACTTGTGGAAATTATGTTCGAATTAGCGGTGGAACTAGATTACCAGATGCTTGAATAGTGATGGTCAGCTGTATTTTAAAATTAGAATGTAAATAAATTATCACCTCAACACCACAAAATATTTTAAGAGTGTTCGGTAATTATTTATTATTCACTTTATTTGTTTATAAGCTGTTCCGTTTTTCTATGAACATATCATCATTGTCAAAGCGCTGTATTATTACATATAAAATCTAGATTTTACAATATATCGCTTTAATTATGATGATAAGGCTATCAAAATGCGCATCAGCTTATAAACAAATAAATTGAATAATAAATACAATAATTAATGAACACTTTTAAAATATTTTTTGGTGATATTTAATTTGATTGAAAGTGATTTTGACAGTCTCAAAACAAGTAATTAAATATTCTAATCAAAGTAATTTCAATTTTTTAATCTATTAGGCTAAAGTAAATCTATTAGGCTAAAGTAGTAAATCTATTTATTTTAATCTATTAGGCTAAAGTAGTTTTAATTGCTTTAAATTAAACAAATTTTCATATAATGATAAATTTAATATAAAATATTTAAAATTTTGCAGTGAAAAGAGTTTTTATTAATTAATTACTAATCATTCTTATGCACTTTTAAAACTTTATATTATATTTTCATCAGGTATTAAAAAGGAACAAATAACTCTCTATTACAGGAAGTTATTGTTTATTACTCATATTTTCTATCAAATTGCGATTATAATCTAGTCTGAGTCATAAATAAGTAGTATGAACTTTATATTGCTTATTAAAGCGTAATGAGTTTGAATCTGATCTTGTAGCATATGTCAATTTTCATTTAAATGTTACTTTCTTATTAATAAATAACATGTTTATTATATGTCGATTTTGACATCGTTATAAAATAACTTAAATAATAAAAAAAATAAAATATTTGTACTGACTTTTTTTCATAGTCATATCTATGTATTATAAATTGCAGTACAAAGTAAAAATGACTGAATTCGTTCTAAACACAATCTGAGAAGTAAACTTCAAGCTGTCAAACACAATTGACATTAATAGATTTTGCTTTTATATTCATACTACCTTCAAATCGGATCAATAAAGAAATCTGATATTTTATGTGTTACAGACATATATATATATATATATATATATATATATATATATATATATATATATATATATATGTATGTATGTACAATATATATGCACACACACAATCATCTATATATGTATAATATAATATATTTTAATAAATACAAAAAGTCATTTTATCTTAATATATTTTCTAGAAAAAATTATCATTTTATTTGAAAGAAAATAAATTATTTTTTTAATATTTTTTTCTATAAATATTTCTACATATAATTGATATAATATGTAATTAACTTCATTTTTGCTTTAGATTGTACTCTTACTTAATACAAGATAAAAGATAATTTAATATTTTGAATATATGATATGAAAAATATTTACAATTAAAGATGTTTCAAATTATGTTTAAGTTATATATTCTATGAATTATATATTATTTTATATATGTAAAAAATTACATATATACATATATATATATATATATATATACATATATACCCGTCCCTCAATTTACGCGGGCCTTTTTTTACGCGAGTTTTTATTTACGCGGAAAATTATATCTCTATTTAGGCGGGACTTTTTTTACGCGGTATTGATTTACACAGCACTTTTTATACGCGGTCAGATAGATTTCATTTTATATAATTTTTTATGGAATTTATTATACATCAGAGTAACGCAAATTCTTACTTGAACGTATAAAAGCACGGCAGTGCAGTACAAAACATGCACAGGGGACATCACATTGCCTTACTAATCATCTTTACGATCTTAATTTACGTAGCCAGAAAATAATTTTAATCCAGAAATGTAATGTATGTAATTTTAACCCAGAAATGTTTAACAAACGTTCAATAACACGAAGAAACAGAAAATCTATGTCTTAGGACAAACTCAATTTACGCGATTTTCATTGGCGTAAAACGAATCCACGTGGAACGGCTACTCCGCGTAAATTGAGGAACGGGTGTATATATATATAAACATATACAAAAATTACTGAAAAAATAGTTTGTTTAATAATGTCTGATAGTAGGTTAAAAAAACATATTTTTTTATAGTAGTAAATTATTAAGAACCATTGATCCCTCTTTTGTATAAATAATTTTTATTATCCTCTTAATGTCATATTCAAAATATACCGTTCTCTTTCAAAAATATCTTATTATTTACATTCGTGTATTATTTCTTTTTTTCAATAAAACAGACACAAAAAGTTGTAATACCTATTAATTGTAAGGTAATATTTTTTTTTTGATTTAACACTCAATACGTGATTACACAAATGATGTACAGTAATATGAAAAAAAAATAAACGACTAAATCAATAATTTACATCATGACATAAAAATAAAATATTTCGTTAAAACATTATAAAATAAACTCTTAAAATGTTTGTATAATATCCATGCTTGTGTAAGTTTAAAAAAAAATGACTATTTGCATCCACCAAGTGTAGATGTTTAATATTGTTGACTGTCGAAGATGATTCGAACGTTAGTTGGGCAGCTGTATTTGCCTGGAGGCAGTGTTGTTAAATATTTTTCACGGAGACCGTCATCTTGTAATTTAATTGACGAATCCTATATCGGTGTAATGTCCATCATAGCGTTGGCTCGATTATTATTTTAAAATAAATTGAAATTTCGTGACGGAATTCATGAATAGCGTAGACATCGGTCATCTTTTCACACAGGTCGTTATTACAAAGATTGAAGCCTAAAGTAATACATTTATTATAAGAAATATATTTTTAATTGTTCTAAGAATTTGCACTGATGCAATATTACACTTTGTGTTGAATTGTGTCTGTATATCTACTTTCTTTTTATTTTATTAATAATATCTGTTTGATATCTTCTTACATGCACTCAATATTAAAATGTCTTCAAACAAATAAGTATGCATGTTTTTTTAACCCTACAGGTTTGTAATTAGTTCTTATACTATTTGTCTTCTTTAAAATTATTATAAACAGAGATTATAAAAGAACTATTTGAATAGAATTCGTGATTAATTAGGCGAATAGTTTAAACTCTTCAAAGTTTGCAAACGGATGAAGCAAATAGATATTAATATTGTTTTTATGTATGATTATGAAGTTTTAACTATAATTGAATAAAGTATAAAAAATTTAAACCGTTATGTAATAAATTGGAATTTACATCGTTGTTCTTAATAATTGTTAATTTTCTAGTAGAATATATCATTATTTGTAAAATAGTATAAATGAAATAATTAACCGTTTATTGAACTATATAATTTTTATAATTTCTTATTCAGTAAAAAAGGATATTATAATTTAATATTCAATTAATAATAACAGAAAACAGATTTATTAATTCAGCTTAATGTAATATATTTACATATGATTTATTTTAGATAACAATATAAGTAGTTAATAATTAAATACAAACATATTTGAAAAGATAAAAAATCACATTACAAGTTATAACTATGAGATATGTCCTTGTAATATGACTTGGTACATTATATACAGTTCCATTTTTATTGTATTAAATTTTTATCTTCTAATTAGTAATAACTTGAAATGTATTTCAAGGATTACAATTATCTAGACTTACTCTAATTGTTATTCAAGAAAATTCTATCATTTTTGTTTATAACATTTATAAAATCAAATAATTTCTTACAGACATATTCAAGATTATATTCAGAATGTAAAAATAAAATGTCTTATTTCAATTCACTTCAAAAATATTTCAGATAAAGTAATAGTAATGAAAATAAGGCATACATATGCCCAACAGAGAGGATATATTTTTTAACATTAGAATACAAAATCATATGTTGTAATAATACTTAATAAAAATTTAATTCATTAAATTAAAATGTTGTAAATTATCCATATATAGTTCTTTCATTGCTACATATGCTCAAATGCATTATTTATTTGGATATTTTTTTAAATAAAGAAATATAAAATTATAATTCTGAATTTTCCATGGTGATTGATATTTTTTTCAATTTTAAAAATGGACAGTTTTAGACAGTGACAAATTTACTTTAATACAAATGAATTATTCTCCCATAACACCACAACATTTTTTGTGTTTAATAATCATTCATATGTTCAAATGTAACGCTCTGATGATGATGATTTAGTCATCGAAATGCATATCAGCGAAAAACATGAACAATTAGTAATAATTGAAAGTTTTTATAAAATTTCATGTTATTGGTATGAATGATTCATTTGTGTTTTAAAAAAATATATTACAGATAATAAAATATTACTATTTTAAGTTTTTTTGGTTTGAATTTTCGTAAAGTATCATATGAATTAAATTTCGATGTATACTATTAAATATACATATTTTTAATAAATATTAAATAAATATCTGTATAAAATCATAGGCATTTTATCGAAATATTTCGTTTTACACTCAAATTATCTAGTTGTAATTTCAAAACACTCATTATTATTTTGTAATATTTTTAATTGTAGTTGACATATTTTTCTAATTTTTAAATATTGTTTAAAACATCATTTTGTTATAATAATATAGAATTAATTACATAAAAATGTCTAAACTATTTAACGAAGAACTTCAAGTACTTGTACGTTTGTCGTTCGTATAATCACACGGTATTTTCTTACAGGCATACATTGGCAACCTATATATAGATTTTTTTCTTCGTACATTAGCGTGGTTGTTGTTGTTAAATATCAACAAACAAGCGTATTGCTATATCAGAACCTGTTAGCTCGACAATAAACAACATGCTATAAATAAATGTGGTCACGCATTGAGACACAATTAATTGACATATAAGTGCATACGATATATTAATACAGATAGTGGATAATTCGCCATTTGGCGAGAACATGCTTACCTTTTGATCGTACTTGTTAATCGTTACCATTTTCTCGACTGCTAAATTATATTGTATTTAACTGTTACTTGGTACTGTTTGCTTCTATTTAAAGTTACATTTAATTTCAATTAATTATATATATATATATATATATATATATATATATATATATATATATATATATATGGGTACATAAATGCATATTATATTTTATAACTATATGAGTAAAAAATATTTGTGATTAATTTTATATTTATAAATGTGTTTTTCACAGAACAAATTTTATTTTTAAAAACAAATATTTTATAGTTCTGAAGTATAAACGTATTTAGGAACAACAATTATTATTAATTGGACATATAACTTAATAATTAAAAAATACTGATGTTTTTTCTGTATATTCTAAACGATAACTTATTATTGAACACGTTAATGAAACTAAAATTTTACTTTTTACTCTATGAAAACCTAAAATGATTTATTTTTCAGTGTATGTTAAAATATTGATTTATTTAATATGATTTATAGTTTAGTACCTTTTTAAAATCTAAATATTTTTCCAAAAGTTCGATGGTAAATATCTAGTTTTTAATCACGAGTAAATAAATATATCAAAAAATCATATTGTTAAAAAAAGAGAAAACTAAATGGATTATAAATAAATAAATCAATTAGCAAATACAAAAAATTTGTATTGTAATTGTAATATATGTATATTATATAATTAATATAATAATAATAATAATGATGATGATGATGATAGTAATAATAATATTCTTGTTTAAAATTGCAACTCCAATGACAGGTGTTTCTATTTTAGAACAATCTTTACTTAATTATATGTCACTCTTTTTAATCTATTTTTTTAAAAAAATACTAATACATACAATATTTATTAAGTACATAAATAATTCAAACATTAAATATGGTAATGTTTTTCAAATCAAACAATGTATAGAGTCATCCAAATGTGACGCCTAGATTTGTGTTTTATTAAAAAGAAACTATATACATGTTTTCTTTTAAAATAAAACACAAATCTAGATATCACATTTGGATGTCCTTATACTTGTATATTAATTATAACTATTTTGTGTTCGATCTACTAATAGATCAAATTTTATCTATTCATCCTAGTCTACCTATGAAATGTAAATTATATTATCTGATTTATGTAAACACCTTTGAATCACATCACAATCATATTTATCATGGAATGGATATATTTCAAGTATTTTAAAAAAGACTTATAGAAAACTAAATCTTATAAAAAAATTACAAAATTTAGTAATGGCATTAAAAAAGAATGAACTTTTTTGACTTTGGTAAGACTTTTACTGTGAGACACTATGGGATTCGTATTTAATAACAAAAGCTCGAGATATGAAAAAATTCAAGGAAAGGATGTTTATTTTGTATTAAACAAGCATTTCATGGATAGTTTTAGTGAAGTAATTAATCAGCATGAATAAGAGAATTTGGAAAGTACATGGAGAATCGTGATTTTAGTTTGCTTATATAAAGCTTTTATGAAATATTTGACCTGGAAAGATTGTAATAAAAACAGCTTTTACTTCTTTCTATTGATCATATGCTAAAAACTAAATTTGGAAAGTACATTCTTTTACGTGGTGCTCAGATCTGGAATGCTCTTTATTCCAATCTTTTTAAAAAATCGTTTTTTCTTCCTCAATTAATGCTTTTAAAAATCAGATAAAGAGAATAAATTTAATGTACGAAGGTCGTTTGATAAGTATGTTAAAAAAATAAGAAAAACTAAATTGAAAAATTTAATTAAATTAAACAATAAATAAATTTACCATATTTATCAAACGACCCTCCTATTAATATAAAAATTAGATAAACTATTAATTTAATTTTTTTTACAAATTGGAATTCTTATCACCGAACTTCCTAAGCAAGCATATTATTATTATTGTATTCTTGAGAAATGTTGAAAATTGTCGTTGATTTTCAGGATGTTAGTCAACAATGTTTATTAATAATTTATCTCAGTTAATGACTTTTGATTTTCCAACACGTGATATATTATTTTATACAGAACTTTTAAGCTATGTATGACATTTCTTTAATGACATTTTTTTAAATTTTACAAATAAATTTAATTATTTCATGACTGTAAAATTTTCTAAAAATAATATTTTCATATTTTATTGGTTAAGAATTTCGAAGCTGAATTATAGATGTAATATATTTTTAAAAAGAAACAATATCTTTTTACGAATAAAGCAAATATTAGGATGAAGTTTGATTTATTTGCAATTAAATGTTATTTACTAACATCTCTTAGTATATAAAATCTATTATTGATTTATTAATTAGTATTTTTATTCATATTAATAATTTATCAGTTAATAATTAAAAGTATTTATTCGGTATTTTTTTAACAACAAAAAATGAATAAGAATGCAGGAGTTTGATGTATAGGAAAACTTTTATTGAAAAGTGAATAAATTGATCTGAAGTTATTTACATCAGTGTTTTGTATATATATATATATATATATATATATATATATATATATATATATATATATATATATATATGTAATTCTTAAGATAAACAGTATCTGGGACCGTTTAAATAATCCGGTTTCAGCAACATTCATGGCACAGATTTAGTTTATTATACATGGTCTAATAGGCCTATGCGGTGAGTAGTGTATTTACGTCGACGGTTGGCCGGTAATGCTGGAATGATCTGTTTGATGTTACCGACACAGTACTTCCAGTAAACCAGACAAGGGCCAAGTAAGGATAGAGGGGCCACAAGCGGTTTCTTCTCATATAAAAATACGCGACCACGTACAATGATACGTGTGTTCGTAGTAAAACGCTTTATCTTTGAAAATATTTAACTGTGCATATGGACATAAATACGTATACATGCATGTATATATATATATATATATATATATATATATATATATATATATATATATATATTACATATATGTGTTTTTTTTGAACTGTGAACATGCTTATATTATAAGGATTATTTTTAAAACGGATGAGATAAAACTAGAAATGTAGAGACCACATTATTGGTCTTTACGATTATTTTGTATATATGTTTTATTTGTAACGAAATCATTTACATTTTAAATGTAGTACTTTTCAAACCTAATAGGTACTTAAAAGATAGAAGAGTAAGATAGATTTAGAAAAATAACACATATATTGAGTTCTGTTAATAGAACATGTAAATTATTCTGAGATGTTGAAGTTTCAGTAATCAAATTTGTCCTCTAGTTATTATTTTCTACTTTTATTTTTATGTAGTAGACAGTATCAGTAAACAGTAATTATAATAAAACTATATATCATGTAAGTAGTACAGTGTTTTAAAAAATCAAACTTGTTCAATTAGTTTAATAAAAAATATATTATTATCGAGAATTTACTTACTAAATACTTTAAAATTATTTGACAATTTATTTTAATTATAAAAGTTTACTCATTTTAAATAATAAATTCATTTTTTTCAACTTATCAAATTATTGCAATTTGCTTGAATTTATTTCATGGAGAATTAAATATATTTATTATTAAATATATTATATTAATTTTTATATATGAATGTTGTTGATTTATCAAGCATAAAAATTCTGTAATTCTGCTTATTTACCAAATATTTTTAATAAAAATTTATTTCATCATTTATTAATATATTTTTAATAAAATTAACTTTGTTATTTAACCAGTTTTTTATATAAATAGGTATTAATTTCAAAAGTTTATAACTACGAATGATTTACAGTTTCATTGATGACATTTTAATTGTTTCTGAATTTAGTACAACACGTTTTATTACATATTTAATATTTTTAAATTTAATAATTGAATATTTTTCAATACAAATGAAACATTTCATTAATATCTAAATAATGTAATGACTTTTTATTTGAGATTCATTAATCAAAAATGTTATTATGTACAACAAACTGAAAATTAATAAAATAGTTATTTTCAAAGTATAGCTGAAATATTTATATTCAGTACTCTTATGATAACTCATTTATATAAATTTTAAAAGTTTCTAATTCATTTCAAATTTTGAAAAGAAAAATTATATTTAAAAAAATATTCTTTCATTTATCGTCATATTTATGTATTTTAAAAAGTTTCTATCATTATCTCTGGTCCTATCTATATTATATATATATATATATATATATATATATATATATATATATATATATATATATATATATATATCAGCAGAAGTCTATCTATCCACTACTGAATAAAGATTTCTCTTAAAACTTTTCAATTCCCATGATTCAATTTCATTGCCTTTCCTTTCCATTTCATATCGATAAATTATGTGATGTCTCTATCCCATATATTTATTGTTCTCTTATTGGGCCATTTTATATTTTTAGATTCTCAATCATTAACGTTTATTTTTCATTAGTAGTTTTTTCTTTTTGCTTTATAACCGGCCATACCTTTTATTATTTTTGAGTTCATGCAGTTTTCTTCATATTCTACATATTTTTCCTAACGAGTGTCTTCTCATGCTTCTCTGTATTATCTAGAGTTTTTGAATTATTTTAGCATTTAACTCATATTTCTCCAATATAAAAAAGACTAGATAGGATATATTAACTTTTCCCTCCACATATACATACATACATACATATATATATATATATATATATATACATACATATATATATATATATATATATACATATATATTTAAGTAAAATATTGACAAACACTTTACTGTTAAATACTTTGTTTGTGATTTTTATTATAGCCATATAATAATAGAAGATTTGTTTGAGGCATTAAAGGTTCTAATTAATAGACCGTACTATAACACACGATTCAAATAAATTATTTAAATGTATGCACAAATGGACACGAAACTAATTTTTTTAATATATTTTTTATGTAACACGTAATGGTACTATAGAACGTCAGATAAAATTTTATATGAACCAAATAAAACATGTTTTTCAATAAATTAAAAAAAAAACATTATTACAAAATAATCAAAAATAAATCAGAATACATGTAAATGAAACGTTAGTAGATATTTCTAACTTTATAACTCGTTTTACATTTTTTAAATTATTTTAGAATGTTTAAATAATTAAATATTTACTATCTTATTGATTTATTAAGGAAATTTGAATTTTATGTTGAATTTAAATTTTATATGTATGCATGTTTATATATATATATATATATATATATATATATATATATATATAAATTCTACATAAATTATGACTCGATCTGAAACTCCTACAGAAAAAGTAGAGTTAAAGTATTTTACCTAACCTTTTTTTAAAAATTCAATCATTCAATGTTGTTATTAAGATTACTGTTGTAAATTAGAAATAAAGTTACATATTCAGATTAGTGATACTGATTTTTATTATTTGAATATCAAATTAGAAAACACAATATATTTTTGAAAAAGATAAAACTTTGCTGAAGAAATATTTTTGTTATTAATAATATTTATTTTTTTAAAACTAATATTTTTTATAAAAAAAATCTTTTATTATTGAATAATAATTAAAAGATATTAATTGAACAATATATATTTTTTACTTTTTGTATTAAAATTATTTTGTATAAAGTACAATAATCTATAAACGTACATAAAGTAACTTTTCAGATGAAAACAATTTTTTTTTTGAAGTAAGGGTTTTCTATTGTAATATTTAGTGTATCAATAGGCGTTAATATCATGTTTAGTATCTATAAGAATTCGTAATTTTTTAAAAAACATTGATTATAAGTCCAAGTACAGTAATTGTGTATTTAAACTTAAATGATTTATATCATCGATATTTATTATTTATATAAATATACAATATTTTTTCAGTCAATTATCAATATAAAATTGAAAAATAAATGATACACTAACCATATTTAAATAATATTTAAGAAAAATTATTAAAATTAATAAAATTCAGATCTCCATAATTTTCATCTAATTTAGAATGTAAATTAATTTTTAAATCAAAAAGCTACTGTACATATGATAGCTTCTATGTTATTCAAAATATAAACAATAATGATTTCTTTGAAATTTGCGTATTATAATTTCTTTATCAATCATCGCCTAAAATAGCTATTCATCTGTCATTCTTGTTACATCACAAAATATTTGTTTAAAAATACATTAAACTACAATCTAAAATACTGTCAATATTGATATAGATGATTTTGTAAATAAAAATCCATAGAAAAATTATTCCAAACTCATTAAAATATTTAATATTACTTCTGTATTAAAAAATAAAGTTTTTATATTTTTTTAATAAAATGATATATTTAATGAATACTTTTTTCTTTAATATAAATCAATACATGATATATTACCATTTTTTATTCATATTTTTTATTTGCAGGTAAATATAAGAAATATTTTTAAATAAGAAATAAACAGTTGACTTTTTTAATAGTAAAAATTTAACAAGTATTATTTAATTTTTTTTTATATCTAATATAATATATATATATATATATATATATATATATATATATGCCAATGTATGTATGTATATGTACATTGTATATTAATTTTGAAGTATCTTTCATTTTTTACTTATAACACTATTTAAAGTAAACAAATATTCAAATGCTAAACAGATTTTTTTATTTATATTATTTACTATATGAGAACATATTTGTATAAAATTATTATGAAAATAAATTTGTATTTGTTGTTGTGTTGCTTGCAGTATTTTAAATTTAAATATAAAAAAGATAGTACAAAAAATATACAGACAGACGATTTATTTATAAAACATAATAAGGATCTGACGAACAAATCGAGCATCTTGATTGTGATTACAGATATTTGCCAAATAACATGGTACTGTGTCCGTCGTTCTGTTACAGTAGCGAAGAGCACTCAAGATATTTTAGTATTCAGATAGTTGCTCCACTGTCGTAAATTTGTTTTGGTTAATGATGCAACACAGAACAGATATCTGTGCTCGATCAATGCAGTATGCAATCCTGTTACAAGTATTCGTCAATGGCGTACATCTTGAATTTTTTCCTAATATTGAAATTTTTCAATTGATTTTAAAATGCAATGACTTTTTTGTGACATATGTAATTTTTATAAAAATGTTATATTATCAGTAAATTATTAAATGTTTCTACGAACGATAATATATATATATATATATATATATATATATATATATATATATATATATATATATATGTGGAATGATACTTATTTGGGATAATATTTAGAAATAGAAAGAGAAATGAGTAGATTCAAAATATAACAAAAATTAGGAATGTTACGAGAGAAAACTAATTAATTCGAAAGAAAAGTTTAAAATGTGTCTATTATATAAAAAAAGAGAATAATACCGATGAATAACAAAAAAATTGGTTGGAAACTCAGAATTTTTAATTCCTACAGTTTTTCCAATTTGAACTTTTTCTATTCTTCATCAACAATTTTTCTAATTTTTTGCCCCATCTATCCATAAGTATTCTTTTAACTTTTTTAGATTTCTAATCAATAACTTCTGTTGTACATTAGTAGTCTACTATTCTTGTTTCTCTTATCTCCATGTATTATTACCAATATACATCTATCTTTGTTATCTGAAGTCACTAAATTATTTTGTTATTTAAGATTTATATTTTACTATCACAAGTGATAACAGGTTGCTTGTATTAACCGATATGTCCTAGCGTTGCCATTTGGCAACGTCGCATATGCTTGCATAAGACTTATCCTGGTAACTTGAGACAGAAGTAGTTGTTAGTTTTCATATTTCTTTCTTGCATGTTATATGTTTGTCTTATTCAAGTCAAATTTTATTCAGTCTTAAGTAAAATTTCGTTGTTATAGTATTGTGAAGTTTAAGTGAAAAAAATATTTCAAATAAACATCATCCTGATTATATGCTTAGTAATTATATTTTTTGTTTATAATTTAGATCATAATTAATTATTTTTTTGTATAATTGAATATTTTGTTATAATAATATTTGTTACATATATTTTTTTGTAAACGTTTATATTTATGTAGCCATATTGCAATGATGGGTCATCTCAAGGATTATTTTTTACTTTATTGTATTTTCATAAAAAAAAATTCTTGGATTTATGTTACTTATAATCGACACTGACTATTAATTTGTTTTATAATCAATTTATTATTTAGTAAAATTATGTAATTTATAGTAAATATTTGATTTTATAGTAAATTTTTGACCCAAATAAAGCAAACATAGCGTATTCTTGCTAAAATTACAGGTTATAATATTTGATGTATTTGAAATCTCGTGGGTATTTAAGTACTGGAACTATTCTTGAAAATAGAATTCTAAAAAGCTGCCCATTACCTCTAAATGAGATAATCCGTAAAAAAAACACGAAGATTTTCTATGTCCAAACAAATGAAAAATACGGATTTTTTACAAAATGGGTAGATAATGCAATAAGTATTACATCAACAATATATGGCATGAACTTAACAACAGTACAGCGTTATTCCAAAAACGAGAAAAAAATATTAAACGTCCTTGTGCAGTTGGCGAATATAGCAAGTACATGGGAGGCGTTGATCGTATGGATAAAAATGTTAACTTATATAGAATTGGAAACCGTAGTAAAAAATGGTGGAGTTGCATATTTACTTGTCTCATAGACTTGTGTATACAAAACGCATGGCAACTACACAGATCAGTAGAACCAAATTTGACTTAACTAGAATTCAGATGCTATATACTATTGTAATCATTTTGGAAAAAACGAAAGGTCCTGAACCAAGTCGTAATCGTAAAATTGAGGGTAAACCATATGAAATATTTCGATATGATTGAATCAATCATTGGCCATGTCCAGTTGAAAAAAGAGACTGTGCAGAATTTGGTTCAACTATCTGAAAAACAACCTTCATAAAATGCAATGTAGGACTTTGCATAAAATGTTTTCAAAATATCACTGCAAAAATTAAATGCAAATATTTTTTTAGGAACATTTTTTTAAATATTTAATAAATTCCACTACGGTAAAAGCAAATGCAGCATTGTTAATTTTCATGTATATTTTATTCAATATGACCAAGCGTTGCCATATGAGCTAGTTGTGTGTGTGGGGGAGGGGAGGGGTTTGCAAAACAAAATATTTTTATATTTGTGTTTTTTAGAATCGCCTATTCGAGTAAGAAGTAAAAAAATATTCTGGGACAATCTGGGTGAACCGAAATCTTTTTTCGAGAAACAGAAAGGAATTTTCAATTTTATAGTTTAAGCATTTCTTCCAAATTGATACCATACCATTTTTGTTATTCTGTTCACTTCATCTATAAATATTCATTCTGCGTTAATGAATTATCCTAAATACACACACACATACACACTTATATATATATATATATATATATATATATATATATATATATATATATGTGTGTGTGTGTGTGTGTGTGTGTGTTTGTGTACATAAACTTGTTCAATTTTTATTTCTATTAATTTAATTTTCTTTAAATTTTCAAATTCATTAAACACTATTCTTCTCTTATTAGGATTCTTCCTAAAATTATGTTTTGACTTGCTTTATCTAATTTCCTAATTCTTTTTTCGACATTTGGACGCGTTAAGAAAATAGTAACATCATCAGAAATTTATAAGTCACTAAATATTTTGCCCTTTAGTTTTATTTCTTCATATCCTTAGTTTATTACCGCTGTAAATATCTTTTGTCATATTGCTTAGTCCCATCTTACTTCTTTTATAATTTTTTGTACCATGTATATAAATGTATCTTTTTAAATATGTATTTACGTTTAATATAAATTTTAAATAAATCAATAATTTGGTAATTGTCAGAAAATGAAACTATTATTAATTAATAATAGACATGTAGAAAATTTATTGTTGTGGAATCAAATACAACTATTTTGAATGAGTATCATAATTTCAAACAATTAATGGACAGCTACTGTAGAACACAATGAAGGAAATTAAAATAATTGTTTTTGTTTTATGTTTTGAATGACAACCTGGATTTACAATTTTACACACATTTAAGAACATAATTCTACATTTTACAGAAGCTTTTGACACCTCCGATAGATTTATGTATATACGACAAAGGTCAAATTTCAAATAAATGTCATTCGCCATAAAAATTTCTTCAAATTTGTTAGTTTTTTATTTGTATGACCATAAAAAATGTTAGATATATAAAAATATATGTATTCAAGATTAAAGATAGCTGTTTTGATATATATATATATATATATATATATATATATATATATATATATATATATATATATATATATATAGTCAGAATTACAATTTGAGGATGACATTTATGTTTGATTAACTTTTATGAATAAATTTGCGATTGGACGAAATGTAATCAAATATACTTTTAGTGTGGTTAATTACAATTTTTATGTATATTTAGGTGTTGGATTCATCGTAGGATATTTTCGTAGAAATTTGATTAAAAAAAAGTTATCTTAATACGGAATATATTATGTTATTTATTATTTTAATTAAAAGTTTATCTATCTTTGAATTTCTTATTTCAAAAAATAAATTTATTAGATATTCAAAAGTTATTATTAAAAAATACTATAATTATTTTATTGTATTTATTTTATATTTATTAAAGTTAAACAAATTGAAAAATATAATCTATTGTTAATGAAAATTTCTAATAAATAAGTTGTATAAAGTTGTCTTTAGAAAACAAATAATATTTTTATTTGTATTAAATTTTTAGAAAAAATTCAAAATCGATATTTTTTGAACTTAACATATTTTCCTGTACATAATTAAAAAATTAAACATGAATAAAAGACTGATAATTTTAGAATTACCGACATTAAAAATAATATATTGATAGCATTAGCTTTCTACATTACCTTTTATATTATTAAAAATTAATATGCTTTTTTTACTTTCAGATTGACAAGCACTGAATCATATTTTTTATCTGACGGGCTTTATGCACCTGCCGATCTTTTAGAAAACATCAAAGAAATAACATTAAGTGTTTTTACAATGGGTCGTGGAATTGAATCTTGCTCAGCAGCGGTGAGTATTAATAATTTGATATTTGTATTATTATTATTTATTTATTTTATAATGGTACAATTTTTTTATTTATTTCTACTAAATAATAAATATATATTTTATTCTGCAACTTAAGAAATTGTATAGAATAATTATGTTGATAAATTGTAGATTTCACTTCTATCGACATTATCGAATTTGGTTTTCTTTTTTTAAAAAAAATCATAATGATATAATTTTTACTGAAAACAATTTTTCATATAACTTTATGGGTGATTTAAAACTATGTTATATACTTAATGGAGTCAAAAAAAATTCATAAAAATTATATTTTGTGTATTTTAATATTCATATTTTTAAATATATTTATTTATTTTTATATAAACGAGTATAGTGTATGATAATACACATTTATATTCACTATATGTTGTATGTTTATATAGTTTTTGCGTGCGAATCTTCATATGTGTGTATATATTTAATTATTTAAATTTATGACTGTACATAACAATAAAATGTTGTTATGTATTAGTTACATTAATTATTACACATTAGTAAAAATCGATACAGAACAAACTCTTTGCACGAAAAACACAACTAAAATTAATAATATCTAATGAAATTATTTAAATGTGCAGAATAAATTTGTTAAAATTTAATTAAACTATTTCGATATCTGATTAAATTCTACAAAACCGTCAGTTGTTAATTAAAATTGATTTCGCAAAATTCTTCAGATAAACAAAATTTGAATATCTCTGCAAATGAAACGAACGATTTATAAAAACATATCTTCGAATTAATATACGATCATCATCAACAGGTTCACAGTGTTGTATATTTCAGAATGAAATAAGTTTGTGCACGGCTTGTTAATGTTTTAGCCTGTGTATACGTATGTTTGTTTTTTTGTTAATTAAATGATTTCATTACAATTACACATGTGTCTGCTAAAATACATCTTAAACGCCCTCCGGGTCTTAATAATACACCTTTAATAATATACCTTTAATTATAAAACAAAAAGTTAATTAATATGTAATTAATTCTGCTATTGAGTCTGTCTTTATTATATTGCTTAGAATATTTTTTGTTATTTTTCGCTGCTGGATAAAAGGAACAGTTTTTAATTTTTGAAAATTACATACTCATACATACATTACATTCAATAACTAAATTTGTATGTATATATATATATATATATATATATATATATATATATATATATACATATTGACATTACATTTTATATATTAAGTTATCAGAAAACCAAAAAAAAAATTGTTTGCTACTTATTTTTTCAAATAAAAAAATAAATCATAATTTAGGTAAAATTATGATTTATAAATTATAATTTAGGTAAATTTTATTCAG
Organism: Neoneuromus ignobilis; assembly: GCA_029203775.1. NCBI lineage: Eukaryota > Metazoa > Arthropoda > Insecta > Megaloptera > Corydalidae > Neoneuromus > Neoneuromus ignobilis. Next base: position 31,237,720 of record CP092089.1, read on the forward strand.
TTTTTAAATCTGTATCATATTTTTTCTTATTTACTACTTGTTAAATAATTGTACCAATTTTAAATTAAAAAATAAATATTTGAAAGAATTTCATTGATATATACCCTGTATAAAATAATATAAAATCGACATATATAAATATTAACTCATAATATGCAAATCAGATCATGTAAAATGTAATAAGAGATACTACATTTAAATGCATTTGTGAATATATTTCACCTACACATGTATATTTTAAATTCATAAAGGTTATAAATGGTTGAGTTATATTTTTCTCATGATTTTTGAAAAGTTTTTTTTTGTGAAAAATGTAAACGTGAATTTTATTTAAAATATACAAATATTTAACTAAAATAAATATTTTCAAATTTCTTAAATGGTATTTAAATTAAAGATAAATTGCTGATTATATTATTTCTGACATTTATTTTTATTTATGAATTTAATAATTTTAGATTTTTTCCAAAAAATATGAATTAAAAATTAAATTATTTTATTATCCTTTTAAGAAACTTTATTATTTTTGTATTATATATTAAAATATTTTTTGATAATTTTTGAAACTTATATTTTATATCTATCATATTTCTAAATCAAGCAGTGGTAATATTTGGATTTAAATATAATTTATTAACTTAAGTTGACATTTAACTTTGCAGGGATATATATATATATATATATATATATATATTTATAGATAGATAGATAAATATATATTTTTTTTAAATATTTAAACTTCATTCTGTTGAATAATATTAACTCTCTTTTAAATACCTCATTAATATTTTATTTGTTAAAATCAAAATCAAAATTTTTGAATATCTAAACTTTACTAAAATTAATTTAATTAAATGAATATAAAAACATGTCATTTTGTTATAAATTCGAATAATTAAATTTAAAACTCTATAAAAATGATTTAGAAGAATATCATTTTAATATATATGTACCTTTTTAAAGTGTTTGTTTCAGTCTTCATATTTAGTGGAATTATGTTCATTGCAAATCGTTTTATTGCATGTGCAGATTCCAATATAACCTTTTTGTATTTATTTAAGTAAGTCGATAGTAATGTAATAGTTATGATTTGATTTTTTTATATAAATTTTGTACGAACTTCGCAAATGGGTTTTAAGTACAAGATAATTTAATTCATTTATTATATTTATTTTATTTTTTTAAAAACATTTTTAATCCTTTTTAAACTGTCTACGATTATATTGAGTACATAATTAGTGTATATATATATATATATATATATATATATATATATATATATATATATGTTAAGTAATATTGATTAAAAATAATCACAAATTTCCTAAATTAGACAAAATAGTTACCAAAAAAAATGTTTAAAACTTTTTATTTCCTTTAAATTGTAAATCATTTGTTCCTTTAACTGAACATATATTAAATTTTTATTTGAATGATAAGACGAGTAGTGAGTAAAAGAAGAAATTAAATATATTAGAGTATTTTGTATTACAAGTCATTATCTATTTTTGGTTAATAGAAAAATATTAAGTCAAATTGAAACTCAAACCATTAATTTATTATAATATTGTAGTTAATAATTTTTTACAAACTAATTATTTCTAATAAACAAGAAATGATATAGAAATTTACAAAAATTTATATTTTTATTAATTTTTTATTAATACCCATTTTGACCACGGCATTATCTTTAGAGTTTAATATTATGAAATTTGATAGCAGTAACATTGTCATGTAAATGCCTTTTAACAAAAAATGTACAATAAGTGATTATTGAGCATTATTTTGTTTAGAAATTGATATGTTCGGTTAAAATATATTTTAAATATTGAAAAATACACACACATACATACACACACACACACACACACACACACACACATATATATATATATATATATATATATATATATACACATATACATACTTATAATATGTTGTCTTGAAACTACTTATTTTTTTCAAAAATAAAATCCTAAAAAATTCATCAGTGACATATTTCTAAGAAATTTATATATTTTAACAGATACTTTTTTTAATAATGTTATTTGTTCATATAATATACTAAATTTATATAAAAAAAGTTACCGAAAAAAGTATACTCTAAAATAAATACATGGATATTATTTTTTAATTTTATTTTTATATTTTTTGCATTCATTAACATAAAAGTTAATAAGATGTATACATATTAAGTTTATATCAAATTTCAAGAATCCAAATATAAAAATCATCTATAACTAAGTTAACACTGCAATGATACTTCCTATAGTTTTTATAAAATGTATACATTTATTCAAATGTACATCAAAGAATATTATCAAATTATTTATTATTATTGCTTAGCTAAATAGTATGTTTTAGAGTTAAATAATTTAATATAAACAAGTATTTAAACAAATAATTTAATATAATTTTTGTTATAAATTTTACTGTTCTTATATATGGTCATATCGATAAGATTTTGTCATGTATATATATATATATATATATATATATATATATATATATATATATATATATATATATATATCAATAATATGTATATGTACATTCCTACATCATATAATTTATGAATATTTTTAAATTTTGAATAAAAAAAATTAATGCTACAAGTAAACTTTTCCTGCTTATTTTTTAAATCAAGATTATTATTTTCATTATATATATGAGATTTACATGTGTGTATATATATATATATATATATATATATATATATATATATATATATATATATATATATATTCTATATATTCTATTCAAACCGTTATAATTTCGAGTATTCATACCATGCAGTTCTAAACGTCAGATATAATAAAGGATTAAAAAAGTTACAGGACCGGTTTCAGGTAACAATGAATTAAACATTGACGGTAATGTACTGATAAGGATATTCTAGCACATAATAAAAATTGTGAGATATGTGATTGTACAAAGAGTGTCTTGAACAGCGACAGGTTAGTGTGTAAACATGCATATACATACGTGTACGAATCTATATATATATATATATATATATATATATATATATATATATATATATATATATATATATATATATATATATATATATATCAACATATGTGTGCTGAGTAAAGAAATTAAATTTCTTGAATGTCTTGTCATTTTAGCTGCTTGGCTAGTATTACATTTTAAACGATAATCCGACGTTAAGTCGAGAGGTCGTTTTTGTACCATTGTTGTCTAACAACGTAACGTTCATTATAAATGTTTAATTTTATGAACTTGCTGAGAAGTTTAAAAGTGTATCGGTTAGAAACATATTCTTAGATTATACAACTTTATGTTCATATTTGTTAATGATTTAACAGATAATTCTTTGGAGGTAAATATATCTATAACAGATGTTAATTCATCATACTTACGTGTATACTCGTATATATACGAGTATATGAAAATATTACTGTTTTCAACATATTTTTTTAATTAACATCATTTTTATATAATTACATTAATATATGGTGGCCCAATTGAGACTGAAGAGTGTTAACACACATTTACTGGCTTACTATCATTTACTATCTTTCAATCTCATTTGGGATGCCTCATATAAATTTATTTATTGTTTAGAAAATAGTTTTAAAAGTAAAAATTATAGTTGTAATATTTATTTATAGCTATTTTATTTGATTTATTTAAATTATTAGTTATACGATAAAAGATAATATTTTTTTTCATAAAAATTAAACAGGTAATGTTTTAAAATATATCATACATTATTCCATTTTATTTTAACCATTTGTGAATATAAGCAATTTTAATAATAAATATCATCGAAATTTATTTCATGTTGTTAAAAAAATACTTAATTTTTTAAAGTACAGTTTATGCTAATGGATAGATCAAAAATATTCATTTTTTTAATAATTTTGGTTAATTACTTGTAGTATAAACATTATTTTGTCTTTGAGAATTAAATCTGATTAATTTATACATTAAATTGCAGATCATTAAAACTATTTAAAAAAAAATCTTCAGTAATTTTTTATATTAACTAATTTAAACAATTTTTTTTCTCTAAATCTAGTAATGATCGATGGAAATTTAATTATGGTTATAATTTTCATTAGAAAATTTAGATGTTGATTTATCGTTTATCTTATAAAACAAAGCCTTAACTTTTCTATTAAAATTTTCTAATTTTAATATATGATAATGCAATATGAATACTGAAAATATTTCTCAAAGAAAAAAAATGCTTTTTTTAATCTGTGTGAAATATTTTTTTATTTTTATCATTCATGTATAGATTAAAAAAATAGAATAATAAAAAAGGATCAATGGAACAAATTATTTTTAAATTTTTACTCTTATGAAAATAAACAATAAACTATTTTTTCTAATAATTTAAACAAATTCAGTCTTTAGTTGTTCTGTTTTATTTTTTCCACAACATATATATATATATATATATATATATATATATATATATATATATATATATATATATATATATGTAGTAGATTTTATAATGCAGGGCTATGATAATGGCATTGCCATCGAAATGTGCTTCAGCTTATAAGTAAAGAAAATGAAAAATAAATAATTATTGAACACTTTTTCAATAACTTGTGGTATTGGAATGATAGTTTATTTGTATAAAAATGTATATGTATTTTTAAATCCATTATCCCCTTTCCATTTCTCGAGTTCAGTAACTGCATTAGACTTTAAAAAAATGATCTTGTTTATTCACTTCACTGGTATGTCTTAATATTTTTGTACAGTATAATCGTAAGTACTATATATTTATTGGTTTTTTATTTTTATGCTTTTTCAACATCCAATATCTAAAATACTTATAAAATACCTACCACATTGTTTTCTCTAATAGCATATAAGAAACTCGATATGTAGTGTACTTTATTCCTACACACATTCAATACTCAATTCTGATATAGTATATATATATATATATATATATATATATATATATATATATATATATATATAAAATATGTGATTGTGTGTGTTAATGCATATGTATATAAGTATGTGTAATTGACATAACATCAACACAGTTTACAAAATGAACAATTTATATGAATATATGTACCTTTCTGGCATCTTTATATAAAATGAAAATTTTGATGCAACAACTTTCATGTCGAATGAACACAAAATACGTATATTATGAAGTAAAATAAAAGTATGACTTCATATTGCAGGTATACAAACTATTTACAATCTCTCCAACATGTAAGCTGTTTACATACATATATACGTATATATATTTGTTTTTACTTCGACGAAATTTCTTTGAAATATACAACATATAATTCGTTTAAATACATGATGATTACTGTCGTACTTTCATATTAAATCAATTAAAATATTTATATTATGTTGTATAGTTAATCGTTAGTAAATTATTTATTTAACGTTAAGAAAAAATGTTATTTTTTCAAGTATAGGAAAAGTAATGAGTTGTTAATGAATTTGTGTTTAAGAATTTTGATGATATTCAACGTAAAAAAATTTACATTTTTATAAATTTATTTGCTTTTTATAAACTTTTTTTGCTAATTAACTTTTGATGTATGAGAGTGGTATTAACCTTTTTATTTAATTTGTAAGTATCTTGTAACAAAACAATATAATTATTTTTTCTTAATAGAAAAAAATATTACATTTTTTTAAATAAACTGATGAATTTTTATATTAAGAAATTCTTTAAGCAATTTTGATGAATTCTATAGAATTATAAAAATGTTCTATAAACAGTGATTGGTTTATTTCATAATTTGAAAATGTTAAAATTTATAAGCATGATTATTTCCAAAATATTTTAATTCGTAAATTATTGAATAGATTATGTGAAAAAATAATGTTGTTGAATTTATATTTCTAATAAGAATTAAACTTGAAAATAAATGGTATTTTTGAAATATTTCGAAATGTCACATTTTAAAGTAAACATTGTTAACTCTTTCATTACTAGAAGCAACCATAGTCACTTGTCGGTGCGTCAGACTCTATGTTCTAAGAGATACTTAAATATCTAATGTAAATTAATACTAAACAAAATTTTATACAATAAATTGGGTGTTATGTTGTAAATACGACTCGTAGCTTCGTGTACCCAAATGAGTACCTTTTCCGTTACAGATACACACATTATATAGTTTGTTATTCAATTTTATTTTGAACTGAATTTCCAAATCAAAAAATAAATTCATTCTTTGCATTTAATAAAAGTTAAGTTTTGTGAGGAAAAAATCAGTGCAAACAGTAAAAGTTATAAAGTTTGTGAAAATATTATCAATATACAGTAAGAAAACATTTTATCTAGTCAATTCTATATATATATATATATATATATATATATATATATATATATATATATATAAAGAGAGAGAGAGAGAAAGATTATTTAAAATAGATTTTCACACAATATTTTTTTAATTGAGCTTTATCTGTATTATACAAGACGAAAAATTTACTAGTAATATTACAAATATTAATAATATGTATGTAGAGAAAATTAAAACATATTTTGAAAGGTGTATAATTTAAAAAATGGCATTTATTACATTTTAATTATCTTATGATTTTTTGTGATTCTTCAAAGACAAAATATTTCTAAACACATTAATAACAGGTAATACAATTCGAATTTTTTATTATAAAAAAAATCTATGAATATTAATACAATAAAAAATTAGATTTATTTATACTTACCTGTAAGCAAAAAATTTAATAATAATTAATAATATATACTTTGTGAAAAAATGGTATTATATACTTTTATCAATCAATGAACTAATTAATTTAAATTATAATTATTTAAAATCAAGTCAAGTAAAAAAGTCGATTGAAAAATAAACAATTGTCATTAATAAACATAATAATTATAATTTTTAATTAAATAATTTCTCGATTATATTCAGGTTTACATTCCTCTTAAAATGAAAAAGCTAAATAAAGATTTCAAAATTATTTCTCTTATTTCATTCTTCTAACTCTATCCAGTTATAATTTAAGTCACTCATTAAAAAAATAGCTGAATAAAAGTTGATAACATACAGAAATTAAAAATAATGGAATTAGAATTTATTACAAAAAGTCATACATTGGACTGTATTTGAAATTAAAAATATTTATCTGTAGAAATAATAAATTTTAGTTACTAGAAATAAATTCTAAAAATTGTAAATAAGGGAACTAAATATCTTTTTTCTTCCTTGAAACTCGATTTAAAAAATATTAAAACTAAATTTTATTATGATAAATATTAAATTTGACAGTTCGTTAATAAATATTTTAAATTTAAATAATTTTATATCATATAGGATCTAAATTCAACATTTTAAATGCATTACACAGAATAAATTTAAATAATAGATACATGTTTCCTATAAACAGGTGTTTCATTTTCTTATAAACAGCCATTTGTAGTTAATAATCTGTATGTGTGTGTGTGTTTCTGCAAAAAATAACATAATGGCTTGGTATTTTTCAACAGTGTTTCAGTAAGTCTCCAACCTTGACCTTCTCATTTTTTAACGTATCGTGACGACAAAAAACAGGCGTTTTTCTGTGTCAATATTATTACAAATAACTTTTATTTTCTTTTCAAAGTTAAGAATTGTTTTAGAGGAGTTTATGAACTCGAATCAAGTTTTTCTATCGATAATTTTCTAAGAAAAAAATTATTTAAGTCATAAATATAAATATTACTTTATTTATTGAAGCATTTTTATATTTCTATAATATTTTGTCAAAAAATACACAACACCTGTTGATTTTTATCAATATATATATATATATATATATATATATGTGTGTGTGTGTGTGTGTGAGTGTGTATATATATGTATGTATGTATATGGTGATTCAAATGAGGCTGTTCTTTAGTATTAATCAGACTCATTTGGGCCATCATATATATCAGTAGCAGCCACTTTCTATCTATCGTTGTATACGAATTCTCTTAAAATCCTTCATTACTAGCGATTTAATCCTTTCTCTTCCTATCTCCATCGACAATTTTTTCATACCCTTATCTCATCTATCCATGAATCTCTTTTTGAGTATTTTTATATTTCTGTATTTCCAAGCAAAAATTACTTTTATCCATAGGTGAGCTTATCTTCTTGATATATACGAGGTCAGACAATTAAGGAATGCGACAAAATTCAAAAATCGAGTATATTTAAAAATTAAGGTACATCGCTGCGATCCCCTTCAAAGTAGTCCCCTCCCGCATCTATACACTTATTCCAGCGAGTTTTCCAGTTTTCGTAACAATTTGGAACACTTCTTGTGGAACTTCTCCGAGTACCCTCGTCACAGATTCTTGGATATCTTCAACGGAGTCAAAATGTCGACCTTTGACGAATTTTTTCATATGGGGGAATAGGAAAAAGTCGCAGGGTGGCATGTCCGGTGAATAGGGCGGTTGTGGTAACGTTGCGATGCCTTTAGACGCCAAAAACTGAGAGACACTGAACGCACTGTGACAGGGAGCATTGTCGTGATGCAGAACCCAAGTCTTCGCGATCTCTGGACGCACTCTGAGCACCCTTTTTCGTAATTTTTCGAGCACATTGCGGTAGAATACTTGATTTACGGTTTGTCCAGGTGGTACGAACTCTTTGTGATAACATGGTTTTCACTTTGGACTTGCTCATTCTCGCCTTGTTTGGCCTTGGTGCTCCAGGGGACAGCCACTGCTCGAGACAATCTTGAGCGATGTTCATTCAATTTCTCTGTTCCATTTTCGTGACATGAACTACTCGCGCGTTGTTACAAAACACTAAACAGCTGGCGAAGAAATGATCGTACGAGGGTGGTCAAGGTCTCAATCGAGAGAGTAGGGATCTGCTATTACGGTGGCGGAGTTACAGGTTCGCAGCGTTACCACAGGCCGAGAAAAAAAATCGGTCGCATTACTTAATTGTCTGACCTCGTAAATATACATACATATAAACACACATATACATATACATATATATATATATATATATGTGTGTGTGTGTGTGTGTGTGTGTGTGTGTGTACTTTTAAGTAAAATTATGCACTTATAAGTATTTTAATCAATCATCCTTTTTAAAATAAAATGTAAATCGAATCATCTGGGTAACTCATTTTCAGTAATTAAATATTATATTTGTTTAGAAAAACTATTTATTATGCAATATTTTTTTATTGCTATTTTCTCTATTTATAACATGTATTTTTATAACTTAAATTAACTTCTAGCATCACTCTTAGTAGCTCTCATAAATTATTAGAAATAATTTGAAAACTTTCATCTTAAAATAAATATTCATACGATAATCATTTTTTCCTAAATGATATAAATTTAATACATAAATCATATTCGAAATACAATAAATAACACCCTTTGCCTTAAAAGTAACAATTTAAATGTAGGTACAAATCATAATAACTAATAAAAAAAAGAAATGATCATTAGTAAAAGAAATCAAGTCAATAAAAATATAAAAAGATAAATAATCTATTATCGAAAAATAATCTAGATTTTATAGTGAAGTCCCTGACAATGATAGCTTGGTCAAATAAATGCGTATCAATGAATAAAGTGAATAATGAGTGATTACTGAATACTTTTATAAAATCCCGTGGTATTTGGATGACTGATTCATTTGTATTAAAGTAAATTTACCACAGTACCAAAGTAAACAATATTTTTATTTATATTATGTATTTCATTTTATTTTTCTTTATTAAATATAAATAAATTTTTAATTATTATATAATAATCATCCTCTCAGTCTAAAATTGCTATATTTTAAAGCTTAAAAACTTAATAACCAAGATGGAAAATTTGAAATCGTTACTGTTTATTTTTTTGAAAAAAAATATTAAAATAAATAACTTGATTGAAATTTGTACAATAACGAAATGACTTTATTTGGATAATTTATAATATTTCTTAGCATAAGACATAATTTAAGGGTTTGTCAATATAAGAAAAATATGGGACAATTAAAAGACTTTAACATAAATGAATCACTTACCTATAACACTACACGATTTTATCAAATAGATTAATGAATGCTTTCATAAAATCTTGTGGTATTAAGGATAAATAATTTACTTGTATTAAAGGAAATTTGTCATAGTACCAAAGCAAATATATTGTTAATATTTTTTATAATAAAAATCTCGTTGTTTTATACTTCAACAAATTTTTCATTTAAATAACTCTACATTTGTTTATTAAACATAATATTGCTTTTTCTGTCATCTAAATATTTTCTTTAATATTATTGGATCTTTTTAAATTTTTCCAATGTCAAAAATATTGTAAACTATAAACTGTATCAAAAATAATGTTCAAAAAATATTTTAAATGTTAAAATAGTTATATAATTTTTTTATATTTAATTGTTAGCATACAAAAATTTTTTCTGGATTAAACTTTTAGTTATAAGCACTTTAAAAAAAATTTGATGATAAGAATATTAAAAAATGTTAAGTACAATTAGTCTAATAATTTGTTTCAGTAATTATAAAAAATGCCTGATAACAATCATTAAAAAATAAAATACAAACATATATATATATATATATATATATATATATATATATATATATATATATATATGTTATAAAATTTATATGTATTCATGCAACGTGCGAACAGCATCTTTGTAAACAGACAACCTGTTTTAACCAGCGCACAAATAACACTGAAAGCTTTTTATATAATAAAAAAGTAGTGTCATTTGCAAATGAATGTTTATATTTACACTAATTAAATACAAGTTTCTAAAAATAACTTAACATTTCTGTCGGTAAAGACATAACTTTTTTCCTTAACATCAGATCGTTTTAATATAATATTCGATTATTTCAACTAGACTTAACAATTACATTAATTTAAAATCATGGGCAATATTTTGAAATATAATTTTATTTTATGTCCGATAACGTCTTAATGTCGACACTTGACAGAATTTTATACAGATTAAAAATCAAATTGAAATTTACATTGAGATTAAATTTATAAATATTATATTTTTATATTTAAATTACATATATATATATATATATATATATATATATATATATATATATAAATAATCAATTTAAATTCAAGAATTAAAATGAAGAATAATTCCAATAATAATTAATCTGTCATTAATTTCCTTATTATCTGCATATCATAATTAACTGTAGAGAGTTAAATCATTTTACATATTTGTATAAATAAATAATCACAAAAGCAATGAACATTGTAGACATGTAAACTTTAAGTTAATATATTTTTTTATAAAGATAAACTTGTATCAATAATCTATGCATATATTGGTCTTAATCCTTTATTTATAGTTTGAATGTTTAATTCTTCCATAAGAAATGATTGCATCGTTAATGTGACTTTTAAGTATTAAATGAAAAAATATTCTAAAATTATTTTTTTTATAAATTTTATGTTTTAAGTTTTATATTTCCAAATATCATTTCTATTCGAAATATTCTTTTTATTCTATTACACATTAAATATTAAAGTAACGTTAAGAAAATAAATAATTTAATTAAATTACAATCACACAAAGTGAAATTCTATAAAAATATTATTTTTTACTTAATATTTTTTATTCTGATATTCTATGTAAAAAAATTACTGCTATTATTCAAATAAAATATTTTATAATTGTTTATATTTTATAATCTTTAGAGTTAAAAGTAATTATTGAATACAAATATCTTTATCTTTTTTATTTCTGCATAATTCAATAAATTCTTATATTCGTTTAATTTCATAAAATAAAACTATTTAGTCTGTAAATGCTTTATAATTTATTATCATATTTTATAATTTCTGATATTTATTAAATAAAAGTGTAATAAATTTGGAAGTATGTACAAAATATTATTAATTTTCTTTATTGCTATATTTTTTTTCTATTATGTGATCTCTGAGACTAGTTTAATATAAATTTTATTTTTGAATAATGTGGAGTGCAAAATACAGATTAAATTGTGTTTAAATTCTTATATTGAAACTACAAGTAACTTTAATATTTTGTAACTCAAATTAGTTTCAGAACATACTATTTGCATTCATTATTAATTAAAAGTTAATTACAACACAGTAATTAGGAAATTTGATATTTTACTTATAAATCAAAGTTTTGTAAAGTTATTATAATACATTCTGTTATCTTAAAAAGATACTACTTTAAATTCATATAAAATTTAAATTAAACAGATTACATTTTTCTGATATAATAAGTTTTTTATTTTTTATTTTTTTTTTAATATTCCTAAAATGTATTTTTATTGAATACGAATAATCACATATAATTTTCCATGAATTTTTAACATAAAATATATTGTTAGTGAATGAATTTTATTTTTGTTTAAAAGATCTGCATGAAAAATATTTTTTACGTTTACGGTTTCTCTTTTGTGATTTTGTCTTATAAAATTTAATTATACACATACACATACAATATATATATATATATATATATATATATATATATATATATATATAATTATATATATTTCATTTTAATTAATTTAATATTTTTTTAAAATAATTACACTTTTATCAAAATTTACATTTGATACATTATAATGAATATTCTCACTCGCCTGTATATATTGTACATACATAACAAGATATTTGAAGAATATTAATAAATTTTTAGTAAGTATATAACTTAATGAAATTCCAATAAATAAATACACTTATATAAATATCAGAATTTAATGATGATATTTTTCGAATTAAAATCATCGACATGCAATTATTTACTTATATTTTTCATGTATTTGAAGATCATCGTATATTTTTCTATCTAATTGATATTAATTTTATGCAATTCTTGTATCGGTTAATCTTTAGTGAATAAATTTATGATCGTGAATGTTCCTTTCCGTTAATTTTCGAGTCAGAAATTTCATTTTTATGATATTCGACGTGTATTTTAATGAAGATGATTTTATGATTCCCTAATGATGCATAATTGATGTCTATTAATTTTTATTTGATATCGTTGTAGTGAACACCTGTCTAATGACATTACATAGTATTTTATATACATTATACAAATGTTTTTTATATATGTAATTTCGATTTATGTTTATTGTTGATTACAATTTATAAATATTTTTAAAAAATATATATTTTATTTGATATAAGTGTATATATATATATATATATATATATATATATATATATATATATATATATATAATATGTGTGTGTATGTGTATAGTAAAACTAGTTAAGATATATTATTCTCCAAAAAATATAGCATATGAACATTCACGACTAACTCATAATTTTATTGTTTTAACGACAAACTGTGTAATTTGTGACATTTGTAACACTGTTTTGAAAGTTTAGATGTTGTTGAGGATTAATTAAATAAAATACAGGGAATTTTATAATAATTATGTTGACAGCAAAAATCATGTAAGAATATCGAAATCACATAACTTTTTGTTGACCTTTAATATATAGTATTTATATAACTAAACGTTTGAAAAATAAAATGTATTTTTGATGTAAACTTTTAATTTGAAATATTTAATACATTCCATATAATCAAACCACAACAGAGTACAAATAAAATAAATAAATATTTATAAATGAAAATAAATAAATAAAATAAATATTTAGATATTCAAAATATATAAATATTTACAAATGAGTGTAAATATTTTTTTATACTAAAAAGTAGATTTTCATTTAGTGATTGTAACTTTTTTTTTGTTGAATTTAATCAGTTTAAAATTCATATAAACTCCTACAACCTCAATTAAAATTAATTGAACTAAATGTATTGTTTTAAGACGACACATTTTTTTTCTAAAAAAATATTGAAAAATTAGAAAAAATATCTTCGTCTTAGAATAGCTTATAAATAAAAATGTTCATAAATGATTTTTTAATAAAATTATTTTTAAATTTTTATTAAGAAAATAATAAAAAAATGTTTTAATAAATTGTTTTACTAGTTGAGTAATGTTAGCAATCAATTTGTTAATCGTTTCTATCGAAATACAATTTTATACCTTCATCAAGAGATATCAAATTTGTATTTACTCCATAAAATATTTCGATAAGAATTAATTTCATCTCGTGATAGTGCAGATCAGTTCATATTTTTTATACTTCTGTTTTTTACCATCTTTTGTATATTGAAGTAATATTAAGTCAAATTTGTGATTGTTATATTACTTTACACAAATTATTGATTGATTAATAGATATCATATTATAATGTCTTTTATGATTATCTATATTTAATGTTATAAATTCGAATTTGAGAATAAATTGCATATAATTCTTTGTTTTTTTTCGAATTATTACCAAAATTAATATATTTTATTAGAATTTGTTCTCAATTTCTTTATTCTATTCTTTCTATATTTCAGTATATAATTTATTTATTATCATTATATATTTTGAAGTTCGATAATTTAAGTTCTTATGTAAGATATTCCAATTTGTTTTTTTTAATGCATAATATTTTTTATAAAATTACAATTACCTTTGAAATAATAAATATTACGTATTTTTAAGAATGTTTAAAATTAATCTAGATTTTATAACGAGGTACTTTGATAATGATGGCATTCTCTTCAAATATGCATCAGCTTATCGTTGTTATAAATAAATAAGTAATTAGTGATCACTTTTTTAATATTTTGTGGTGTTTAGGAGATAATTTCTTGGTATAAAAATGAATTTACCACAGTTTCAAAACGAATAAAAATTTAGTTTATATTTTAAATACAATTTTATGATTTTTTGTAACTTTATTATTCTATTTACAATCATTAGTTACTTCAATTCCCTGATTGATGAAAAGATCTTTCCCAAAACTTGTTATTTTGACTACTCCAAGTTATTTTTCTTCCAATTCATTTCATCGAATTTTATTGTCTTCAGTTCCACACATTCATACACTCACATACACACACACACACACACACACACACACACATATATATATATATATTTCTACTTTTTGTATAAACTTGAAGATAAAATTAAAATAAATATGAAGACATAACTTAGTTTTTAAATTTTAAAATGCACTAAAATATAATTTAAAATTTCGAATTGCTTTTATAAATTTTGTGGTAAAAACTGATAATCACGTTTTCAAATTCTTTTTTTTTAGATCTAAAAAAATCTTTGTATTTTCTTATGTTTAAAATTCTCTATCTACTAAAAAGGGAAATCAACTGTGACAATCAATAAAAATCATTCACATTTATAATTGTCAGTGACTACCTATCAGTTATTTAACCTTTATAAGGTACAAAAATAAAATAAAACATATGGGTATTGTTTTAAAATAACAATATACATTTAATTGTCATTGTGACATGTTTTTAAGTATATTCTTCAAATGGAATTTAAGTTTGAATGGCAGTATTATGTATATATATATATATATATATATATATATATATATATATATATATATATATATATCACTGATTTTTAATTGAGAAGATTTAAGAATAAAAATTGTTTAAATCTAAATCTAATTCTTTTATCTGGAAATAAATAATTACAATTCTACATTCAACATCGAATTTTGTAAATATTAAACCATGTAATAGGAATCTTACCAGTCATTCATGCTTTTTCAGTTACAAACATTTCCTTGTTTATATTAGTTTTTATACTTTAATAGCTAATAAAAAATGACAAATTTAAAATAATTGTGTGATTTATATATAATTATGGTACGGTGTGTTAAAATTAATATTTAATGTATAATACGTTTATTTATCTCATTATAGTATTTTATTTCAGATCGTAAAAAAATCTTTTTTTATCTTAAAATAAAAATATTATCATTAAATACAAAATAGCATTTCATTCGTATTTATCTAGACGTTATGTAAATCATCACTTAATAAGAGATTGATAATTTGTTCCTAGCTAGATAAATATGTTTATAGAATTGTCAAAAATTATTTTTATTCTAGTATTCATAATTTATATTCTCATATTAGAATATCTAAGTAAAACGATAAGTAGATCTTCGAATTTCAAATTTGTCATATCAAAATTATTGTGTTCATTTTTTAGAACGTTATAAATTTTATATTTTTTGTTACACATGTTGTATTTTTTTAATAAAAAATATCAGGAAGATAAGAAAATTTTTAGAGAATTGTTAAACAAAGATATTTAAAAAAAGTGCATAGATATGTTGAAATAATCGATTCAGTTTAAAATATTTAGAGTTTATAATAACAATGATGAAATGAACATTAAAATCCACATTAATGGAAAAAGGAAATTATTGAATACTCCTATAAAATTTCATGTTATTAAAGAGAAATCTATTGCTATAAAAATGACTTTGTGCCAAATCAGTTTTGTTTATTTTTTAATTTCAGTTCAAATAATTTTTAACTATACGAGAGTGTCCCAGAAGTACCCGACCCAACAAAGAAAACACAAAAAATTTGAAAAAAAATATATTTATTTTTCAACATAATCTCCTTTCAGCTCTATACACTTTTCCCAGCGATGTTCAATAAGTTCGATACCCTTTTTATAATAAGAATTGTCTTGCTCCTCAAAATACCCATTAACTGCCGACATCACTTCTTCATCGTTGGGAAATCTTTGACCACTGAGCGATTTTTTCAAGTTTGGGAACAGAAAATAGTCCGAGGGGGCTAAATCTGGCGAATAGGGTGCATGAGGTAGCAATTCAAACTTTAATTCATTAATTTTGGCCATTGCAATAATGGATTTGTGAGTTGATGCATTGTCTTGATGAAACAACACTTTCTTCTTAGCCAAATGCGGCCGTTTTTACTTGATTTCTTCGCTCAAACGTTGCAATAAGTTCGCATAATACTCGCCGTTGATAGTTTTTCTTTTTTCAAGATAGTTAATGAAAATTATCTCACGCGCATCCCAAAAACCGACGCCATGACCTTGCCTGCAGATGAAACGGTCTTCGCCTTCTTTGGAGCCGATTCTCCCTTTTCAGTCCATTGTTTTGATTGTTCTTTTGTCTCGGGTGTGAAGTGATGGACCCATGTTTCATCCATGGTTATGAAACGGCGCAAAAATTCTGCTTTGTTGCTGTGAAACTTCGCTAAACACTCAATTGAAACATCTTCACGACACTGTTTTTGCTCGAATGTGAGCAAACGCGGCACTCATCTTGCACACAGCTTTCTCATGTCCAAATTTTCAGATAATATGCGATGTACCGCACTTTTTGAAATGCCTATTATGTCTGCTAGCTCGCGCACTTTCAGTCGACGATCATCCAGTACCGCTTTGTGGATTTTCTTCACCATTTCTGGAGTCGTCACCTCGTTTGATCGACCACTGCGATGCTCGTCTTGGCAACTCGTACGGCCTCGTTTAAACTCTGCTACCCAATATTTCACTGTTGTAAACGAAGGAGCAGACTCACCCAGAGTAGAATCCAGTTCAGCTTTTATATTGGTTAGGCTGAGGACTTTCAAATAAAAGTATTGTATTACGTAACGATTACCAATTTTCACAAATTCACTGAAAACGTTCACTATTGATGGCTGCCAAACAAATACTAAAAAACGTGGCGTCCTCAAACTTAAAACATATGCTTATAGATTGTGTACTTTCTAATACAGTGATATTTTTTAAACAACTATCGCCATCTCTAGGTCAGGCCGGGTACTTATGGGACTACCCTCGTATATCATACTTAAATTTTATTTCATTTTTAACACAAATGACTTACTCATCGTCAACACTATAAAATTTAATAAAAGTGTTTAATAATCACCGATACAGTAATATTCATAGGATGCGTATTTCAATGATCATGCCATCGTCAAAATACTGTATTATGAGATCATAATGTAGTGCTCAGACGATGATGGCATAGCCATAGAAATGCACATCAGCTAGTAAAATAAAAAGTGATTAAAACTTTTATGAAATATTATGATGTTGAAGATGAACGATTCATTTATATTAAATTGAATTTGCTAGAATGCAAAATAGAATTGTTTCATTCCAACTATTTTAAATAATTAAAGCCTTTTAAAAATATAGTGTTTTAACACATTGTTGACCGGCAATTTTACGCTGAAGCTATCTCATGTCACCGGCTATTATTTCGTAATTCAATGTGGACAGAACTAAAATGTTACAGAACTAAAATTGTTATAAAAATCTGAATATCTAGAAAAATATTTTTTTTTAAATAAAAGGGACACGTCTAAACACGATGAACAAAGCTTTTGCAGTATTCTATATTGCCCTGGGTTTCATAAATTGAAATTGCTAATGCAAGTGCAATCACGAGTTAACTCGTGATCGGTCAACAACGTTTGGGCATGAAAACACGAGTTAACTCGTGACCGGTCAACAATGTGTTAAGATAAAATCTATATAATGAGTGAATATAGATGTTTTGTTTATAAAAAATAATGATTTTATTATATATCTTTTTAAAATAAATATACAATTCGAACTTTATCAATTTTTATATTTTGTCTCTTATAAACATTTTTTTTATTAAGAACGTATAATTTCATCCGATTTTTTTTCCACAAAAAAAGTTAACACAAATTAAGAAATCAATCAAAATAATTTAATAAACTTTACATTTGAATATTTTCTGATATTTTTTTCTTGCATCCATTTATAAATTAACGACGTATAAAAAAGCTCTTTCGATCTACAAATAGGAAGTTGTTCTTTTTACTAACGAATACGACTCGAATACATAAGTAATCTGTAGAAAAAAACCCGAACAATCAATTTAATCCGCAGCACGCTTCGATCTTAAACAATCGCTACGCTTGTGTCCCATTAATCTTTTATAATAATCTATTTTTTGTCATTTTCGTTACGAGATTAAACCGTTGTATATAATAAAACTGGTAACAAGTCAATCTTATGATTATTTCTGTAAAGGATATTATTAATTTATTTTTTTTCCTGACGATGCTCGTTTCGCATGATTCAATTTGAAAATGAATGAAATAGAAACGATTCGTCATAATCAGTTTTTTTTTGTCGTTTAATATTATTTTATGCGCGGTTATCTTCGGCTAAAATCTTAATGCGAAAAGATAGAAACATACATGCATACATACACACACACATACACATAGATATATATATATATATATATATATATATATATATATATATATATATATATATATATATATATATATATATATATATCTGCGTATATATTTGAAATATACACTAAAAACCTGTATTTTTTTATAAAACTTATTTATTATATTTTACAAACAAATAAATAGTAAAATATCTCAAAAAGTAAAAATATCTTTTATAAAAAAAATATTTTTTTAAAATACTAAATTAATTTTTGTTAAGTAAAAAACTGTGAAACAGAATTATATTCAACAGACATAATGTTTTGAAAATATAAAAATCAAATGATAATTGATTTTGTTAATTTTATTGATTTTTTGTATGAATTAAAATAAAGTAAAGGATATGCAAAGTTTCATGTTTAAGCAATTTTTATTAATTAATATTTCAAAAACAAAATAATGCTCTTAATCGATTTATTTTTTAATATTTTCTATTATCTTCTGCCAACTCTCAGACAAATAATTAAATATCACGATGAAAAAGTCATTGTCTCTTAACCAAATGAAATTATCAATCTATTTTCGTACTTCCTCAGAATTTTTTAATCGTATACCCAAAAATCTATGTATTATTGAACGAAAGAAATGTAAATCAGATGAAGCAATGTTCCTATAGTAAATCAAGTGTAACAAAACTACCCATTGCAACTCTGTTAATTTTTCGAATCAGAATTGAAAATTTGCCATTATCTTAGATTTTTCCTTTCTCACATTGATTTAGCCAGTTGCGCTGGCAATTAATTAACATGCACGCGTGGCAAATCCGTCCAAAGCAATTCGCAGCGAGTTGGTATTTGAAATCAGTTTTTTATAAAAAAAAAAAATTTTATAAAAGTTTTAGACACACACACATTAACATTATAGTAAAACTCTTAAATTGATTAAAAAATTTTGAAAAGGAGTATTTCTTCGGTTTTGGTACGTTTGTTATTTTACCGAATAGAATAGAGGTATTAAAAAATTCCATATCCATTAAATAAAAGAATATTTTTCTGTAACTTTTTGTAATTTTCTCATTAAAGGAAAAGATGATAAATAGCTATCTTGCAGGTCTATTCCGCCTATACCATCATTGTAATCTAAAACTATATTAGGAAAACCTAACAAAAGTAATGTTTCCATTTTGGTCTGTATAATTTCTACATTTTTTCTTTTTTGTTACAATCATTTCTGCTTTGGAATGTTTTGAAGAAAGTAAATATATATCTTTTTTGTCCTTTCATTTTACAGCTAAGATACCATTGTAAGATCTTGAAAGAACTTAAAATGTTTTTAATTTTGTCGCTACGAGATCTTTTAGCATATTCTTTCTATTAGATCTGGTTGTTTCGATAGTATTATTTTTTGCAAATGTAATTTCCGATACAGTTTTGGTGACGAATACCAGTAATCTAAAAAGAGGCTGTGTCCAAAATCAACTAAAGGTCTACATAAATCCAGTACAACATTTTCTGATACGCTATTATCAGAATAAAATAGTTCTTTGGTAAAATAGTTTTTTATAATAATAAAAAAATATATGGTGTTTTGTAGTTACTTGATTATTATTCAATGAAAATATGTAAAATTAATGAAGTTCTACAAAAAAGTACTTGTATGCCTTCAAAACAGAAGTGTGACACTTGTTAACTGAACTCCGATGTTATTTTAACTTAGCAAAAATCACACGACGTGCTATGTACGTCTTATCGACATTTGGTACAGATAGCAGTTGACGTACATAGCACGTCATTCCAGCGCAACTGGTTAATACATCATTCAGTTACCAACAATTAACATTAACGATCTTCAGTGATTGTCTGACCTGATTGTAACAGCTCATAATAAACAACTCTGCATATTTTACCAAACACACAAAAATTCATTATGACCATAAACTCATTGTAATGTTGAAATAGAAACTTCGCCAGAATTATTCACAATTTTTTGCGTTTGAGGTTACTTATCATAATATATCCAATTTTTCAAATGGCAAGTTATGATCTGATTAGCAAATGATTTTTTTGACAATCTGTGTAGAACCTATTTATCTTCTTTTGGATCTTTTCTGATTCATCTATACACTGAATCAAAATGTGTTGATTAATATTTAATTTTTTGAAAACTCTTCAGCTGTGTCAAATTCTCCTACAATGTTTTCATGTCATCTTCTGTAACTACCTAGAATGTCCCTTATGTTTCAAGTTAGTCGTTATTTTTTAACTTCCTAGACGACTCTAGGGATAAACGTTCACTTAAACGCCATTATCACAATTTAGACAATTTATTCTATTAGGTTTTGTAATATAAAATGTTAGATTTTTATTTTATTTCCCATATAATTCGACATCTAATATTACACGACCAAATAGTTGCTTCTGTAAAGTTTTTACATTTGTTAAATAAAAATAACATAGTGTTTTAGTATACAATGTTAGTAGCAAACATGAGCCTTTTTCCATTTTTAAATAAATTAAGGAATATTCAAATCAATAATGATCTATATTGTATGTTAGTTTTTAATTCGAATTCACCACAGTGATAAAACAAACAAAAACAAGAATATTTATCAACATAACCTTAATTCCGTTTAAATGTTAAAATTAAATTTAAATGTTTAAAAGATAAGAAATATATATTCTTAATCTTAAAAATATTTTGTTATTTGCAAGAATGTAATATTTGTATAATATTTATGAAATTTGTATTAAATATACAAAATATAAAAATAATGAAATTCATGATTAATGAGTATTAAAATGATTTTGTAACATTTACTACTGCAAGTATAAATATAATTTGATTAAAAAAAAATGGATAAAGTTTATAATTTTCGTAGTAATATAACATCTATTTTATAATATAACTTATAATATCTGTTTTATAATATAACTTACTTAGAAAAATATTACATTTTTCAGATTTATAATATTCATTATTTTATATTCTTTTATAATCACTCCCAAACTTATTAATAAATTCGTTAACGTTAAGTATACATCACGATTTATTATGACTGAATGGATATTAATTATTAACAATTTGACAAATACTATCTGAAACTCAGTTATTTATATTTTTTAGGTTATTATAACAAATGGGTATCTATATATTTTTCAGGTGTTCATATATATGTGTGTATATATATATATATATATATATATATATATATATATATATGTATATATATTTATGCATGCATGTTGAATGTACGATATACAATATATTTAGACTGTGTGTTGTATTGCTTCGTTTAATCATATGTCACTCTGAATTTACGAGTTCACTGCTGTGTAATAATGAGTCTCTTTATAAACGCATTATATGTTTATGAAATGGTGCTCATATATACGTTGATGTATTAATTAAAATCGTTCGTTTGATAATGTCGATTCATTATTTTCAATTATACATGACAGAGACACGATATGATACGATGCTAAATTTAAAACGATGCTAGTGTATTGAACAGATTACATTTATATTTCTACACGAGAACATGTTTATAGTATTGTTTTATATTGAAATATTGTAAACAAGATGAGATTTATTAAAGTTTACAGTAAATAGAACAAAAAATTAGTGTTTATAATTAATTTGACACAAGTTTATGACACGCTGATTATCGTACAACCAGGAAAAACTTGTTTATGAATCTAATATTCGTTTCAATTTTCATCAAAGTTAAATTATAATAATATTTCAATACTAATATCATAATTAGGACCTGAAAACACATCTATGATATTCTTTGTGTCTGGAAAAAATAATTTTGAGAAGATAGTTTCAACTTCTTTTTTTTAAATTTTTTCAGTTAAAATTGTTCTTCGAACTTCGAAATAAATGATAATCTATAATAGCAATGCTTGAAGAGCAAGGTGTGAAAGTTTTTTTCAATTCAGCTTTTTAATCTTTCCGAATGTGATCCTTGCAAAAAAATATATTGAAAATATAATAATGTATGGTCACTATATAAAATATTGGCTATACATGAAAAATGTAATAGTTACAGGGTTATTTTTTTAGTTAACATTGAAACATTTTAACTGCTGTTAACATGAATTTCCTGTAATTATGATAAATCGTTTTTAGATATTAAATGACATTAATTCAAGGTTTATCACACTAACACTATCTTACCAAACACTTAATAAAAATTTACTAGAATAGTAGTCCATTTTGAATTATGCTATAACCGGTTCACTTGCTTAGAGCCATTATTTACGATTCTTATTTTTTTTACAAAATATACATTTTTCAACTACAGTCACTAAATTTCCCTAAAATGGTGAGTTACACTCACGAGAGTATATAAAAGTGCAAATATCTACTTTTTCTTTGAAGTTGACTTCTTTTAAATCTCGGAGAACCTATTTTCCAAGTTTTGACATCTTTCCAAGTTGTCGTAAAAGACTGAACTGTTAAATAGATTGAACTAATCTTCTTTGATAGTTCTTAGGTAATCAGTACAATCTTCATCAAGTATATTCAGCAGTAGATCATCCAATATAACTTAAACGTGGTGCATCATGAAGTTATAATAACTGATATAAATATCTGAAACTATTTTCGACATTTTTTCATTTTAAATCTCTGTACTATAAATGCCTTGAATATTTCATGTAGCTGATAAAACTTTATATATCTAATATGTTTCTAGAAATAATTCATCTTCACAAGAGCGTATTTGATTGTTAATCAAATTAAGTCAAGTTGATTAGATTCTTCTTACTTGTTTCTTAATCCCTGTCAAAAGATAAAAAACAGCTTATATATATTTATGTATTGCAAAATAAATTTATATTTCTAAAAATAGAATTAATGTATTTTTTAAGTGCAAATTTACATAAAATATGTCATGTTTCTCATACATTAAGAGTTTATAATTTTTTTAAAAAAAAATGGTAACATCATTCAATTTTCATTTCATTACATAGATTTTTCATTTTCACGTGAACCTTTTCATATGTATCTTCTCTGTTTAATATTTAATAAATATTTTAATCAAAACAGTTTTGTAAATATGTACGTAAAATATTAAACTTATTTACAACAATAGAAAAACTTTTCACCATTTCATACTTTTAAAATTCACTAAAAATTATTCAATTTCTAATTAAATATATTTGAAAACAATTTATATTTTTTACTACAATTTTTTGCTTTTATAAAAAAAATCACATTACATACACTTCCTTAAATATGTATTTAAAAAATGTTATTAAAACAGCATATAGTCCTTTTAATTGTATTTTATTTCTTCATAAACATATTATTGAATTATGGGTTTTCTTTAAAAAAATCTAAATAAGAATAGATGCAATTCATTAGAACAATTTTTATTAGAAAAATAATTACATTTTATTAAGTGCAGGTTATTAAATTGTACGTATATAAAATTTTAATTGCCATTAATTATTTTTAATTAATAAATTAATGTGTATAAATTGTAAATCATTTATATTTAGTTATTACAATCTTATGCAATTTAAAATAATCTCCATAAAAGTTTTATATAGTATTAGCGTTTAAATGAACACGTATGAAACTTTTTTTTGAAATCTACCTCGATCCGTTATTCATACATATTCTCTATTCTACGTTCGACACTCATTAAAAACATATTCGTCCAAAAAAAAACCATAATTAAGATTGAAAATGAAACTCTCATATATTACTCATACAGCGAACAAACAGTAATTGGTTCAATTTTTTTAAATCCACGCCGTATGACCATTTTTGGTGATCAGGAAAGAGTCGTTTAATTGACCCATCATGAAAAGAATCTGTTGCTTTACCATAAATCAATCTTAGTGTCTATATTAACACATTTTAATATACATATATACATTTTTTTATTAATATTATTACAGCTAACGTACTTGTACGTATCCCGAGGCAACAAATGCACACATACGTATATCGTATGAAATATTTTAATGTCATGTTGAAAACTAGAAATCTCATTTATGTGTGTTAAACCTGTAATTTGAAAATTACAAATCGCCATAATCCCGTTTCAAAATTACGTCGTCGACGTACGATTGACCATAGAAAAATGGAACCGCTACGTTACTTCGCTCGAATTACACTTAATAACTTCCTGATAATGGAACAATATATCTGTATTAAATTTCAATGTTAAAATTCAATTACGATTTAATACTTGCCTTACGTTTGCCTGATAGATTCGAAAATTACATTTCTAAATACTTCTTTTTATAATTAATACAAGTAACAGTACAGCAATACTAATCATTTATTTAATTTTTTATTTATATTTTTTGTTCACTACTAACGTCCTGATTGTTTAATAAAATATAATAAACATATTTTTTTTCTGTAAAGTAAATTTGAAATACAATTTTTTTTTCAAAAATTTATATAAACAGTTCGAAAGAAGTAATCCTTATTTCAAAATAATGAATACTCAAATAATTTATAATTATTTGCAAAAAATGTATAAAGTATTTATAAAAATAAAAAATATAAGAAAAATACTTACTTATACCAAAAAATATATTTTTTTAATTTAAAATATTTTTTATATTTTTCATTGATTTAACTGATCAATTTTTCTCATAATGTAATATTATAAATCAATACACTAGAATAAATTAATACATTCGTACTAAAAATTATTGCCTGCCATTTTTTAAATTTTAATTGTATAAGAATTAATAAAATGTTAACGAATTTTTAACGCTTATAATAAAGATAATGTCTGGAATTCCATGTAATTTCTAATTAAATTTTGTAATTAAATACACGTATATATTACAATTCTATAAATAAAAAACATAGTTACTTGTTTGTCTTAAAAAAACTTATATCTAAACTATTTAAGAATTTTGCCAACATTAAAGTTCATTAAATAAAAAAAAATTCTTTTCAGAGTTAATTTATAAAGTATCTTTAATTTTTTTCTACATTTTTTCTTAATTACTTACTTCAGTGTATTCGTATTTTATTTTTTATTAATGTTAAAATGTTGTTTTTTTATATATAAACTAATTTGTTAGATTAATTAAAATCATTTTAAAATAAATTTTAATAAAGTTAATCGATAATCTGTTGTTCTAACTAATGGTATGTTTTTTTTAAAGAAAATAAAAAAATACGAGCACATTTTTTCAAATCCATTTTCAAAAAAGTTATATGCTTGAAAAAATAGTAATCCGTAAGCCCCATAAATGTATGAGTGGATTAGTATCTAGTTTCTGTCAAGTATTTATTGTTATTTGTAACATGTGTGGTCGAGTGTTGTCATGAAGAAGATTTGTCATAAACAATGTGACTGATTTATGAGCATTAGACATTTTCTAATAAAATTATTTTTTTATTTGTAAATGTAGTATTAATACTGTTTATCAATTTTACTACATTTTAATGAAATAATTTATCCACTTAAAAATATCAATATTTTTTAATATTTATTTTTTTCCAGTCCATTCCGATGAATTTCCTTCTCTCTCTCTCTCTTTCTTTCTATATATATATATATATATATATATATATATATATATAAATCATATATATGGTCATTATAACTTACTTTGTTTGATTATTATGATATTCGATTTCAAATTTTTCACTGTAGTTGGATTTAATAAAAAAATCATGTGATTTATAACATCTTTTATTGTAGATTAACAATGAATAAATTTAATTAATTCTTTAGTTTTGTTATGTAAATTTTCAATTATTTTCTTTATCTCAATTAACCTCATAAAAAAATAATTTTTAGTCCAATTTTTTTTCTTTTAATATTTGTATTTTAATTATGCACTAGTTGGTTTATAAATATGAAATATAACATTTATATAAAATGTTTACGAATGTAGAAATGTCGTAATGATGTATTCAAAATTAAATTAAGTTACTACATGTCATAAATGTTTCAAAATAGTTTATTATATTTTTATTATTACTGTTGTAGTTTTAATAATATATTTTAATTAAACGAATCTTTTCTTAATTAAAAACACACCGTTTAAAATTCATTGTATTGTTTTTTTAAATATTAAAGTCTGATTAACATATTATATTTTTTATTATTTTTTTTAAAGGTAAAAGGTTAGAATATTTTCTTATAACTTCCATATATAAATTCATCACTGTTATCTAATACATAAACATGAACCATATCATTACAATAAACATGTCATTAATTAAAATTAAAACAAAGATTATTACTTGGTAACATCCTTCTGACTTACCTATATGTACAACAATTTCAAATAACACATATTGAAATTTTCGTGAGAACAGAATATTATTAAACATTAGTTTGGTAAAATAACCGGTACAAATTGAAACTGTTCGATATAATTTATTGTTATCGTCGAACCTTTATTAGAAGTTTCAAATAACTAAGAAATATTCTCGTTAGTACATAAATTAAGCTGTGTGAATAAAATGTTCATTCGTCGATTTAACTATTTGTACGTTGAATTTGAAATATACTTTTAATTAATTTAATGGGATTTAAAATAATTTATGCTTATAAAATAATCATTTCGATCAAGAATTTAAATTGAAGTTAAATATTTTATTACAACTACACGTATATAATTTATTATATTCATATTACATACATATATACATACATATATATATATATATATATATATATATATATATATATATATATATATATAAATGTATGTATATACATACATAACATACAGTTACTCGAAGTTATTTCGTATACTCAATATTATTAATTAAAAATTAAAAATATTCCATTAAACGTAGTTTTATTTTTTATTTTACAAAATATTGAATTTAACAATTAGTAATTGCAATTGTTATAATATTAATTTTAAAAAAGGAACAAATTTAAAGCAGTATGGAAAAAATATAAAATTATTTCATACTTATACAAAATAAATAATTCACTAAAACATTTATAAAAAATGTTTTTAATAATATTTCTTTGGATAGATTTTATTTCATCTGACAGTCGTTTATTCTACTTATATTTTTTTTATTCTGATGTATTTTGCAAATTTCTTCAGTTTAATACTGTGTACTTTTTTGCATATGATTTTTATTTCAGTAAAAATATTTTATTCTTTTGACTGGTGTGTTTGTATCTTTTGTAATGCAGGAAATATTAATAATAATTTTCATTTTTGTATCCGCTATTATTTTTAAAAATTAATATTCCACAGTATCTAAGACTATATTAATTAATTTTAATATTTTTATTGCATAAAGATTATATCTCCTAAATAAAAACAACAGTATACAATTAGAAATATGCATTGAAAATAAAGCTCACATACATATAACAATAATATGTATTTAAAAAATTCTAGAAATCTATAAATAAATGTTTTTTAATACTACATACCTTGCATAAGAACAACAAAATATATGTAATTTTTGCTGAAATTTCGTTCTTTGAGATTGGTAAAAAATGGAGTTCAATGAAGAGTATATTTAACATGTTTTACATTTTATATTTGATTAAAAATGTTGCAAAAATGCTTAAAATAATTTGTAAATCTCAATAAAGCGAGTTATATAAATATTTGTAAATTTTGGTACAGAAGATTTTAAAGTGGTGATTTTGATGTGAATGATACGAAATATTTTGTATTAAAAAAGTTAAAGATGATGAATTGTAAATTTGAAAACTCAGTTCAATCGATTAATGATCATAATTATCAATCTATTATTTTATGACGTTCACAATCCATGGAAAAAATATATAAAAAATGAATTACACACGAATTACTAGAAGAAAATATGAAAAACTTTTTTTAAATTAAATCTCTGTAAGAAGTATATTTACAAAATAATTTTTGTTTAAACTAAAAATTAGTTTTTTGTTTTATTAAAATTTACTTTTGTTACCTTTAACGAAAAAAAGCATTATGCAAAAAATATTTATCATATAACAATTTGTATTTAATTGCTCCTGAAAAAGAATCTATTACAATTTTATTTATCTTTCTATAACATAATATAATATATTGATCATAATTAGTAATTAAAATTTTCGATATTAAAATAAATGTTTATACAGTAATTATTTTTAGTAGCCTTTAAGTAATCTTCATAGCGTTATATTATTTTTTGTCGTTTCCAAGATTACACAAAATATGTATATGTGTATAAATATTTTTAGAATTATTTAATTTACATCCAATGAAACGAATAATAAAATATTAATTTACAGAATATTTTAAAAACAAAAAAAAATAGTTATTTGTAAAAAAATGTTTATTTTACAATAAAACTGTGAAAATCTAAATGTATGAAAAAATAACGTAAGAAATATTTTTGTTGCTTTCAATTTTAATTCTTTATAAAGAATGTAAAAAATTTTTTAGAAATGTTGTTGAGTGCTTTTATTTACTGTCATATTAGTTAATTAAAAAAAATATTTTTCTTAATTACGTATGTTTTTATATTCCAATATATATTTATATAAATATTCACAAAATAAACATTGAAATGATACCAAAATCTTTTAAACTAAGTAGCATTGTTCAAATTAAATGCAATACTGCATTACAAGTACAATCGTTCCGCCACTGCAAGTGTTCTGCAACAAGTTTTTTTCTGTTTATACTCATCTGTATTTGTTATCATTCACATAATTATGGTATGACCTCGACAACGCAGTAATGTCGTTACCCCATTCTCCTAATAAACGGTATAGATTGCCGCCAATGACGCGGCGTGGCCACAAGGCTATCCGCGCCGCGACCAGGAGATTAACAAGCCGGGCGACACTTGACAATCGACCATTGCATGGCCCCTGCATTCAACGTAACTGTTGTATGTACATTCACGAGACTCGAACTCTTATTTTTTTTTCTTTAGATACATTTTTCTTCAAATGAAAATAGCTTGTATTTATATAAACATCTGTTAAGAGTTTTTATATCATTTACTATTAAATTTTCAAAAGATATTTTAGATTTTTTGTGATTGTGATAATATTTTAAAAGAATATAAAATTTACATTTATCAATTAATTACATATATTTTAAAATTATTTAAAAATATTATTTTTTTAATTCCCATCAATAGTATGTATATTTATTTATTTTGATACTATGACTAATTCATTTCAATAGAAATGAATCATTCGTCCCAAGATTTGATGAATTGATTACAAAATGTTATAAAAGTGTTCAATAATTACTTATTGTTCACTTTTCTTATTGATAAGAATTTCAATGGCTATAGATTGTTAGAACTTTACATAATAAAATTTAGTTTTATAATGCAGAGTTTTGATAATAATAGCATGGCTGTCGAAATGTGTATCAGTGAATAAAATGAATAGTAAATTATTATTGAAAATTTTTATAACATTTAAAGTTGTAAAATGAGTGATTTATGTGTTACTTTTTAAGCCATTTATTGGAAAAACTTTTCATAATGTATCCTTCATTTAAGTTCATTAAAAATTAATCCATAGATTCTTCTTGTTGAATAACAATATCAACATATATATATATGTTAAAAGAGAGAGAGAAAAGAACAGACTGAAAGTAATGTACAATATGAGAATAATGTAGAATATCACAAATTTATATTTATAATAACAAATCATGGAATATTGCATTAAAAATTTACTTATTCAACATTGATTATAAAAAAAATATTATATTCTTCTATTAAATTTGAAATATAATAATATAATTGTTTTTTATAACCCTAGTTATTTCCTAAAATTTCAAAAAATAAAATAATACTCAAATTAGTTTTAATTTATTAAAAGATATATTTATTTTAATATGAGGATAATCTTTTGAAAATATTTTTGCTGAGCTATTATTCGTGTAAAGTAAATTACAGTTATTTTTGTTAGTCTTATTTTAAATTTATTAATAATATAAAAAAGTAATAAAAAGGAAATTGTTTATATCGTAATTAAAATAATTGTAAAAAAGCGACATTTTACTAAGATATGATGAAGTCTGTAAAAGTTACTAATACATTTTTGACCGTATAACAAAATATAATATATAGTTTTCATTAAATGGCTACAAAATTTAGCCTTTGTATATGAAGAATATTTAATTTGAATCTAATGTGAATAATGATTAAATAATTATTCAGTTTTAACACAAATTCAAAATTGTATTTTTAATTTAAAGAATTTTTTTCAACTACAGTCAGGAATTAATATATTAAAAATGTTCCCATATTTTTAACGTAGTTTTATATTTATTTACATCATATAATATGTACTGAAATTATTTTGACATATAATCTAATTATAAGACCTGTTAAACAAGATTGAATTACTTAGAGGATCGTATTCAAGTAATCAACAGAGTAGATTCTAACTACTGTGTTGAGTTGAAATTCCCTAGTATGAAAACTATTTATTGTGCAAATTATATCTAATGAATTTTAATCTTAACATTGTTTTAAAATAACATAAGTGATACCTATGATTATAACAGTACAATTTTTAATTATGTTTATAACTTAATTTTTATTTGGGTTTGTACACACACATACAAACATATATATATATATATATATATATATATATATATATATATATATATATATATATATATATATAGCCTTTTTCTTATCACTGCTGTATAAAAATCTTTTTCAAAACTTTTCAATTCGCCCAATCCAATACCCTTCTCTTCCACTCAAATCTGACAAATTTTCGTATGTCTTTATTTTCATTATCCATTGGTTTTTTCTTGGGCCCTTTTTATATTTTTGAATTCTCATCATATTATGATCTATTATATATATTTATATTTATATATATATATATATATATATATATATATATAATAAATTTTAATATTCAATAGTTTAAACACTTTAAATAATTCGAATATAAAATTAAATTTTAATAAAATTATATATTTAATGAAAACACATATGAAATTAAAAAAAAAACTTATTAGTTGATATATTTTTATAGATATCTAATTTTCTTTTAAGTTATTTTCAGTTTCTTAATATTTTTTTCAGTTTCGAAATATCAATATGAAATATATACACATTTAATTACAAAATGTATGATGTAGTACAGATGATTTTAAAATAACTGATTGATTTAAAAAAAAAATCAAAAATTGTAAGCATCATAATCATTTAAAAAACAAATCTAATAGTTTTTTTATGATTGCCTTAGAAACCGTAATTACAGGAATTACCATAGTAAAGGATGCAGTTAGATTACTCTATTATTTAGTAAAAAATATTTTGAATTAACTGAGAAACAAACATAGTGTATGTGTAAAGAATAATTCTATTTATTAATTGTTGCAAATGTTAATAGACTATTTTTTCTATAAAAAATACTGCCATATTAATTATTTAATTTTATTTTTTAGAATTTTAACTCATTTCTTCAATTGTAAAATAGGATAGTGTATACTTAAAAAATCTAAAGAAATAGTAATTTTTTAATAAATATTTTTCTAGACATGAGAATTGACTGAAGGATATTATATTTTTATAACAATCATACCATAAAAACCACATTCTAGCTATGATTTTTTTTTTGCTATTAATATCTAGTTAAAAACTAAATATTGTTTCAACTTATATAGAGTTATCAAAAATTCTACATCGAGCTTAATACATAAATAAACAAAAATAGTAACTTTTAAAAAAATTAATTGTATTTATTTACAACTTTTACTTTTAAAAGTTCTGTTTTAAAAGTAAAAGTATTTTTTGAAAAAAAATAATTAACATATTATTCTAAATTTATTGATATTGTTACTTGTATAAAAATTATATTTGCTTTGATTCATGAGTTCAGTTTCACTTTGTTCAGATTGTTCATTTATAATATTACATTTTTCATTTATAAATGTTGAAATTAAATTTTGCTACTAAGATGTTTATATATATATATATATATATATATATATATATATATATATATATATATATAATAAAGTGTATTAATAAGAAACTAATCATTTTCGAACATTTATTTTCAGTAAAATAAAATTTTAAATGATAATTTTAATAACAAATACACAATTTTATTGTAAATAATTATTATTGAACTACAATAGACATTAAATAATCTGTTTCATTCACACACACACACACACATTTATATATATATATATATATATATATATATACACACACACATGCATATAAATGTGTGTGTGTATATATACATATATAGTGATGTGTGTGTATATATACATATATAGTGATGTGTGATATATTAAATATTTCTTAATTTAGTAAAAAAAATGTATAGGTACCATGTGATGAAACCAATAATCCAATTGCGTAAGATAAATGTAACTGAATATAATAACATGTACAGGTGATAGTTAATGTAAATGTATGTTTCAATGTCACTAAATATATATTTAATTCTTATTACAAGAACATTGAATGAAAGCTTTATGGTTTATATAAATGAGAGTGTATCTCAATTAGAATATTTCATTATTAATAAACACGTTTCTTTGAAATGCAAATATTTGTCATTTGAAAAATAATAAATGTAAATTTTAATGAATAACTTATTTAATTCCTTCATTACATATATAAATATATATATATATATATATATATATATATATATATATATATATATATATATATATATATATTTGAAAATACTTTCTTTCTATATTTTAAATTGATTTTACAATGTCAATTATTCACCTTTTGTATAAATAAAGTATCTTACTCTTTCATAATATATTATTAATTTTCAACAATTGATTTTCACTACCACACACGTAAATGATCATGTCATATTCGTAGTATGCAGTTATAAATTAAGGTTGTTCTCGAGTTTATCTCTATTTTAGATCTTATCACGTATTCTTAGTTATTTTTCAACATATATTTAACCGATGAATTTTATTCTTTATATATTCTCCTTTTTGTGTATACACATACATACAGTCATATATTTATATATATATATATATATATATATATATATATATATATTATATATATATATATATATATAAATATATATTATACATGTATATATGTGCGTATGTATTTCATATGTTATCATTAATAAATAAAATTAATATTGTCATTAAGAGAAAAAAATACTTCTTTTTATTATAATCTAAACTGTTAACTCAAATTTTTTTTTCGAAAACAAACAATTTAATTCTACACATTCTAAAACAATAATTAAAATGTGAGTATTGTTTTGTTAAAAGTAATAGTGAAAATTAATAGAAGAGTAATAAGTATAGTGTTAATTTTCTATTCTTTAATTTATTTTTTAAAATAATAAATATCAAATATATATTTAAACAACTTGTATGGAAAGTTAAAATTTGTATTAAGAATTATTTTCTATAAAAAAATATTAATATCTCTTTTGTATTTTATTATTTTCGTTTCTATTTTAACTATTTCTTTTTTTGTATTTTTTATATGAGCTAATGTTTACTAATGGTTATTTATTTTTCTGTTTATATTTTTTTTTGTTAATTATACAAACTATATTTACAAGAGAATTAGCTACATTTTAATATTAATTGTTTTAAATTTGTATTCAGAATTAATTTAATTAAAGTAAAGATATTGGAATTAAATATCAAATGATATTTTAATTCAAAATCTTGGTTTAAAAAATAAAATAATATGATTTTTCAATTCAGATTCTTATAAAATGTTATTTCTTCTAATAACTAATAATATAGAAATAACTAATGTTATTTCTTCTTTTTGTACCAAAAATATTTTAAATCTATGATATTTAAAAGTCGAATATTAAATACATTACAAAATAATTTTTTGTATAGATATTTATATTACAATTAATTTTAATTTTGATATAGCTAAATAATTTTACTAAAAATTAATTCAGGTATAAACTTTCTGATTTATGTTTGAAATAGTTTGTCAGCTGGTTAAATAAAACGTATTTAGTAAAAAAATTAAAAAAAACATCAACCATTAAGTATTTCATTATGAAGTGTTTGTGACCAACAAATACAAACTGATACAGAAATATTTTAATTTTCTCATTCTGATTTAATCTCAACAGAAAAAATATGAAGATTGCGTTTAAAGTGAAACTCCATCAACAACAACAATTTTAAATAATAATAATATGGTACTATAAAATTATAAATTAAAGATGATTGAGATTACGAAGGCTTTAGGCATATCTATTAAATAGATGTGTAATATAGTAATCAACGAATTCAATATGTGTGAGAACTTTAATAGATCCTATGTATGTGTGTTGCATTTATTAAGATTTTATCTGAAACGCAATTGATTTTAAATTTCTAAGAAGTATTTAAAACAAGTTATAATAAATTCTGGAATTGTTCGAAAATATTTCTTATCATTTATGAGATATATATTTTTTACATATAATAAGTCAAAAAATTAATTAGAAAAATGAAAACATAGTAATAATTCGTTTCTAAAAAAAAACAAAGCATAGCTATAGACTGGGATGATTAAAAAAACAGTTTTTTAACATAGAACTTTCCTAAACTCAGAATTTTTTTGCAATTTCAAAGAATATTGAAAAAGATACTAATAAAATGATGTTTGGTTAAAAAAGCTTTTTGTATATTGAAATATATTGTCTTTATAATTATAAAGATCGAATTTTAACATTTTTACGATAAATTTTCAATCTACCCCTCTGTTTATATGAATTAATGTTATTCAACTACTAGTAGACAGATTGTTTTTACAGAAGTGACATGAAAACGTAACCTTTTTTTATTCTTAAGTAAAATATCTGTAATTATTAAATTAATAAAAATGGCTTGTTCAAGTAATCCAATATCAGTAAATATTTCCCAGTTCTCCATTTGTTAATTAATCACATATTAATCTATTAATAATTTTACTTTATTATTTTAAGGCCTAACACCACTGTAATCGCGAAAAAAAAGCGTTTTTTTGGGAATTTTTTTTTTTAATGGAAAGGAAAGTTGGAAAGAAAAAATATTTTGATACGTTATTGATCTAACATTATACTATATTGACTAAAAATATAAAGTAAAAAAAATACAAAATGGCTGATTTAGAGCCAATAATTTGAGGCTCCTTTCATCGGAAGCGCTCCGCGGCACGCAGCATAATTGTCGCACACTTGAACTTGGAACAAAACAAAAATTCCACTTATTCTTTATGTCAATAGCTAGTGAATCACGTAGGGGATTTTGAAAATATTAATTTTTGTAAATTTGGCAGCGAATTGAAAAAAAAATTTCAATTTTCATAAAAAAGGCACGTTTTTGTTTATAAAAATTGTTTAAATCAATTTATTAAAAATCCCCTACGTGATTCACTGCGAAATATAATAATAAAATCATGATTAAAAATTCAAATTGATTGGAAAAAAAACTGTTTAAGTTATTCTGCGTGCCCGTTGAGAAAAAGTCGTTTCGAGAAAAATCAATTTAAAGTTTCGATCGGCCGTTTCGGAGCGGCCGAAGACGGCAGGTATAAGTCCCGAAATTTCAAAAGAATTTTTTTTTTCAGAATGAAACCTTTTTTATTATATTCTAAAAGGTTCAAAGTATATTTTAAGCCAATAAAAAAAAAATTGATTTTTTGAAATTTCTACAGTGGTGTTATAGGCCTTAACATGAAATGTTTTATCCATAAAATATATTTTCTTTGAAAAGTCTTTTAACTAATTCGAATAGATGTCCCGCGTGTTAAAATCCCTAGAAGATGCGCACGTCCCGTTGCAAGCAGTCATTGCACTGGGCAGTGGCTACATCTATTCTTTTTCCTCCCGCTGTCATCCGGAGGCCATCGCACTTCTGAATCTCTGTTTGTCGACGCCATATAACCTTGAACCCACGGCCGTCCTATGTGCGTTCAACATGCCGCTTGTTCAAGTCATATTGACGCATAACAGCCGAAGTACAACCGATAGAACATAGGTGATCTGATTATGTGCCATCTTCGTCACACATAACGATACTAAAATCGTCGCAGTTCGCCTCTGTGTCATTATATTACCACATAGTGCTATTATCGAAGAATTTTTTTCGTATCGTATTTCGCGTTATTTGTTGTTAATTTAGATAAGAATATAATAAAATGCTTATTAGGGAATACATTGTGTTAGAGTTATAAGATGTTTGATATCAAAATATTGATAGACTCTTTTTAAGTGAAATTTTACGATTACTGAACATTTATATCCATTTACACCTATGTATATTCCAGTCCATATATGTATGTATATATATATATATATATATATGTATGTATATATATATATATATATATGTATGTATATATATATATTTATATATATTCCTCACCAACCAGCCTGGTCAGCGTGGCGAGTATAACTGATTATGAGTGAGGGGTAAAATATTCATTAAAGCTTCCGCCCAGTAGTGGGTTGATATAATCTCATAAAATGAGGATGATGATAATGATGATGATACATTCACACACACATTTATATATATATATATATATATATATATATATATATATATATATAAATGCCAAATAAAACAAGACTGAACTAAAATTATATTTCTCTGCTAAAATAAACTATTCTGGATATTTTTCAAACATTTTTCTTATCAAATAGATAATAAATTCAAAAATTTTGTCTGCAATAAAGAACTGTTATTTTAGAATATATAAATAAGACACATGACAATAAATTACTTTTTTAGGATTAAATGTTATTATTTACAAATAAATAGTAGGAAAAAGTTAGGAACGATATTTCCAATATTGAAAATTTAAAAACATATAAATTTGTATTGCATATAAGAATGTATATAATATTTTGATAATAGTACAGATAATGTTAAGTACTGTCCGTTATTTTTCTTAAAAATAAACTGGTTAAATGCACGTATTTATTTTATTCTTTTTGTAGACTATAATGAATTATTTATTTTTATTTAATAGTACATATTAGAATGTTGTTTTTTATATTACCATATATATATATATATATATATATATATATATATATATATATATATATATATATATATATATATATATATATATATATATAGAATGTTTTTTAAGCGTGATAGAAATTAACATTGAATGAATTTAAATTTCTATTACGTTTAAAAAATTCTCTCTCTCTCTCTCTCTCTATATATATATAATATGTATGTGTGTGTGTGTGTGTGTGTGAAAGAGAGAGAGAGAGATAAAGAATGAGATCCAGTGCCTTTCTCTTACATTCCACACCTATGAATATTGTTATGTCTCTAAACCATCTATCTACGGGTATTTCTTGGGCTTTTTTTATTTCTTTGGATTCTGATAAATAAAAAAGCCCATCACTTATATTTCTTAATAAATCCCAATCAATTATATTTCTTATCCATCAGTGATCTTCTCTTGCTCTATGATTTGTTTATTTCTCTTTTAAACTTTTAACACTTACTGTAACGTCGATTACTGTTTTCTTTCGAATTTACTTTTTTCTCTTTCTAACTTTATTTATTGTTCAAAATATACATATTTCCATGCTTCGTTGTTTTGTATGAAGGTCTTGTTTCATTATTCTGGAATTTATGATCCATGTTTCGTGTATTAAAAACTTATTTTTTAAACATAGAGGATTTTTTATTCTCCTATTTAATTCATCCATAAGTATTTTGGTGTTAATGAGTTGCCCTAGATACACATAGTTTTAATTTTTTATTTTTAATCTATTTATTTTCATTTTCCCCTATTAGAAAATTCATTGAATATATATATATATATATATATATATATATATATATATATATATATATATTTTTATATTTTGATTTACTGCAAATATAATATGTTATATATATATATATATATATATATATATATATATATATATATATATATATATAGTTAACAATTATTTTTGCAGTAAATCAAAATATAAAAATTAAAAGTAAAAAATATAAATATAGGAAATTGTAAACAATATGATTTATTCTTTATTATTATTACAATTGATTGTTTAACGTCAAAAAATCTTTTTTTTTAAATTTATTTAATTATAGGGTCATCCAAATGTGATGCCTAGATATGTTTTATTAAAAAGAACCAAAAAAAACTACTAACTTTCTTTTTAATAAAACACAAATCTAGGCATCACATTTGGATGACCTTATATTATTTATTTGTGATCTTCATTAATATTTTATTAACTCTTCACGTATTTTTCTTCTAAGAATTATTTTTTTTTAAAATTTATATAATTTATTCTATAATAAATACAATTTTTATTGAAATAGGTACATTAATATCGTACATATATATTTTTTTTAGAAAATGAAATATATTAATAAATTAAGAAAATGTGTATATGTTTTTTATGATTTATATATATATATATATATATATATATATATATATATATATATATATAATCTTTTTTGTATTCACTGCTAAATGAAGGCCTCTTCAAAGTTTTCCAAATCCAATGATTCAACCATCTATCTATGGGTATTTCTTTTCATTCCACATTGCTTAATTTTCTCATATCTCTGTCCCATCTATTTATGTATATCTTCTTTTGTATATTTTTAGTTTATCAATCAGTAATTTCAATTGTCTGCCAGTTGACTCTTCTTGTAATATTACCGACTCATTTCCATTTTAAACTTTTCACTTTTGTTATACTATCTATTTTGGCTGCTTTCGAATATACTTGTTTTGCTTCTTGCCTCTACGTTTTATCTCTAACATGCATCTTTTCAAACTTCTCTTTATTGTTTGTAGCTGCTGAATTATTTTGGCAACATATATGTCTGCTGTGTGTATATATATATGTATATGTATATATATATATATATATATATATATATATATATATATATACAATTTGTGTGTGCTTAATTTGATTGTAATTTTATTAATATTTTTCTTTATTTTTTTACTGTTTTTTCTGTTATTTCGTAGTTTCATTTATTTCTTATAAATATATAATGAACGTAAACTTTTTTTAAAAAATCACTATATGGTAGTTCTTAATTAATTAATTAATAATTTGAAAAAAATATAATAAATCAATTTGGTATTATTATACGAATACTTTTTTCATCAAATTTCGTACTCCAAAATTCAGTACATATTATCAGTGTAAATTATTTACATTTATTATTATTAATTAATTTAATATGTGTATTTCTATATTGAAAATTTATTATATCATTACTAATAGTTCTCATATAATAATTGAATATTAATCATAAAAAAAATATCTTTATTTTGATTCTTTCATAAATTTATATTTATTATCGAAACAGTTCCGTATTAAAAAAGTAATTTATTCGGAATTTATAATTTTTTATACTACCTTGAAAATAAATTGACTAAACATTTTAAAATACATATTTTTGCAGAAAACACAAATTATTTAATAATAAATTTGAATTGAAAATCAAGTCAAGATATATAATTTTAAATCCTATAAAAACGTAGAAAATGAAATTATTATATTTTTAAAATTTAAAATTTTTTAATCCAATATCTCTCAATTATTTTGAAAACTAATTTTATGTTTACATAAGCCTTTTATTCTCTAATTAATTTCTTATGTATATAATTTATAGAAATTTATAACTCGAGTTTTATATAAACATATTACCAACCACTGATTTAATATGAAATATTGTAATTTATATGTAATAATGGACGTCATCCGACATAGACATATTCGGTCAATAGTGACACTGTTTTATTTATTATTTCCTTTATTTTATTAATCTCGATCATATTTTCGTGTCATTTATTTAATTTACATGAAAAAGTTTTCCAGTTACTTTACGAAACTAATTAATTTTAAATTATGAGTTAATTGATTTTATTAACAAGATACAATTTAATACTCTTGTCTAAAAGACTGGAAATTTTTGTACAAGAAAAAAACTTCCTCATATTAAATAAATACATATTTGAATAATTTACCTTAATTGACGTTAAATACTTGTAAAACTCAAATAATAACTAGTGTCAAATTTTGTTCATAAAAATATTATTTAAACGTATTGTGAAATCTGTATACTAACTTTCTCGACGATTTCATTCTTGTGTCAGTGTTTTTTAGAAGCTCTGACAATTTTAACTTATTGTTTTTTTTCTCCTATACCTTCAAGTTTATTTTATGTAGTTTCTTCAATGTCTATCAATTTTTTTTACAATTCAACTGCTCTACTGCTATTTAGCATTCACACATCTAATATAATATAAAATAATATATATATATATATATATATATATATATATATATATATATTCTATTTGCATAAATAAAATATTGCAGACATGTAACCTTTGACATGAAAACTTTATACACAGGTGTTTCGTGAAACGTAAGCTTATTATTTTTGATGTGAATAATGGACGCTGTAAAATAATAATTGGAGGTTGTACATTACATCTACAGGTGAAATTAAAGCAATGGCGGAGAGCCATTTGTTCACGGAGTATAATTAAAAGTTATTTTTTTTATTAACATGCCCAATTAAACACGGACAAGAAATTTTTTATGGGTATATTAACTTTACAATAACCTAGATATTATTAAGGTTAATTATTTTCGTCGAACACAGTCATTTAACACATACTGTTTATACGTATATTAATTAAACATATACTTTTTTTCATTATTTAGTTTTCTTATATACATACATACATATATATATATATATATATATATATATATATATATATATATATATATATGTATGTATGTATGTATGTATGTGTATAGATATAGATAGAGAGTGAATGAGAGGAGGGATATATATGTCCAAATATGTATATACATTATTATTTAAAGTTATATAAGTTTACAAAGTATAAAACTATGTTAAATATTTAAGAATTATGTTTTTGAATAGTATTTTTTACTTAATTAACTATTAAGTAATACTGTTTTGTATTTTTAAAAAACATTAGTAATGTTTTGTACGTATGATATTTGTAATTTCATTTTTAAATGAAATATAATGATATAATTATAATGTTAAAATTTTTACAAATTAAGAAGCAAATATTATAATTACATTTACATTTTTTAAGTTGAAAGTTATTTTATTTATATTAAAAAATTCTTTAACACTAAACCTACCGATACTTCATGTATTATTTACTATCAAATGACCCCTCTTTAAAATAATATATTTATGTATAGCGAAAAATTTTTGGTACATGAATAAAACCATTTTTTTTTTCAAATAATTTTTCGCATTTGCAACGAGAATCCGAACTTGAATTTGTTGACGTTTTCTGAATATGTTGAAAATCTTCGGCAAGTTCTTCAGCTAATTGGAATAAAAATTGTTGTCTAGAAATTTTTTTCGCCGGTTGTTTCTCTGTATAAAACCCACGAGTTGATTCCAGCCAGGTCAGGAATATTGAAGAAAATCTGCGCAGGGCATCTTTGCGATTTCGATTTCACGGAGTATTTTCTTGCCGTTTGATCCGTCATGTTTTTATATTATTGTAGAATCTAATATATAGATTTATTTTGAAAAAGTTAAAGATTTTTTCCCAAATATGGAAAACCATATAATGTATTTGGTGCTGACGTTATGCTAGCTATGGTTCATACAAACTTATCCGGTTACTTCGGCAAAACTCTCTTTGGTTGGGAAAAGCTATCGATAGTTAATTTCCCCATGCTTGTAACAATTTTGGCTTTCTCGATGAATTTGTACCATACTTTAGAGATTAAATCCAATTTATCTGTTTGTAAACGCTGGCTTCGTTGACTTTTTTATCGCTCGTTTGGAGTAGAGTGAAATTCGCTATTCATTCTCAGCCAACAACAAATATAACGCAATACAGCAAAATATATGATGGAATAGCAAAATGTATAATGCAATGGTTTTGTATCACAACCACACATACAAATCTTCATGATAATATGAATCTTTGCAGAAAATGACCCGTTGCGGTAGTTAAGGCAGATTACATATTATCTTGGTAAAAAATAACAAGAGAGGAGTAAATATTGAAAAATGCATTGTATGTAAATTAATTAAAAGTCATATAGCGATTTTTTATGTGAAAATTTTGAAAAAAGTTTAAAAAGGGTCATATCGTGGTACAACACTTCATTGCAATTGAAAAAAGAAGAAATTTATTTTTAGACTAACATGTGTAATAAAAAATATTTTTTGAAAAGTTGTTATTTACAAAATATGTACAAAAAAAATAATGTTTTTCATACATTGTACTATGGTGGTACAACGGTACTTAGAAATAATTAATTCATGTGGGTTTTCTCTATTTATTCCGACTCGAACAATCGCTTTTACAGTAATTCTATAAACAGTGAAGCAATTTGTAAAATGAGAACAGTGTGCACGTGAAGCTGCCAACAGTAAATCACACTATAGAGATACAAAGTGCAGATATGTCATACTGTTTTGTACTCAGTAGCCGAAGTACTTACAATCTTGCAGCCCACATACGCCGCCTATGTCGTACGATCACATTTCATGTACAGGTATATGCACAATAAAGATATATTAGAAAATGGTCAATTATTGATACGTTGATTTGTATTTATGTAAATAGATTATATACATATATATCTGTATGTATATATGTCCATACACACATATGTATATATATATATATATATATATATATATATATATATATATATATATATATATATATTTGGTATTTAGTAATGTATATATTATTTTTCGTTTATTATATTTTAATAAATTATTTAACATTCATAGCCGATTTCGACCCACGATGTCAATATCCGATATCTGATTTACTATTCATGTTTAAAGAAATATTTAAATGAACATTCAACTGAACAATTTGTTAATGTATGATTTTTTAAATCTGAATTGACGTTCTTTAATTCACAAAGTTCACTAAATTTATATTAGATAAATATTTTATGTACATATTTATAATCCAAAAAAAACGAATTATGAATATATTCGGACTTATTAGTAATTTTAAAATATTTACGGGTAAATATATTTGGTATTAGCTTATAAATCAATTTCATATTTTTATTACTGCAAATATTTTTTTTATTGTATACTATATTTATTTATCTTCGTTGTATTATATATAATATAATTATTTAATAAGAATTGAAGTTTTAAATACAAAGGTGTAAAATATGATATGTATGTATAATAGTTAATTAAGAGAGGGTTTTCGTTTTTTTATGGAAATACGTAATTTTGTATGGAAATTATAAAATAATCCAAATTTGCTGCCTACATTTGTGTTTTATTAAAAAAATATGTGTATAGTTTCTATTGTTGCTTTTTAATAAAACACAAATCTAGGCGTCACATTTGGATGACCCCATAGTTTCATGCATGGCTTAAAAAATA
This sequence comes from Neoneuromus ignobilis, assembly GCA_029203775.1. Taxonomy (NCBI): domain Eukaryota; kingdom Metazoa; phylum Arthropoda; class Insecta; order Megaloptera; family Corydalidae; genus Neoneuromus; species Neoneuromus ignobilis. Next base: position 31,282,118 of record CP092089.1, read on the forward strand.
TGAAAAAACAAAGTAATTATATGTTACATAAATTTAAATTTGTTTTTTGGACAAATCATATATACAATAATACATACTCGTAAAATATAATTACATCTATAAAACAAATCATTTAAAATAAAGTTTTTATATAACAAATATTTTTTTCCATAGTAATTCTTAAGTTATATACTAAAAGCTACTACATATATTGTACACATAAAATAAAATAAAAATAAAAAAAATCATTAATTTTTTAATAATTTTGATAAACAATACAAGATAATGAATTTATAAACTGATTAAATTGAATAAAAATAATAAAATTAAAAATATATTATCAGTATTAAACAATCGAAATAGCATATAAAAGAAACTTTTAACTTATATAAGGGTGCATATTGAGAATAGTACTTAGAAATGGAAAAAACCGAGTGGACCAAAAAGGAAACATAAGTTACGGATGTTGTAGCAAAAGTGAGGAGTTTAAAATGGAAATGGGCCAATCGTATAACAAAAAGAGACAACCGTCGATGGATAAGAGAAATTATTGATTGGAAATTCAGATGTTATAAAAATGTCCAGGAAAAATATACATAGATGCGATAGAGACATAACAAATTTCGATTGAAAAAAGTGGAAGAAAAAGACATTCAATTAGTCTAAGTGAAAAATTTTATGAGAGCCCTTTGTCTAGCAATGGATACAAAGAAGCTTCTGTTGTTGCTTATATATATATATATATATATATATATATATATATATATATATATATATATATATATATATATATATATACTCGTATGTATATGTAAATAAGTACACCAAATTAAAATCAACTGTACTAAATATCGAATTTTTAAATATTTTTAAAATGTTTACGAATTCATTTTATTACAAATAATGATTATTTATGTATAGATTAAAATAAGTTTTTTCATTGTTTGTAAATTTTATATCATGTTCAACTGATTGTAAGTTAAATCTTCTTCATAAATTGATAGCCATCTATTCTAAAGAAAACAAATTTTATTTAAAATTATTTACGTACATAAGTAACTATATGGATGAAGTACAGGATAAAAATCAAAGAGAAAAGAAAGTATTGTGTATTTGTTGAAGGATGATAATAAATTAATAAATATGTGTAAAATTTAAATTTACATATTTGATTTTTTGTTATATTGAAGTCAACTTACAAAATCAGCTCATTTAGTGAATACATTTACTAAAATAGGTTTTTAAATTGTTTGAGAAATTTTCCATTTACCTGTTATTTTATATTTAGTTTATATGATATTGAATATATATTACAATTTATGACTTTTTATCATTTAAATAATGTAGACATTTGAATGGTATTTATAAGATCTTTTGACATTCATTAAAATGTTAATGGTTGCTATGATATATTCTAGGTAAAATTGTAATAGATAGGTTTTAAAAAATAGAAACCATATATATTTAGACCATGTTACAAAACATATTGTGCAATATTTTATTTATGTCTCCCGTTTTGAACAAAAACGCCAATTACTGTATATATATATATATATATATATATATATATATATATATATATATATATATATATATATATATAATATGGATATTAAATATTTAAATAATTTAGTGGCTATAAACAATAAAAAGAAGCATTGAAAATGCATGTTAGAAACAACCTATAGAATTAGAAAGAGAAATTAGTGGATTAAAAAAATATATGGATATTATAACAAGTGAAAGCCACTGATTGACATGACATATTGATTAGAAACCCAAAATTTGTAAAAAGAGCAAAGAAGTATTTCATGAATAGATGAAATAGACATAAATTCTTCTGTGTGAAATGAAAGAAAAAGGCATTGGAAGAAACGTTTATCCTGCACTGGATAGAAAGAAGTTGTTATTGTTGATGGCACTTCTGGTATATATATACATATATTATTTCAAGATGGTTACAAAAATAGTTGGATTTCTCAGTCACAAAAACAAGTATGTTTCTAAACGAATTTAGCACAATGGATCATAATCAAGCAATAAAGGAAATCATTAGTCTATACTACGAATATCAAATATTACTCTCTTTTAGATTTACAGATTATATAAAAGCCTTTGAATCAGTCATTAGGTTAAAGATATAAAGTGCATTATGGAATCAATGAATTGAAGAAGAATATATTGAACTTTTAGGAATTTTTTATAGAAATGCTAGATCCTTCTTAGAAATAAACGAAAAAAACAGAGAAATTTAAAATCATGAAATGGGAGACAGAGCGAAAACTAAAACCGTTTACATTTGCGTTAGAAAAAATATTTAAGAAACTGATCTTTGAATTTGCATGAATAAAAATAAATGGAAAGTTGCTTAAATCATTTAAAATTTACTGCTGATATTTTTATTTTCTTTTAAAAAAAAGAATAGAAGAATTGGATAAAGGAAGTCAAAAAATAGATCTCAAGGTGAACTTCAACAAGCCAAAGGTAATGTTCAATGAATTTTCTGATCAAAAAAGTATCGAACTAAAAGAAAAGTAAGTAAAAGAAGATGAAAACTATGTTTATCTAGAACAAATCAGTAACATTAAAGAAATATTTATAGATAAAATAAACAGGAAAATAAAAATGAAATTGTCAAATCGAAAGAAATTCTCATATTAGGAAGTTAATAGAAAACATATTGATAAAGTATCAAATAGTACGAATTGTTTTTTTCTTTTATGTTCTAAAAATCTTATAAACACTTGATTTTATTTTAAAAACATAATGTTTCGAATCAATTTCAGATTTAACTATAAATAATCAACATTTAATTAGATCAAACTATAATGAAGTTATCTGTTTTTACATTTTTACAAAACACTTATCTCATTAGATTTTATAGCATTATTTTCATTTTTATTATCTTCTTCATATTGTGATCTTTTGTTATATTTTTGCTTGCATTCATTACACCAAAATATTTTATATTATTGATCATTTATTCTTGTAAAATAATAATCATTAAATTTGTATAAAAATATTTTTTCAATAATAGAACAGTTATTTATCTTGTTTAATCAGAAAAAAAATTTAGTATATCAATATTAATTAAACATAAAACAAATATATTATTATTATATAATAACGAATATTTTTGTACAAATAAAATTACATGTCTTTAATTATTTAAAAAATTATAAAAAAAATACAAAAGTAATTTCAGTTTTTTAGAAATGTTATCGTACTGCCAACTTTTACATATAAAATTAGTAATTACAGTTTTAATTTACTTATTTTTGAAACTTTTGTATCTTATATATATTTTCAATTACATATTAAGTTATTTATATTATTACACATTTTATAATTTGATACTTTCATCTACTACAATAAAAACGTATAAAATTTAATGATTGCTTTAATGAAATGCTGAATTTAAATTAAGTTTAATAAAGCTTTTTGTAAGTTAATATCCAAATTAAGATATTGTAAATATAGTAACACATAAAATTTTATAGTTTTATTATCCATTTGTCAGTTTTTTTATTTTGAGCATTATCGGTCTTTAATATCTCAAGTTAGTTTTTAAATTTTAAGATTTTTAAACATGTATGTGTTTTCTTATCTTTTTTAGATAAATTTGATGAAATATTTATGTTTCTCAATTACATATATATATATATATATATATATATATATATATATATATATATATATATATGATTTTAATTACGGCCATGAATTCTATAAGCACTATTAACATTGTGGACATGAAAATGATTATATTATTTTATCAGGTTATCTGTAACTTTGAATATATGTATAGGAATTTATAATGTAGAACTTTGTATGTATAAATGTATAATTTAATGGTGTTTTGTACATGGTGAATACATTTACCAAAGCAAGTTAATTTACTATCCAAGTGCGAATGCGATCTGTAGGCTGTTTAGCATTTACACCAGTTACAAGACAGCAAAGGATGTTGAATAAGTAATACTCAATCGGTGCATACTTCGTTATTTGTCTTATTTGTCAGCTTAGATAAATAAGACCGTTCGGATTCTTTCAAAAAGAAAATAAACATATGCGGTTTTATATATTTAAAGTTATGTTTAAGTCAATAGAAATATATGGAATTCATATTGAATAGGAATAGTTTTTTTTTTCAGAAATTAATTTGCAGAGCAAGGTTTGAATGCAAGTAAATGTACGTGTTTAGTCTTTTAAAAGCTAGAACCGTTTTGTCGTCATTTTTTGTTATTACTATGTATAACGTAATTAATTATGTTATTGGTATAAAATTTAGCAATAGTATTTTATATTTATTTTGATTTTTTTATATTCTTTGTATACAAAGTAACAAATAGCAAAAATTCTCTCTCTCTCTCATACATACACACACATATGTGTGTGTATTATATTTTATAAATTACAACAAATTGAATGTTTTCTTTAAAAAATGAACTTCAATGATGACAAATGTAAAAGAAAGTTTTCTGTTCTTTCCACCAGCCTTTCTACATATTTCTTTAATAAAGTTGTACATATATACTTTTAATACTTCCACAACTCATAAACAAATTTATATGTGTATGTAAACACATATTACATACATATATTTGCACGTAAATTTCTAACGTTTTAAAAAACTGTATAATATAAATTTGAGTATTTACAACCTCTGTGAAATGTAATACTTCGCCACGTACAAAAATTTGATAATACGAAATGAACGCTGTTTGCCGCTCTGGCCTTCGGTGCCTCGGGACACAGGCATAATTAGTTTTTACGGTTACAGTAAACACTTGTTTACTAAATTCGGGGAGCGGCGTGTGTTATTAAAAAAAATTGTTGTTGACGGTAGCGGAGAGAGAGAGGACAATCTGTTAGACTGAAACAGACGACGACTAATTGCCATAATAATTTCGATGTTGTTGAACCCGTGACGTCATGCACTGCAAATATATCGGCGCGTAAAATGAGTCCTTATTTTTATATTTATATATATATATATATATATATATATAATCGATATGATATTTTTCACGTTCATGACCGACTAAATTTACTCAAGGTTAAAACGATGAGTACCTAATGTAGTTTAACTTGTGACATGACATATATATATATATATATATATATATATATATATATATATATATATATATATATATATATATGTTGCAGTTTTAAATTTTATAAGAGAACTTTGTATAATCTGTAATTGCTCGTAATTTACTTTTTATCTAATGATCACTACTCGAATAAAATGGTTTTATGTAGTGCATGTAAACTGTATTTTATTACTATAAGGAATGACGATATTCTAAACAACTGTGAACTGAGAACTTCAAGGTTTTTAAAATAAATGAATATGGACATTTATAAGTCCACGCAAACTTTGTTATCTGATTAATCAGCAAGGTATTAAATAGTTTAGTAGTGTTATTAATTTTTTATTTTAAAAAAATATAAAAGAACATAAAAAATATAGATTAAAGATTTATTTTGGAATTAGTCTTTAAAACTTTTGGAATTTTATCAAATCACTTTTATAATTTGTTTTATTTAATTTACTATTCAGTTATTATAAAATGATTTATATAAAACGATATTATTTTGTAACTGCATTTCAAAGAGACGATTGGTAACTTAAAAGTTAACCATTTTTTTCTCATAATAATTATTGTAATTAAATATGAGATAAAAAGATATTTTAAAGCAATTTTTATATAACATGTAAAACATAGAGAGAGCGACATATTTTATTATGTTTAGTTGAATAGAAAAAATTGACTAAGTGACAAATAGGTAAAGATATCAAAAATCAAACTAAAAAAGTGGTGCATACTTACATTACTACACAAATATGAAATGTTATATACATAAGATACATATTTTTTTGAAAAAAAATTTAATAGTTTTGAATATTCATGAGAAATTTATGTGTTTTAGAGAGATATAAAAATATATTTATAAGTAATATCAAAATATATTTCTTCGTTATATGAATAATTAATATGGAAAAAATGAAAGTGATAAATAATTACTTATTAATTATAAATTAAAAAACAAGTACAAAGTTGAAATTAATATGAGGTCTGTCCAAAAAGAAACCAAACTTTTCATAGAAACATTTATTTACAATATTTAAAACTATTCAGTTTTGTTCCCTTCAAAGTAATCTTCCTTATTTTATATGTATACTATTCCAAACATTTTTTCCAGCTCTGTAACGTATTTAACGAGATTGCGCTCAGGTCTTATAACAAATTCTCTTAGATTTCCTCTCTCATCTATCAAATTTCAACTTTAGGAGTAAGAAAAAAATCTATAGTTAAATCTGAAGTGTACGGTATCTGGGAAACAAGAGTCATTTTATGCTTTTTCACAAACTTACAGAGGAGATGTAACATGAACAGGAGCGTTGTCATGGTACAATAACTAGTCTTCTCCATAATGTCTCAGTAAAAGTTTTCCTCAGTTTGAAACAAAATTTTATGTAAAAACGTTGCTCTTAAAGGTCTTTTATGTTTTAACTCTCAAAAAATTACCGAATGTACAAAAAACTAGTCCATTCAATCGTATGTAATTCAATAAAGGAATAATGTGGCGTGATTGACGAACATGAGGTAAAAGTTTGCAGTTTGTTTTACCCATTGCTATTGTTGCATATTGAACTGATTTTTTAGCTCTCTGTTGTAACAATTTAGTTTATTTTTGGACAGATGTTATATAATTCCACTAACAAATAACAGTATTAAAAATAAAAAAATATTTCTATTTAAATCGACCAATTAGAACTATTAAAGGAAACTTCAATAAATATTACATCATAATAATAATTCATTTATGTATATAATCTTTTAATCAAAATAATAAATTTATTAAATTAAAAAAATAATATCCACATCCTAAATGTATATAGATGTAAATAAAATAATAATTCTTAACAGAATTGTAATAAAAATTTTATAAAAAAATCTTCACTTCTGACAGAATACATTTAATTCTGACATTTGTGTCATACTTGTTAGTCTTTCTTCATTTTATGATAACAAATCTTTACTTTTAACATTCCATTCATTTAATATCTTTACATATAACATTCTGTAGCGACTGAAAGTCGAACATATAATATTACATTTTTATCAAAATGATTTAATGAATATGTCCATGAATTATCGCAGACGTTTTATGAAATATCCGGTACATGTGTTCATTTATATATATATATATATATATATATATATATATATATATATATATATATATATATATATATATAGGATATAAATATATGAATTATTTTTGAAAATCATGTGAAATAAAACTACAAGAGTATTTTATATCTAACTATATTTATATAAATACAATTGAAAATAAAGTAACATAATTTTAAGTAATGATGATTATGTTATATTTTTTATTATTTTTTAAAAATGTATCGATAATATTTTATATGTGATTCTACTACTGAAGTATATGTTTCTTTTCACAGTCAAATAAAATGAAATATATCTTTGTAAAAGAAACAGACTTGGTTAAATGTATAAATATTTCATTGATGAAATAATATGTTATAATATAGTAATTATATATTATCTCCTTTAATAATATTTTATATGAACACAAATTTCCCGGAAAACAAGAAACTAGATTAGTGAAAAATATTTTATTAACAATTTCCTTGTATGTATATTATGTGAATTATTATCATAAAAATAATAAGGAAATAAATTTATTAAACTTGATAAATATGTAATAATATAAAATGTTAATAATTAAAAAAATTAGTAGATAATAAAAAAATGACTTCTGTTATAATCTTAGATTTAAAAATTGGAAACACCAGTATGGATTTTTTTGTAAAATATCAATTTAAAAATAAATAACACACATTCATACATATATATATATATATATATATATATATATATATATATATATATATATATATATGTTTATATGTATTTACGTATGTGTGTATGTGTGTGTTTATTATACAACGAGAGTTTCGAACACATTTATATCTACATTTATAAAGTTATTTCAAATTGAAACAGGATATTTTTTTTATTTAAGTTTTAAATTAAATACCGTTGTCAAATAATAAACATCAATTTTAAATATAATCAACGAGAATACATGTTAGTCATTAAAGTGATACGTCATGATTAAATTTAACTTTTGACCGCAAAACCACAATTCCAATTGCAATTTCTGGTTAAATGTGATTTTCCTGTTATTTCAAACGTACCAAAGTTAGTTCTTCAATTTTATGTATCATGCATGTATATATATTTATATAAAAATATGCTACATAATTATTTACATACACACACACACACACACACACATATATATATATATATATATATATATATATATATATATATATATATATATGTAAGAATGTGTGTGTATGTGTTCCTGGTAGATAATGATAAAAAAACATAAATAGACGATATAAAAGTTATCTCTAGTTGGAAATAATAATATAATATTTATTTTGTTATTAAAATGCCAAAGAATATTAATAAACATTTTAATAATAAATTTATTAAAAAATATTTAGTAAATATAACGATAGTTAAATAAACATTAATTCTTATATATATATATATATATATATATATATATATATATATATATATATATACACGTATACAGTGATGATTAGAGAAATAAAATATTCGCCAAATTATTTTCAAATTCATAATTACTGTTTGAGATTTACTATATAATCAAACTCTAACTAATCTCTCAGAATTAATATTTGGCTATAAATCATGTTTGCTAGCATATTGTATTAATTTTAATAAAAGTATTTTGATGGATGATCACAATAATAAATACCTCTTGTAACAGGTGGCATTAGAAATAAGACACTATTGAACATAATTAAATATTTCATTTAAAGTTTGTAAGTAAAGTTTGTAGTGTATTTTATTTTAATTTAATAATAATTTTCAATGTTTTTATGAAGTATAAACCACGAGAAAAGAATAATTATTGTTATTCCGAACACAAAAGATTGATCATTTACTAAAGAATTATATTTTATATAAGGTCTGACCTGTTCACGATGTTTGATACAGAATGTTATTAGATATTATAAAAAAATATCTAAGAAAATCCAAATGAAGAAAATATCTTCCACAAAAGACAGCTAAGACTAAAGATAGAGTGATTGTAGGAATATATAATATTAATCTATTTTTAAGTTTTAGTTAGATTAAACATAAAGTGAACAGGGAATATGGTCTCAACTTACCAGACAGGACAATACGTTGACATTTAAATGAATTTTCACTATTGAAATATATTATTGTAAAGGGACAGTTTGTTTTTTTTTAAAAAAAAACGAAAAACATTTTATCATTTATAAAACTTCACCTTAACAAAAACTCATTAAATTTTGAAAATATGTTATGAAGAAATAAATAGAAGTTTGATTTCGTTTCCTCGGATAGAAAAGTTTATATACGTCTTACTAAAATACTCATTCATTTAAAAATGTTAAACACGACGATGGATAAATTCTTATATGAGCCGCAATGTTTTGGTTAGTTCAATTGTGAAAATACATGGTAAATTAGATCAATGCTAATAAAAATATTCTAGAAAATACTATGAAACCTTATATAGGTACAAATTTACCTGTAACATGAAGTTTATGCAAAATAGTAATCACAAACATTCTCCTCATTTGATAAAAAAGTGGTTTCTTATTTAACATATTGATGTTTTGGATTATCTGGTTTAAAATCCCAACTTAAATCCATTAGAAAATTTATGAATAATAAGGTACCAATAACTGACAAACACTCTTCAAATTTAAATGGACTTTGAGAAATTATAAGATAAACTTAATATAAAGCATTCATTGGTAGAAATCGTCATTTAATTAATACTACGCAGAATAAATGAGGTTATAAAAATTAAAATTTATCTCACAAAGTATTAAATATTTGTATAATAGAATTGTTTGTCAATCATTTAAAACATTGATGTCTTATTTCTCTGATCACTGTTTCATTGTTAGCTATTGAGGAATTTTCATTATGTTTTATTAATATTTAGTTTTGCAAGAATACTTTTCTTTATTTTTTCACTTTTTATTAAGTATCCAGTTTGGTTTTGGTTTGAAAAAATTTAAAAGTAAATAAAATAAGCTAATGATTAAGATTGTTAAAAGTATATTATTTCTTTGACCACTGGTGTGTGTGTATGTTTATCTTTATGTGTATGTGTTAATAATACATTCAAAAATGATTTTAAAGCATTATTTACATATAATTTTATTGTAATATAATTATTGAAATACATTATTTATATATGTTAATAAAATATTTTTACAAATTTATGATGATTTACTATAACAAAAATTTAATTTAAACCAAAATTAGTTTATTAATTTTAAAATAATTTTGGATATAAAAATTTATTTCTTAGTTATTTTTAAAAGTATATTAAGTGCACTTGTATTATTATTTTATAATATTTAGAAATATAGATGGGCCAAATGTGAATGAATGATATAACCTTCAGTTCTGGTTTCAATTCTTCAGTCTCGTTTGGGCCACTATATATACATAAAAAACAATTCCAAAGTAAATATATTGTCACTGATTATACTTAAGTTGTTTATACACACACACACGTACATATATATATATATATATATATATTTAATTACATACATAAATACAACTATACATATGTATAGATTTCTTGTGTGCGTATGTTGATATGTGCATGTTGTAAGTAACTCATGCAGATGAATTTATAAAATTTGATATGTCGTCATTTTAACGATGCATTCAATATTGATAATTGATTTTTGATAATATACAATTTACATAGAAGTGATTGACTCTGAAGAAACGTGCCAGCGACATTTTTTCATCTAATTTGTATGTGCAGCAAACAATTTAAGTCTATGATGTATGTGTGAACGCGAATAGATTTCTAATAATAAGTAACTATTGTATGTTAATGCTGTAACTCCATACAGTACAGTCAACTAATAAAACATGTCAGGCAGGTTGAACTATTATTGGAAAGATCAGATGAAATTGACACTCTTCTTAAATATTTTTTCAGAATAAATGTTCACTTTATCCCACCATAAACTAGTTTATAATATTTACATTTTTATATTTTATAAAAAGGAATATTAATAGAAGTTTATATTTAATATAATTGGATTGGACATAATTCTTATGCATTTTATATATTTTTTAATTTTTCCATAATATTGTATTATTAATTCTTAATCCATATATCGAATTGTTAAAATATGGGTATAATAAAAAAGAAATAATTATAATATATAAAACTGAATATTTTATATTTTATTTAGAAATAGTATTAAAAATTCAATATTGATCTCGTTTTGGTATTCTTATATATTTAATAAGAAGAAAAAATATCTTAATTACCATCGCATAATGATATAAATATTCCTTTCAATTAAAAAAATTCTTCGATTTATATGTTTAGATATGATTTAACCTAATTGTATTTTTAATTTCTTAATTTGCACATTTTCACACTTTTACAACGATAAACATGGAAATATGCATGTTAACAATAAAATGTGGAGACAAAAAGAGAATCGATTAGAAAAAAACTGATTTAGGCGCTTTAGTAAAAAAGAGGATTTAAAAATGGAATTGAGCTAGTCATATATCAATAAATGTTTAAAAAACAGATACATATGTATATAAATAAATATGTCTAGGAAGAAATATATAGATATGTAGATGGAACAGAGACATAAGATAATTCATTGGAATGAACTGGAAGGGAAAGGTATTGAATCGGTTCAAATGAAAAGTTTTAAGAGAGGCTTTTATCCAGTAGTAGTTAAAAAAATCCATCTGCTATGAATAAATATATATATATATATATATATATATATATATATATATATATATATATATATATATATATATATATACACACATACATACATACATATACATACTGTAACATATCTTCATTCTATTATCTATGTTTCGATTTTTCAAATAATTATATAAAATTAGTATAAAACATAAAATATTAGATTACATTAATAAATAATAAAATTATTTTTATGTGATAAGTACTGGACCTGATATGAAACACGTCTCTAAATTGAAATTAAGCTGTCAAAGTACACTTGTAAACTAAAGAACGTGTGTCTTAAAAATTTATATCACACACACCAATACATGTTTATATGCGTAGATATATATATATATATATATATATATATATATATATATATATATATATAAGTAATAAAAAAATATTTTGTGCGTATATGGTTTGCTTCCAGTTGTATTTGTTGTTTACGACCTGTGGTCAAGAAATGTCTCCGCTGCGCCCACATCTTTGACCCAGGGTCAAATTTTGCTTTACGATGATGTCATGCACGATACAGTATATATATATATATATATATATATATATATATATATATATATATATATTGATGTATGTGTTTGTGTATAGTATGCACAAATGTATTTTTAAATTATTGATATTTTGACTTATTATGGAGCAGTTATGAATTGTATACAATGGAATTCATAAATCTGTCGACTAATTTTTACATATTTTATATACACATATTTTATTGTAAAGACTACGTAATTTAAAATTAGAAAAAAAAGTATCGAGTGGTTTGAAAGAAATATTAATGGCATCTCATAATAGATTATTTTCAAATGGAATAAATATAATATATTTGTATTACGTAATTTGTACTATGTATCCATTATAATCAAAAATCATTAGTTAATGTTCTTGTAGAATATGACATTTTTATGTACTTTGTGAATACATTTTTTTAAACTATGTTTTGTTTATGTTTTTTATTATATTGAATATTGCTAGTTTTTTTTTGGATGAAAAATATTTTTTTTAAATATTTTTTTTACGTGTTTCGTTTTTTTATGTCAATTTATACATATATATATATATATATATATATATATATATATAATGTGCGTAAATATGTGTATGTATACTTTGAAACGAAGGACTACTTTTATGGCTGGATATAAAAATATTTCAGCTATAAAATTTAGCTCCTATAAATTTTGTTTATCAAATTGTTATATATGACTAAAATCAATAGATCAGAATTTGATTAGTAATTTTTATTCTAAATGTTAAATATAAATTGTCAAAAATATTGTTTGCTATTTAAGTGTATTTTTAGAAAAATATATAATAAAATGTATAATGCCTAAAGTTATTAAATCTATTTTTAAAAATTATTGAAATTAAAAATAAAATTTGCAACTGTATAATAAAAACAATGAAAATGAGTGATCATAATCAAAAAAAAAAATATTATTACACTCATTTTAAATTAAACCATGAGTTATAAAGTAAGTGAATGTAATCCACATTTTACATGCAAATATAGGATATTAAAAAAATAAAAGAAAAAAAAACATACTTAAATTGTAATAGTTATTTTAAGTAAAATAGCACAAACAAAATGATAAAATACTTTGATAAGTAATTTTAAAATTAAAAAATATATTCACAAATTTATATTGTACAATAAATTATTTGAATGATATTCTGCACGATTGTATAAAAATTAATTAATGAATAACTTATTATCTTTTATAAAAAAATAATCATCTATCTAAATTGAATTTCAAATATAAGATCATCCAAATGTGACGCCTAGATTTGTGTTTTCTTAAAAAGAAACCATACACATGTTCCCTATATACCACCCTTATACACATGTTTCTTTTTAATAAAATACAAATCTAGGCATCACATTTGGATGGCCCTAAATTATAAACAAATGTAAGGAAAATGTTGAACCTCTCTTATAGTAATTGTGCTTAGAAGTAACTGTTATATCATAATTGTAGTTTAAAAGCTTTTAAGGTATGATTAAGAAAGTTTACAAAATGAGGTATTTTTCTGTAATGTATTACTCGTTATAGAATTTTCTCCATTGATAAGGTATATTTGCTAATATATATATATATATATATATATATATATATATATATATATATATATATATCGTTTGATAAGTATAGTGAAATTATTTATTATTTAATTTAATTAATTAATTAATTTAATTTTTCAATATATTTTTTCTTAATTTTTTAACATAATTATCAAATGACACTCGTGTATGTATATATATATATATATATATATATATATATATATATATATATATAATAAATTATTTCACATTGATAATATTAAATTCGCACTAAAACTTCAATTAATGTACTATACAATAACGTTTTTTGTGAATTAAACATATAATTATTTTTATTAAATTCGACTCGTTTCTCAATTAAAATAAACGATAAGAAAAGTCATAGTCACGCTTGGTCAAACAGTTTTAAATAGAAAATAATATACAAGTACTCGAATGATGCATTTAAAATGTATCTGTTGTATATTCTTGTACATTATAAAACAATTCTTTGGAAATGAAGTAGCGGCATATCAAATTGCGGCACGCAATTACCCGTTTCGTTCGGGAGGTGTGTAATTTAAAACTGCCAACGTTAATTAATCTTAATGGCAGGTAAATACAGCATGGTTTTCATATCCGTGCCTCGTATACCACACACGAGGTACGAACTCGATACCATTTCGCGGTAATATTGGTACGCTTTCGCCACTAATAAGATGAATTCTGTGTGTGTGTATAGTACGTAAGATATACAATTTAATATGTATTTATCGCGTTACATACACTTTAATACGATATGTTTCATTGAATGTTATTAATTGTATGAGATTAAATGTTCTTTCGAGCGTGAATGAATATTGTTACAATGTTATAATTTTATGATGTCGTATGTTGACACCAATTACAAATGGTAATGCAGTTTTTAAATAAGTAATGTTTTCGCTTTATTGATACTCAATTTAATTTGAATCTACTATGTTTCACGAGATATTTCTCTATGAGTTGTATCATTTTCAACGGTACTTTTGTCAGTGACTATTAATACCCATCAAGATAAAATATTATTACTATAATTTTATTGCTCAAAGAAAATATCAAAGTATAGTCATAGTTGTAAATTGGATATAACAAACTGTTGATCAATTTATTTTTAATCTCTGTTTGTAGAATAATTTATCGTTCTTAAACTAATGGTAAACTTTAATGAATTCTGATAGTGATAATACTCGAAAAAATGTATTGAGAAATGTGTTAAAAAATTCTATATTATTATAAATCAATTTATCGAGTTGTACTGTTTGTTTTCTATAACTTAATTTGAAATACTATGTTCTTAAACCATTTTTATACCATATATATATATATATATATATATATATATATATATATATATATATAATATATATATATACATTAACTTTAATTTTCTATTTTTGAAATTGTTTATTATTTTCAAATTATAACTCAATGTTTATTTTTTCAAAGTACTTTCTGGCAAAGCTTCTGAAAATTTCTATTCATAATTTTCAGAATTATTAGCAAAATCTGAAATCTTCAAAAGATACTGTTTTTAATCGCTTTATTGTATTTTTTCTCCTGAGTTTTCAAATTTTTTTCGTTCAAGATAGTTTTTAAAAATAAAAAATAGTTAATAAGATTTGTGTGATATAATAAATTAGTCTTGATTTTTATTAAACTATTTGTAAATTCTATAAAAAAAACATACAATCAGTTATGATTAAATAACTATTTAGTCAGTCAAAATAGTCTAATTTTTTTAATATTTTCACGATGATATTTTTAATTACCTCATTAGACAATGTCTGTTTAATAATCTAATTGAATAGGATAAATTTATGATATACAACTCTACTTTCTTAAATAGTCTAATATCAGTACACATTTTAACGTTTCCTTTATGGATTATACTGAAATAATTCAAATTATTCTTCTGTGACTAATGTATTAAAAATTCTTATCAGATTTTCCAAAGACGAAATACTAAATTAAATCTAATAAGAAACATTAAGATTAGAACAGAATTAAATACAGGAATACCTCGCATAGTACGGCTTCGATTAATACGATTTCACTATAGTCCGGTTTGAAATTTCAAAAAAAAAAAAAATATACGTATGTTCAGTTCTAGTTTTGTGGTTTTTTTCTTTTTCTATTAGTTTTCGATTCGTAACTCTAGAGCAGGGGTCGGCAAACTAAAGCCTGAGGGCCAAATTCGGCCCGCCGTCTATTTTTAATCTGGCCCGGAGATTAATATTGTTTTTACATGAAAAAAAAATAAATCAAATTACACGCTATTGACATATGACAATTTGGAAACAACTTTACTGATAGGAAATACTAATTTCGAACTCCAGTATAATGAAATATTAACTCAGAAAAAACAATTACATTCCACGCATTGGTATAAAATTTAACCAGTTCTGTAATACTTTTATTGATAAATGGAAATATTTTATTCCTTTTTTTGTAAGTTTCAGCATGTGTATATAAATATTATGTAAAAATATTACTTTCTAATAAAAAAAATTGAACCTGTTTTTTTTTTGTTGTTCTTTGAATAGAATTACCCATGTAAATATCTTTGAATTTGCTACCTGGCCTGCCGAGCCTAAAAATTTTACGATCTGGCCCTTTCCAAAAAAAGTTTGCCGACCCCCCCTGCTCTAGAGTAAATAATTAAATTTTAATAACCCATTTGAAAATGAATTTAAAATGATTTCCTGATTTTGTTTTGTTGATACATACAAACATTTAAATATATTACCCTCATTTTATTTACTGAAAAACAGGAAAAAAATTGTTTGGAACCAAAACGTTTTTTGTATTTAGTTAATGTATCGATTAGTCCAATTTTAAATAGTCCGGCAAATCAGTGGAACCGATTAGCCGTACTATGCGAGATATTCCTGTATACACAAAATCACCGAGATTAATAATTCCTATACAATTTCAAAAACAGCTCATATTCAATAAAGATCAATGTTAAGATCCTTAAATAAGATTTTTTCTATAAAAGTGGAAAGAAAAATATAGATAAATAAAAAAATATAAAATGAAAATTGATACTAAGATAATGATTATATGTAAAATTATAAAAATAGAATAAGGAAGACATTTAATAAAAGTAACTTAAGTAATAGTCAAGAGTCAAAGTTCTATTATAATTCCAAGAATGAACATAAAAAAACATAATATTTTTTCTGAGAATTTATAATAAGTAATATGTTTTATAAAAAACGACTCAGAAAGTAAATTCTCAGTTCGTAGTTTTCATGGTTAATTAAAAGAGATATTAAATTTGATACAATTATTTTTTATGAATATTTCAATGAACATATAAGTGTTTTTGAAATGTTGATTTTGAATAGTTGTATAAAGTGCATTTCCTTTATTTGTTTACTTGACCTTTTTTGCATAATGAACTCAAATAAATTGATTTATTTTTCATATATTATATGTAAAGTGAATGATTCATACAGTCATCCAAGATGATATATTATTTTCAATAAGATTATTTTACGATTATCTGAAAAAAATACTAATTATTAAAATTTTATTTGACTCTCGTTTAATTTTTTAAATGACGAAAAAAAATTAAAATTTTAACAAATTTGTAGACATGTTATTTTTTCAAATTTTTATATTTTCTCTTACTTATAGTATTTATTATCATATTTGGAAAATACTTTGAAGCTGAAACATAAATTATGTGTAATATTTATATTTTTCATAATTCAGTATTTTTTTGTTTGAAATTTTATATTAGATAAAATAAAAGAATTCCACTAACCTAAAAAATAATTTATATATACTTATATATACGTGTTGATATATATTAATATAATTTAGCTATGTATATGAATTTGTCTTAGTTATAATAATTTTTAAGGAATGTTTCTTAATTCTTCGAAGAGAACGCATTTCTGAAAATAGTATTACATACGAGTTTCATAAAGCCACACATTCTTTCATAGAGATAACTGTGGTATTAACACAAACCACAAACGTTGTAACTGTTAGTAGATCAAAACTAGTATGTTTCATGAATAAAAAGTAATATTTTTTATTTGTTTTTTATGTACTACACAATTCTATTAGATACATTCTAATATTTTTTTGATATTATAAATATATTTGAGTCAATTTATTTTACTCGTTAACTTTTAATAATTAAAATTAAATAGAATTACAAGTAAAATAAAAAAATCCATGTACATTTATAGAAGGGTCTTCCTATTCTTAAAGAAATTATATAAAGATGTAATTTATTACATTTTTATGAATATTATTTACAATTCTAAAAACGTTATAATAGTAATTAAGATCCATTCATGAGAACATATTAAAAATGATAAGTTTTTGTATCAATTTTAAAAAAATGTCTCAGTTTCAGTTTATATATTTTATAAAAAAATATTTAAAGGATATTCTTCAATTTAAATTCATACTCGTTCAAAGGATAAAGTAAGAATGAAATGTAATATAATCTATATTTTCTTAATGAATTTTTTCTCTATAATTTGTTATGTATTTAATATCTTTACAGAAAAATTGAATGTAAATTTAAAACATGTATGCAAATAATTAATATGCTAAATGTTATTATTTTATTTTGTCTTTTTAAAGAGAATATATTTAACAATCTTGCGGAAAAATAAAGCAAATGAATAAAACTTGATATAGTCAATGGTCACATTAATTTATATTTATAAAAAACTTTATATATATATATATATATATATATATATTATAAATTTAAAAATAATATTTCGTGCATTAGTGTTTATTTTTATAATTCGTCGCCAAAATGGGCTATATTTCATTTGAAATTAATTCACCGCTGTCAAACACCCACAGGAAAAAAAACACCTTATCCATAAAAGTGCAAATTGAAAAATTCCTGTTTGACCAGACATTAAAATTCATGCATGACTATAATTTCACAATTTATAATGTATCAATTGTAATAGCTGTTGCACAAATGCAAATTCAGTTATATTTGTATAAAATATTGCACCTGGGTTCATGCACAAAAATAAAATAAAATACAAAACAGAAGGTAACAGTTTCTAAAAATGAATAGAAGTTAAAAACAAGTTTGTCATTGTATCTCAGAATATGACCATTAATTTTTTCATAAAATATACATTTAAATGTATTTAGTAACAATTTACATTTTAAGTATAGATTTAAGATCTTGTGTATCCCAGATTATAAAACTAAAGTTTCTTATTATCATTTATAGAAATCATTAATTTATTTTTGCAATAAAAATATTCTTTACATATTAACTTAGGAACATTTATTTGAATATTATGATTTTAATAACTACATTATTGTCTAATACGAGGGTCGTTTGATAAGTATGGTAAATTTATTTATTGTTTAATTTAATTAAATTTTTCAATTTAGTTTTTCTTACTTTTTACCATACTTATCAAATGACCCTCGTAAATAGCATTGTTTTATTTTTTTAAATAAAAACGTGAACTATAAGTGTACTATTTTTTATTTTTATATATATATATATATATATATATATATATATATATATATATATATATATATATTTGCGTGTGTGTAAGTTAGAATTCATTGTACGAAAACAGAGTAAGCATCAAAAATCATTAAAAAAATATTTTAATATAAATGCATTATTTTATTGTAATATAATATTCATTATTATATTTACTTAAATACTGAATAAAATATTTAAAACTAATAAATAACAAAATGTATATTTTGAAATTAATATATTGTTTAAATTATATATATATATATATATATATGAATATGGTTTGTGTGCACAAGTTTAAATTAATTTATTAAAAAGATTTTTTCTAATAGTACCAGTTAATTAAATAATTTGAATTGGAATAAGTATTATATTCAAACAGTATAAACTTTAATTATATCTAATAACATATACATGTACTTTGTGAACAACGAACTAAAAAAATCAATAAATTTTTATATTATCCAAAAATCAACAACACTTCAATTGAATAAAAAATCTATAAATTATATTTTAAGAAAAACATGAATTTAACATAGTTAAAATACAAACAAAAAATCGGAAAGACTGGATTATCTCTTTAGATGTGATTTTAGGTTGTAAGATAAAAATAATTTATATATACATACAAACATATATATATATATATATATATATATATATATATATATATATATATATATATATATATATATGTATATGAAATAACTTTAGACAATTTATGGGATACCCAATCCAGGAAATGACCAGTAAAGTGGGACGAAAGTAATTTGTATTAGTGTGGGCGACAAAGAGGTAATGCTCCAATCGTTTTAATATGTGTGAAATGAATTAGTGATTTATGTGATTTGTAGTCAATATATTTTTCTCTAAAGTCAATATAAAATTTGTTTATTGTCTACATTTTTATAAATTACATTTAGCATATATATATATATATATATATATATATATTAATGTATATATAAATATTTGTGTTATATAAATATATGTATATTTATATAGAATCCATCATTTTAAGATCAAAGTGATTTGAATGAAATAATTTAAATTCTCTAAAACTAACTAAAATATTTATCATGTAATATAATGAATGTTGAAATGAGAAACAAGAAATAGTTTTTTAAAATATACATATAAATATTTATTAATTTGGTAAAGATAATTATTGAGCTTGAAATTTTACAATTTTCAATTTTAATCATTTAACCCGATTAATTTCTAAAAAAGTATAAATTAGTTTTTGAAAATAGGCTTGTTTTTTTTAATTTCATTTAATTTTTTTGTGTAAAATTAAGAAGTTCATAGATTATTTATTATTTTAATAACATAAAGTTAAATAAATCTATTATGATTATATCAGAATTTATTCAAAGTCTTAATTCAGTAGTAATTTCGAATATCGGCTATTTTAATAGAAAATGTCAAATCTCACAAACCCGGATTTTTGATCTGTTCACAGGTTGATCAACTTCTTGTTTTATCATATAAAATACACGACTTCTTTTTTGATATTCAAAAAATATGCAATGCTATAAAAGTTGTAATTTACTATTGACTGCAGTTCCTGTTAAAACTTTTTTCATTCTACATCAACCGATATTCTAATTTACAATAGCAATGGACAATATATATATATATATATATATATATATATATATATATATATATATATATATATATATATATATAAACTTAAATCTGTGAATGATTTTTAGAAATCCATTATAGTAATTTATACACTTTTTATTTATGAATAATTTAATTTAAAAACATTATTTTATAACATTGAGTTATTTTATTGTAAAATTGTCGTTAGAATGATACAGGTATTAATACTGAATCCATTTTAGTATATTTACTTAAATTAATCATTAAGATAACTTTTTATTTTTTTAATTGTAAATCTATGTTATAATAAAAATGATGTAATTTTGTTGAAATTTAGAGGAAGGTTAAATAGTTAAATGAACTATTTTTTTATATTGTATATAAGTACCGGACAAGATTTTTAAAATTATTTGATGAATTCTTTATAATATTTTATTGAAATATATAAATTTAATATTAATATAAAAAATATTGATACTTAACCCTTTAACTGTTTAATTTTGTTTCGAAAAACTTTTTCTGCCTGCTTAATTATTTTCCAGCAAAGACGAGTATACTCGACATAAACAGAGTAAAATGTTTCTGCCTATAAAAGTAGGCAATTATGATTAAAAATCAAAAGTTGCGTGTTGGTTTTTTAGAAAATATATATTTTTTATTTATAAATATATATTTTATAAATATATATTTTTTAGAAAATATACAAGCTATTGTGTATTAAAATAAATAAGGTTGCCAGACTAACGAATATTCTAAAATGTACATTTTTTAAAAGATCTTTATTTGCCCTTTTTCAGGGAAAAAAAATTACAGTTGATTCGTTTAATAATAATACGAATGCGATTTTTTTTATCTTCACGACGAGTATACTCGACATTATGCGAAAAATTTTCGTTTCGCTCTGACGAGTATACTCGACATAAACAGTTAAAGGGTTAAATAACTATCTAATTTAAATTTGTTCTTAGTATTAGTACGAAAAATATGATAACAATAAATAAAGAATAATATAACTGTTTAGAAGAAAAAATCAAACTGAGAAAGATATAAACAAAATTTAATGTTCATATAGATTGTTCAAATCTTTTAGAATATATTTTATGATAACATTAGGAATCTTACTAACCTTCAGTTAAAAATAAAGAAATCTACACTATAAATAAATAATAGTTGAAAAGATGTGATAAGTTATTGTTATGATAATTTTGAATAATAAAATATACTAGAATGTTATGGTATATATCACAACCATTATACAATAAATATATATATATATATATATATATATATATATATATATATATATATATTTATATATTGGTATTCGGAACTCAAATTCAATTTAAAAAAATATGTACGCATTATTATTCAGATAATAATTTTAACTTTCTATACGGGAGCCTAAAAAAAGATTCAATACCACAACACTAACAACAAGTAAACAACCACATATTTTACACTAAAAAATATATAAGAAGAGAGATATCTAGTAATTGATACACGTTCTTCTATGTTTTCTGTTGATTACACAACACCTGAAATATATAGCCACGATGTTTTTTAGTGTCTCCTTTAGAAGCACATTGTGGGCCACACCTAGCACTGAACGCCTACTTTGTCATACTGCAGCATTATAATTCTTTGGCTGCATCGCAGAACCACGTGTGACCGTGGACACGTGTACGCAATCGGTCATTCACACGTGTGCAACAATGATATATATATATATATATATATATATATATATGTGTGTGTGTGTGTGTGTGTGTGTGTGTGTGTGTGTATGAGATGGTCGATTAGGAGTTATTTACATGTATACAAGAAATTTATTCTTTAAGATCACATCTGAACTTGATGACAAACACATAATATAGGTAACAATAATTTATTCGAATGTTCAATCCTGATTAGTATTGATTAGTTGTATGAACTCGTTGATAAAAAAAAACTAATGTCAAATAACCTATTCAGTCTAAAATAAGACATCAAAGACATGTATAAAGTGTAGAAGTTTATTTATATACATTCCTTGTTGTTGAAATCATTTTAAAATAAGTTTTAAATGTTAGTATGTGGACTGGAAGCGTGCAAAATTTTTATTGAAGGCGTGAAGTGTAAATTTGTTAATTTATATTTATGTACATGTTACATAATCTCGTAGAAAGTAAATAAAAGATTTATTATTGTATTTGATATTAATTAGATCCAAAAATCAAATTTATATGTTTTGAATATTTATATGTCTCTTACTAAATAAAATATCTGCAAACTTAAGTACTTATTAATATTTTACATAAATGAATTTTAACCCCAACACCACAATAATTTAAAATGTTCAATAATCACTTATTTTTCACTTATTATTTATAATTATATAATCTATAATTATATAATTATAAATAATAAGTAAACAATAAGTGATTATTGAACACTTTAAATTATTGTGGTGTTGGGGTTAAAATTCATTTGTGTAAAGTGAATCAGCCACAGTTCGAAAACAACAAACTTATTAGTATATTATCTTTAAAAAAGGTAATTTTCAAAATGTTATTAATTTATTTTACTACTATGGCAAATTTACTTTAATATAAATAAATCATTTACATCAAACACCAGACTATTTTATATAAGTGTTTAATTACGGTTTATGGTTCAATTATAGTTCACTTAATTATGCATTTCGATGACCATACGATCATCGTCAGAATGTTGGCTCATAAAATCTTTATTTGATTATTGAAGACTTTTACAAAATCTTATGTTGTTAAAAATCAGTGATTAATTTATGTTGAATTAAATATCTTAACTCTAGTTAAATAATCTTTTGTTGGAAATTATTACCATTGATTAATATATAAATATTTCTACATAACATTAATTTTAATTTAATCTATTCCTAACATTCATGTTAGAAACTTTTCAGAAATTATATATATATATATATATATATATATATATATATATATATGGTGTGTGTATTATATTAATTAAAATAATTTAATGTTAAATTAAACATCTTCAATCAACTAAAATTATATTCGTGGTATATATTTTTAAATTTGTATATAAATACATATTCAAAAATATGAAATTAAAACTATAAATGAAAATAAAACTAATGAATTTGTATTTTCTAAACTCTTACGAATATTTTTTAAAAAATATTTTAATTAAACTTATGATATAAAATTGTTAACTAAAAAAATTTTTATTGAATATTTCTATTTTATTATATTTCTAAGTAGCCAGTGTTTACATCTATGATTATTTAATTTTAAAATATGTAATCAAATAAATCGTAAATAAATTCCAATAAAAATAATCTCATAAATATTAAACTGCATGAAGTATCATTAAAAATAGCACCTACATTCATATAGACTTTAATACACACACACACACACAGACATATATATATATATATATATATATATATATATATATATATATATATATATATAATATAAAAAGAAAGATAAAAATAAGATAAAGGAAGAGGGTAGAGGGAAAATGTAAATATAAATGTTTTTATTGTCAATAAATATGAATTAGAAATATCCATTAAGTTTGAAACGTTAGTGTAATAAAAGTCAATCATTTAAATAAATATAAATGTTTTTATTTCAAGTCTGTAGAGTATTTCGTAAGTTGACTTTTAAAAATGTTATTGTCGTTGGACATAACATTTTATGAAATTAAAAAAAAAACAGTTACTATATATATATATATATATATATATATTTATATATATAGATGAAAATATTTATATAATATATATACGAAGATTGTTAAAATGAAGCAGGTCACAAAAAATAGCAAATAACTCACTACATATAATATGAATTTAAGTTTTCAAATTATCTCTATTCTTACTCACATATTTTCTCAAAAGTGATTTTATTGTTTATTATTTTTAATGTAATCTTCTTAACTTCATTATTTTGTTTATCTACCAAAAATAAATATCTTCACTGATCTGAACAGTCATTAGTCATTTAGAGTCAAATCATGTTTACAGAAAGAATTAAATTTTTATAATATAATTTTTAAATTAGAAATCCATGTTTAAAATAATGTTTCCTACATTTCAAACAATTAATTGTCGATTTCCACTATTGCCTCCAGCAATATTTGCTTTTTCTAAATATGCAAAACTAATTTCATTGTACACATACGAATACAAGCAAGTCATATTTAATAAATGTATCCAAATTATTGATATTTAATCAATGTACATTTAAATTTATTTTCTCTGTCTTATAAATTTGATTTCGAAGTTAATATCAGAGACAGAAAAAAATTCATTTGTTATAAAGAAATCATGAAATTGTTTTTATTTGAAACACGATTATCAAAATGTCGAACGTAAGAAAGATCAAAATAAAATCCATCAATCATTCGTCGATAATACATCAATCATATTTTATATACCTGTGTATGCATATATGTATATGTGTATGTTTTTTACATCTTATTTTAAATTAACTATACGTTGGCTTCCGGGTAAAAATTTAAAGGTTACTTTTCATTCAAACAATAATTGTATTATTATAATTATGTAAGATATATGAATGTTTTTTTTTAAAAAAAAATATCAATATATGTGTAATTTAAAGATTTGTTAATATCGAATTAGAATTATTGTCGTTTTGAAAAACTGTTATAAAAAGATATATTATCTTTTTAGTAAAAATGTTTCTAAGGATAATTAATATGACAAGCTAATAACAAATAGGTCATAAGATTAAATTTGATCTTGAATTATAAATTTATTTTTAAAAAAAGATGTTTGTCCTTTGTACTTCAGTTTCAATTAAAATCGCATTGTACAACTTTAAATTATATACCTATACACACACATATACATATATATATATTATTTTTAATACTAACAAAAAACTTAAAAAAATATTTAATAAAATAATATAATTTAATTGAAATCAGTTAATAATTTTTATTTAAAAAGAACTCATTAAATAAATAAAATGGTTGAAATTTATTGTTTTATTGTATTTCAAAATTTATCTTGGCAAAAAATATTAAATTGAATTGCAAAAACACACAAATACAAATGATAAAGTAAATTCTGTATCAGAATACATTATTAAAGTCGTTCAACACTATTAGGATTATCTTTATATTGCTTGTTATTAGATAATTAAAATTGGTCTATTTGGATAAATTTTCTATAATTTACAGTTTTATTAAAAATCATCCATAAATAATCTTATTTTAAATACCTAAATAAAAACTTTCAAATCAAATTAATTAATTTAAAAATGAATAAATATATTATTTTTATTAGTTAAAAGAATTAAAATCAACTTACATTTTTTTTGTTATGTAAAATTAGTATTCACCTTCATTAGTAAAACAACTATGAATATAAATTGTTATTTTATTCTTAAAAAGATTTTACATATTTTTTTATAAATTTCTTTATTTTTTTAACTAGATTATTATAATTTTCTTCTGTTCAAATTATTTTGTTAGTTTTAAAAATATTTAAATAGTATTTTAATCATAATATTTAATTTTTTTATTATAAAAACTTTAGCAAACTTAAATAACTACTAATAAGTTTTTAACTCACATAGAAATTTATTTTAATTACTATATAAATAAAAAGGTAATTTGTAAAATAATGCTGATCAATTATATCATGAAAAAAATTAATGTTTTTTTATTTTTTCCAAAAAATTGATCTCCGGTTTAGACCCCAGTATAACTCAAAACCTTAGTGTAGTTTATAAAAAGTTCAACAATCACTTATTGTTTATTTTTGGATAATTTAAATTCTTAAATTATAATTCTCAATACAGGCTGTATAAAACTAGACTTAACAAACTTGATTTAATATTTTACTTTCAGGATGATTGTATTTTTTATCTTATTATTTTTGTTCTTCATTGTAGTAAGCTTCATTTATTTAAGCCAAATTTTAATAAAATAGACTTTATAATATGTAATTCAAATAGTATTGCGATATTGGAATCAGTCAATACTAAATACTTTACTTCAAAAATATTGTTCTAGTTTTTAATAGTTTGTAGTGAATTAATATAATTTATAGAGCTTGAAACATATTTTGTCAAAAAAAATTATAATTATATTCTTCAAATCCTTTCATTTATTTATATATTTGTATGGCGGTGATGTAATTGTGATAAAATTTACATAATTTTTTTTTTAATTTATTATTGTTTCAAACAATTGTTCAAATGTGTTTAAGTATCTTATTAATTTCACAAAATCATTAAGATATGATCTTATATATTTGAAATACCAATGTGTTAAAATGAATAAGTATAAAAAGAATTCATGTAAATGGAGGAAATACTGCGTATATATACATTATATATATATATATATATATATATATATATATATATATATATATATATATTTGTGTATGAGTATACACGAGTGTGTACCATATGAAAGTTTTTTGGATATATTTTTTTAAATATGTAATCATTTATGATCTAATAGTACGTGACGTGGTTGGATGCATAATTAATTCAAGTATTCTAGACATTTCCTATATCAAGATTTAATTTCATTGATAATACGTGTTATTATTGAAAGAGATCAATTAACGTTTAAAGCATAAAACATTAACTACTGTAATAAAACAGAATTAATAGGAAAGTAGTAGTATTTAATCTCATAACCGTCGCATAAAATATCACCTTGAAGCATGTTATGACCTGTCTTTACATATCACATATACATATGTATATTCAGATCAATAGATTTTTTTATATAATTTTTAAGTCTATTATGGTACTTGATAACAATATTTTAATACTAATCAAGAGATAGAAAACTAATTATACATACTTATTAAGTCATATTTATAAATGAAATTTTATTCTCATTTAAAAGAACAGTCTAGTTTATTTAAAAATGTGTCATTAATATTTTCAACATGTTTCAAATTAAGTTTTTAATCATAAATTTAAAACTGATGTTATTTATTTTAAATGAAAAAATTTAATTAGTAAAAAATAACGAAATATTTATATAAAATAATATAACAAAATATTTTAGTGATATGAATTGAAAATAAAATTTGTTGGTAAAAATTTATTAACTTTAAACAAATTTGAAATATAACGTTAATCAAAATATTTTACAACTTTTTTTAATTTTTATAAAATGTGATTTTCATATCAAAAAGGACTTCAGTTTTGATGTGATGAAATTTTATATTTATTTTTGTATTTTTTCGAAATTTCAAAAGTGTGTATTCTGTAAATTATGTTGCAACGATCTAAAGAGATAGTAATTGAAGTGTGCAATGTTTGGAGAATTTACAGGGCTGGAAAGGGTTTCTTATTCCAACTTTAGTAATTTGTTCTTGGTTGTCGTAACAACATGCGGTTTGGTATTGTCATTGAACAGAATGACCTTGCGTCGTGTACTGTATTCTAACGGTCGTTTTTCTTCGATTCCCTCTTTAACTTTATATAAATGTTGATTGTATTTATCAGCTATGGTGGTTTCACAATATAATCACAGCTCCTTTCTGTTTCCGCCAGATATACACCAAAATATTCAAATCTTGGATATTTCATTTCAGTATTGTTGTATTGTAGATGATTGGTTAGAGCCTAACCACTTTTTTACGTGTAGAATTATTCAAATATATCCACTTTTCATAGTCAGTCACAGTTCAATACAAAAAACATTTTTTTTTCTTTATTTAGGAAGCAGCGAAATGCAGATGTTAAAACTGCTCAATAATTCATAATTTTTATGAATGTTTTCTGTTGTTAATTAGTCTATAACACATTTTTTCCTTTGTGCAACTTTATCATGACTTTTAAATACAACAAGTAGTAGATTAATGAACTCCAAGTGCTTTTGCAAGATCTTGATTGACCTAAATTTTCATCTAATAACATTTTCAATTCATCAATTTTGATTTTTATATTTAGTTGATTATTATCTTTCCCATTAAAATCACCACTTTGAAATCTTCTAAATAAAAATTTACAAGTATTAATAGATATAATTCTCTTCAAACAACATTATTGTCAACAAATATGATATGCAATATTGTTTTTCTTATACAAGATAGTACCGATTAAAAAGCAAAAAGACTTATTTATAGAAAATAAATGTTTAATGCCTATTGCCATTTATATTCAAAAAATTAAAATGGCCTAGTAGAATTTGCATTAAAATGTTTATTTTAATTCCGAATTCTTATAATAAACTGATATAAAAAATATTTTTTAAGTAAATATTAAGTAAATATTTAATATTAAAATAGCATATAAAAATGTTTTAAATCATAAAATAAAATTGTTATATATAATAACTTAAAATATAATTTAGTTTAAAATTAATCAATAAATATAGATTTAGATGATAGAAATATATTTGTAAACATTTATATGTTTAATATTTCTGATAATGTTCAAAATGGATATTTTATATATAAATACATAAATATATATATATATATATATATATATATATATATATATATATATATATATATATATAATGTAATATAATACTTAAGTAAAACTATATGTAAATTACATTTAAACGAAGATTTATTTATCCTTCAAATTTAACAATCTTTTATTATACATGTTGTTCAATGTTCACTTCAGTATAATATTGCATTTTTGACAAGTTAAAATAGCAAACACACGCTATTTTTATAAATATTTTTTTATAAATGTATATTTGAAAGTCGATAGAAAAAAATTTGACACGCTAAAGAAAAAAAAAATAAATCTAATGCATTGTTTTCAGTTTAGAAACGTGTGCAACATGATATGAACTGAAAACCTACACGACAAAAGACCAACTAGTCATCTCTCTATATATAAAAAAATTATATGTACGTACATACATATATATTCACGCACGGTCTCAGTCGCATATGTACATGGCATGTATAAACCGGGGTTCGAAATGAGTCCTGATTTATATCAACGTGAAATGAATTGAGCATATGCTGATTTGTTTATAAAAAAATCTTTATTTCGTATTGTTTTCTTACTTAAAGCTGTAGGATGTGGATGTCGGATTGAAATAGACCGTGGGGTTAATTTAATAAACGGAAAAGGGTAAGGGATGATATAAAAAAATTACAAAAAAAGTTTCGAAAAAAATCGGTAGTACTGCAAACTGACTCAGCATTATATTTAATTTTTTTATATGTAAATTTAAATACTAGAGAAAATATGATTCGATAGAGCTATTTTCAGGGGTTAATTTTTTTTATCGGCCATTTTAAAAGGATAAACTAGTTGGAATAATAAATCAATTCAGGCCGTTGTTAGAAAAATATACGTCACTTTTGTTACAGATCTTTATCTTTCTGTAAAATAAGAATAATTCAATTGTAGATCAAACAATTGATAATTACACAATTGTATTGATTCGGATATTGTGAATACTAATTTAAGCTAAAAGTAAATAATTATTTAGAAAGAAATATGTTTGTATATATCAGTTATAAATAAAATATTTGCTAATTATTCAATAATATTTTCATTTTTATTTCTATCAAGCGTTCTTTGTACTTAATTGATAAACAATTAAATAAAAACGGATTAATTTAGATAAATACTTTGAGCTCAATCATGAGTAACATGAAATAAAATGAAGAAATTATACAATCAGTAATTTATTTTTTTATCATTAACAATAAATAAAAAATAAACAAAAAATATATTTTACTCAGAAAATATTAAAAAATACAATAAATAAAAACGATAATTATATTATTTTTGAGTTATTATTTCATAAAGCAGGTTTGAAAATCCTTCACGGCTTTTTGTATAAAAAAAGATTTTTTGTATTTGTTTCTTTTATCAACGAAAATGTATAAAATAATATTTTTCAAAAGGCCTTACTTGATTAAAATTTATCCTGTTTTCTTTCATTTTATTAGTTAAGCGTAACTAAAATGTCGCAATTTATTTTAGTAATATAAAGAATTCATTTTAATTCACCCTCAACATCACAAAATTATATAAAAGTGTTTTATAAAACATTTTGATGGCTATTCATCATCATCATATTGTTATATTATAAAAGCTTTAAAATGTTCATATCAACAATTCTGTAATACAACATTTTGACGATAATAACCTAGCTATCAAAATGCATGTCAACTTTTAAATAAAGATAGTGAATGATTATTGAATTCTTATAAAATTTTGTGTTGTTAATGGATGAGTGATTCATTTTTGTTGTAGAAAAAGTATACAGTGTTATTCATTTTATTTTTAACATTTTTTTAATGGGGAGTGTAATTTCACAACAGATAGAATTAATTCTATAGGGTTATCCAAATATGATGCATAGATTTGTATTTTATTAACCCATTGAGCGCTATGAACGCATATATGGGTTCTCACACAGCCATTCAATTTGGGCCATGAACGCAGATATGTGTTTTCAGACTCAATACAAAATTATTAAATTTTCAATTTAAAAGATATAATTTATTTTTTTTATATTGTTCATGTTATTATTCCTTAATTAAATAAATGGTTCTGTTAAGGTTTTTGCGATTACTGCTTAAATTATTTCAACTACAATCAACATATTTTGCAATGAAATTTTAATCAGCCCAGCATGCGCTTCGTCGTAAAAAGTAGGCAGCCCAGCGAGTGATTCGTCGTAAAAAGGAGGCGGTTCACAGCACACACTTAACTTCGCACAACTCAGCGCTCAAAGGGTTAAAACAAAAATGTGTATAGGGTGGTGTATAGGAAAGTGTGTAGTTTCTTTTTAATAAAATACAAATTTGGGCGTCACATTTGGATGATCCTGTATAATTGTTAATTGAACAGAACACAGAGGTGCTTTTTTAAGGGTGATAGAATTTTAAATTAAATCCCTATAGAAAGTTCTATCTAACCTAAAAAAAACACCAATATATATATATATGTAAAATATTATTATGATTATTAAATTGAATAAATACAAAGTGGTCGACTAATATTTAATTGAGATAAATACGTTGTAATTAAATGCATTGATTGATATGTGCGTTCTACAATATACAATCGATATATTTAAAAAGAGACGAAAAAAACGTACAGACGGCGTGTGTGCATGAAGGCGCGTGGGGGGTATGTTTAATAGATGACACCATCCATGTGGACAAGACTGAATGCTAAACGAACTGATGACCTCACCGTAAACGATGACGCTTGACAGCCAAGAAAGAAGTGTTTTCAGTGAGTTACAGGCGTGGAATATAATCAGCAGCTGCTTGTGTTCACTGCCGAACATGTTATATTCAAAATTGTACTTGACAAGCAGTGTACAGGACTAGAGGACGGCATATAAACAATTCCATATAAACACAAAACAACGAAATGTGAATAATATCTGATTGGTCATTGGTCAATTAAAATAACAGAAGCGTTTGCGAATCACCGGAGTGGAGAACGGATTGATTCGGCAGTTTTTATTTGCAGCAAATGAACCATTTATATTGCCTTATAACGTCGTTTAATTTTGTGTACATTCAACGAGTTTTCTGTATTTGTAAATTCATCAAATGTATATTTTTCATTGTTATTTACACGAGTGCGTTCTGTAAAATTATCTGACATAATGCTATTTTATGTATATTACCTTTGTCATATTTTGTCAGTTGAATTCTGTTAAGTAATTAGTTACAAATTAATCATCAAATTTAAACAACAGTTAATTTATTCCATTTTCAATCTTGTTATTCTTACAATCTTATGTTCTAACTACTATTAAAAATATTTTCACTATAATATATATTACATATATATATATATATATATATATATATATATATATATACATATATATATATATATATATATATATATATATATATATATATATATATATATATATATATATATATATATATATATATATATATATATATATATATATATATATATATATATATATATATATATATATATATATATATATATATATATATATATATATATATATATATATATATATATATATATATATATATATATATATATATATATATATATATATATATATATATATATATATATATATATATATATATATTATATATATATATATATATATATATATATATATAAATATATATATATATATATATATATGTATATATATATATATATATATATATATATATATATATATATATATATATATATATATATATATATATATATATATATATATATATATATATATATATATATATATATATATATATATATATATATATATATATATATATATATATATATATATATATATATATATATATATATATATATATATATATATATATATATATATATATATATATATATATATATATATATATATATATATATATATATATATATATATGTATATATATATATATATATATATATATATATATATATATATATATATATATATATATATATATATATATATATATATATATATATATATATATTATATATATATATATGTATATATGTCTTATATATATATATATATATATATATATATATATATATATATAAATTAAAATATATATATATATATATATATATATATATATATATATATATATATATATATATATATATATATATATATATATATATATATATATATATATATATATATATATATATATATATATATATATATATATATATATATATATATATATATATATATATATATATATATATATATATATATATATATATATATATATATATATATATATATATATATATATATATATATATATATATATATATATATATATATATATATATATATATATATATATATATATATATATATATATATATATATATATATATGTATATATATATATAGGGTCATCCAGATGTGATGCCTGCATTTGTGTTTTATTAAAAAGAAACATGTGTATAGGGTGATGAATAGGGAAACATGTGTATAGTTTCTTTTATTTCTTTCTAATAAAACACAAATCTATGCGTCACATTTGGATGTCCCTATATCTTAAAAATTGAAAAAGTTAGATTCTTAAAAATTATTTTAGTTACAAAATAAATAAATAAATAATAATATTAATTAAAAACAAATTAAAATAGAACTTAACTTTAGAACATTTTTATTATAAATCATAATTTATATCTAAAAACATTTTTTTAGATTCAAGATATATATATATATATATATATATATATATATATATATATATATATATGTAAATATATATCATTTTTATAAATAATTATTAAGTTATGTAATATGAAATTTCGGATTTTTCGATTGGATATCAAAGAATAATCCGACATTTAATATTACATGACCTAATAGTAATGTATAATTTTCTGATTTGACTGAAATATAGAAAATAATGAAATATAGAAACTTTTAAAAATATACTAATTTTAGTAATGATAGCATTACTGTTTATTATGTATGTTCTTTTTCTCTCTCTTTATATATATATATATATATATATATATATATATATATATATATGTATATTGATGTAAAGTAAACCTCCCTATCTGAATCTATTTAAACATTGCATCGCTCAATTAAAATCTACAATTTCGTTTCTGTATAACTGTCATTTCATCCACATCTGCATATGTACTCACTGTGTGTGTTTTTCTTGTCTCTACATATATGACACATATGTAGGAGATTCAACATGACTTGACTAGAGTTCACCCTTCGTTAAAACAATTATATGCATAGAAAGTTGACATTCAAATGAACGCAGCAATATATACTCAATTGAAAAAAAAACCTATTTTTTTCGTCGGTTTTATTTGAACACATGCTCTCTTCTGTTAGTGTTTGTGTTTCTTTTCATTGAGTTATATACATACGATTATTTACTTTATAAAAACTCGGACGCAGTAAAATTTCATATCTCTCACATTATGAACATTTAAAGAAAATATTGATGGACTCGAAGGATCTCATATATATATATATATATATATATATATATATATATATATATATATATATATATATATATAATATCGTATCAATATGAATTTCAGTTTTGATAACCTCACTTTTATACTAATTGAGTGACAGTGATATTGTTTTAACTATTCATTTAAAAGTGTTAGTAGGTGTTTGAATACTTATTTGAGTTATTGTATATAATTTACATTTTGAATTGTAACTGCATCCCACTTGTTCTTCTGTTTTAGTGTGAATTGATTTTTTTCTTACATTATACAAAGAATGATAAATGGAAAATGATTTTATGATGACAATATACAGTTATATTTAGTGACACTTTAAAAGCTATTTCTTAGTATTGTACATTATTTAAATATTATTTTTGTTTAGTATTATTTTTCACTTGGTAAATGTATTTTTATAACAACAAAAATATATACAAAATTTTTAATGTTGATTTAAACATACATTTGACAATAAAAGTGTAATAAGTTCTAATTTTGCAAATTTTTATTTGTCCATTTCTTGTGTAGGTTTTTTTGTACTGTTACTACTTTATAATTGCTTATATTGAATTCCAAATTAATATTAGAAATCGTAATCCATCTGATGTTCTTGACCATATCAATAAGGCATTAAATTTTGCTACTTGCCCTAATTGCAAGTTTATTATCATCCATCAGATTTATTCTTCAATTGATTTATAAATAATTTGACGATTTAGAAACTTCTAATATTGCATTAATATTATTTTGTGGTTCTTCTAATCGTATATTAATACGTTGACTGCCACTTTGGTCACCTGTGACCGGAGATTTTTTCCTCGATAGAGCCATATGGTGGTTATCAGTGACCAGAGTGCCTCAAATGTTTAGAATAATTAAAATAAAATGGAAATCGTTAACTAAAAAAATCTGAACATTATAACTAACTAGACAATATTATAAAATGAAAAGTGCACTATTCGATAATTAAGAATTTCAATTAAAACATTATATATTGGAAAAGTTAAGTAGAGTGTATTGTATTAAAACATCTCAAGCATAAATGAGGCTGCTAATCGCAATCTCCGTAGTATGTAATGTTTTTTTTTGTCTAATTTTTAGAATTTTTCGAACCATGATTTTCAACATTTCATATTCATAAGAATACTCTATTATAAAATATTATAATGTATATCTCTAATGATGGTAACATGACCATCGAAATATATATAAGTGATTAAAGAAAACATTAAGTTATTATAAAATATTTTTATAAAATCTTACGATTTTAGAGTTCAATGATTCATTTATGTTGAAGTGAAATTGGCACAATACCAAAACGAATAATACATAACATATAATTTTTATTTTTGATTTACCCATATATATATATATATATATATATATATATATATATATATATATATATATTTATATACATTTTCAATATTGACTAATAAAAATACAACATTGTACTTGAACGTGGGTTTTGATTGATTGATAAGTATTTATTATCAATAAATGAATGTAGGTGTCATTTATTTGAATTCTTAAACGAAAAGTGTGTGATATTGAAATATCAAAATATCTATAATCAGTGTCAAAATCTTTAAATAATTGAATATTGTTGTAGGTGTTGAAAATCGTGTAAATGTAATTGAAAAATAAGTATTACTAACACTCACACGCATTATAAAGATAAAAATGTACTCAATTAATAACAAATATTATGTAGGTGGTAGCATTGACAGTTTATTTTAGGATTCTTTAGTAATTTTAATAAGCAATAATTAACTATTATTATTTTTAAATATAATTAAATTTTATATATAAATATCTAAAATGTTTAATTAAAATAATTTATATTATCATATAAAAGCAAGATTACTACAATTGTAAAAATTATAAATTTTTTTTATTACACTTGTGAAACTGTATTTAATAAAGTAAAAAATAATATAATAATAGATTATTTAATAGCCTATTTTTTATCTATTATTTCAAATAAGCATCTTCTTAACAATATTTCATATAACATTATTGTAGATAAAAAGATATTAAAGGCAGTATAATAATTAAGTATAAAAACAATATTTCTAATGTACTAATCACATTAGCTAAACATATACCCAGATGTATGTTTAATTAACATGAAATGAATTATAGTTAAGTAAAACCTATATTAACTATAATAAATGTATTTCACGTATATAAGGTGATTAAGATGTATGTTATTTTTTGTGAGAAAATATATAACATACATACGTTAAAATGGTCGAAGAAAAATATATATAATTATAAGTTTGCTATAATCAACTGTATGGTATTGAAATTGTTTTTTAACAAGTATTTAATTCTGCTTTTTGTGGAAAAATATTAGTTCTGTTAATAATTGTTCGAGTATTTTAAAATATTGCATATTCGTTTCCAATTTTAAGTGCATTATTTAATATCTGAAAGACTATAACAAAGATTACATTATTAGGAATAATAATGTGAATAATGTATTTTATAATGTATAAGTAAAATATAAATGTTATTTCTATATAACAATAAAATGTATTTTTTACAGGAACCTGATAATTTCACCGACTTTAAAATGTTTATCAGTCATTTAAATCCAGGTGATCATTACATACTGGATATTGATTTGGATTTCTTCAGTACACGAAATCCATTTAAGGACTTGTTACCAAAAGCTGGAGTTTATGAAAAATTGAAAGTTTTATACAAATTCGAGAAACTAAAAGACTGCACTAACATATCGGTAAGTTTATTCATATATTTGTAATATTTTATTAATATTTACAATATAGTCTAGAACTGAAGGTTATCATATGAATGTCAAAATATACATAATTAAAATAAAAAAATGTATACTACATTCATTTAAAATGTAAATTTTAATTTTTTTTGTATTATATAAGATTATATGAATGTTTTGACAATAAATACCATCAAAATATTTACTAAAATAAAAATGAATATAGCTTAATTGCTTTGAAAAAATATAATTATATATTAATTTAATGCTGAATGTGTTAGAATCGACTAGTATATACAATAAAAAATCAAACTCAAATGTTAATACTATAAATCATAGTTTAGAATTATTTAGTACATTTTCTTTAAAAAAATCCTTAGAATAAATTTATATTTTTTTTTTGTTTTCTAATGTTCTGTTAAAATCTTTATACAATGTAATGATAAAATATTCAACAATTTTAGAATATTTCATAAATTGGTTTTCGAGGTCAACGAATTATAAATATTTTATTTTTAAGGCTTAAATGTCAGAATTTCTTTGCATGTGTATTATATATATATATATATATATATATATATATATATATATATATATATATATATATATATATATCTGTGTGTGTGTATAATGGAACTGAGTGAGTTACTATTAGAATTAACGCATATATGTGTATATATTTATAAACTTTTGAAAATTTACATCTAAAATGTATCCTTATCGTGGCACTTCACAAAGCAATAACCAATAATGTTCAGCATGGTAGAAATGAAATAAATCTCGCCTAAACACATTCACTTACATATATATGCTTTATACACATATATTATCGTGATACCATGTCGTTATATTAAAATGAAAACGCATATTTTTCAAAATGTATTTTGTACACTGTATTCCGCATACAAATGTGTGTAACGTACGGTCCGTTACACAAATGATTCCTTTGACCACCCACGCATCGACGTTCGATAAATTTGACATTATTTTTTTCCTTACCATACACACGCAATTAACAACATACGTAGAATAGAAATGATCTCATTAACGAAGAATTTTACTCAAATGGATGATTCTGTCAAAGAATGCACATAAATCAGTGCTCGTAGAAAAATTAACTAACGTATATATAGGTACATACATACATACAAATATACACATATAAAATCACGCTCGAACTTACAATTTGTGTATATAAACTATCACGGATATACCTGTGTACAAAGTTCCGATACATTATATATCGTATAGTTTTATTGAAAAATATACATCATTGTACTAATACATATTTTATGTTATTTACGATTCGTATGTAGATACTAAATTGAGATGCGTTCGAAATGAAAATTAATTAGTTTCATATATACGAAGAACGAATTGTTGAATCATGTGCTAATTTATTGCTTTATTTCGAAATTGATTTATTGTTATAATGCATATATATATATATATATATATATGATAAATATAATTCATTTGGTTATCTATAATGCAAATTGAACAAGCAATTAAAGTTCAAAACCGTTACTTAAACTTCTATATTTATTTTGTATCAATGATCATTTTTTTTAATATTGGCAATTATGAATAATTACATATGTACATATATATATATATATATATATATATGTATATATATATATATATATATATATATATATATATACACTTCAGAAACACTAAGAAGCATGTAAAAATTTATGTTGAAAATAACATGTAGAGACAAACAAAAAAAATGTACTCAAAAGCAAACAAAAGTTAAGGACGTTCAAACAACAGTGAAAAGTTCAAATGGAATTGAATCGGTTATGTATCATGAATAAAGTACAATCGATAGACAACAGATATTATTGACTGAGGATTATATAAAGACCCATAAAAAAGACGTATGAATAGGTGAAATAGAATAAGAGATAATTTTTTGGCGTGGAATAAAATTTTCAAGATAATGAACCACTGAAATGATATAATTTTTGAGAAGACTTTTATTTAATAGTGAATTAAAAAACTGCTGATAATAATAATGATGAATATATATATATATATATATATATATATATATAATCATTGATATTTAAAAAAAATAATAGATAAAGTGAAAAAGAGAATGAAAATTAAATTTTGTCAATTTGGAAAAAATCAAATAAAAAGAAAGTTTTTGACAAACATCTATTTTTTGTTCTCACTTGCAATAGTGAAACATAAGTCTTAAATGTTACAATAATTCAGTGATTTTAGATAATACAAAGAAGTATGGAAAGATTTTTGTTAGGAATAGAACATAGAAACAGTATGAGAAATAAGTACATCAGAAAGAAAACCAAAGTTATGGACGTATTAAAGAAAAGTGAGAAGTTTAAAATCTAAATAGACTAATTATATAGCTAGAAAAGAAGATCGTCCATAGACAAAAACATTTATTCATTAAGAACTCAGATGCATAAAAAAGTCTATGAAGACACTCATAGATAGATAAGATAGAAACATAAGACAGTTCGTTGGAGTGGAATCGAAAAGAAAGGTATATTGATTCGTTTGAAGTGAAAAGTTATGGGAGAGACCTTCATCCAGCAGTAGTTAAAAAGAGATTGATGATGATGATATTGATTTATGTTCGTATAATAATATTAAACATTATTCGAAGCCATTAGTACTTATCTACTTATAAGTAGATGAGTGAATCAACTTCACTGATTAAGATATTATTAAGAAAAGTAATATTTGTTGTTGTAGTGATTACAAAATATTTTTCATATTTTGTGATTAAAAAATCTTTAAAAATATTTAATGTTTCTATTTTCGGCTATTTATAATAATGGTTGTATAAATTTTGTTATCTCAATTTTTTAAATACATATATATATATATATATATATATATATATATATATATATATATATTAGTAGTTAATTTTTATTATTTATATTTAAAATAATTTTTATACGTAGTCCTTATATTTACAGCTCATAAAATTTTGTATCTCTTATTAATGTATAATAAATAACAAAATTATAAAAATACTTCATTTTTAGAAAAATTATTAAGACAGATTGAATATAATTGAAAAACATTTTCTAGTCATAAATTTCATTACATTAAAAAAATTGAAAAAATTGATTCTTAAAAAACTAAAATAGTATTCACTTAAAGAAAAAAACTAATATTTAATTCAATAACTAATATATTTAATTTTTTAGAAAAATAAAATTTAGTTATTTTAAAGGTTTTTTTTAAAAATTTGAAGATTAAAAATATATAACACAGTTATATATATATATATATATATATATATATATATATATATATATATGTGTGTGTGTGTGTGTGTGTGTGTGTGTGTTATTTATATGTCAAGTAATTATTATTCTTGTTACACACTTAGAGTTTAAATATAAGAACACCGATCAGTATATACGTTTTAAAATGGTACACCGGAAATGGATGGCTGAAGTAGCGTAGAGTTATATTTCAAAAAAAAAAAATCTGTTTACGCTTATATATAAATCTGTAAGGATATTATTAACATATTTTGAAACTCAAGTCTGCTTTTTTTAGATGATATTATATTTGTCATTTAAATGTACTGTTTTTTCAAAAATCTTAACTACGTTGAATTTCAAAATACATACTAATTATGATTGAACTACGAAACATACGTATAATAAAAAAAATGTCTTCGTACTTAATCAAAGTAATAATGTAATTATTCATTTATTTATATTTTTTCATTGAAATGAAATTATTTGTTAATTTTTGTAATTAGTTGCTATTTAACGAAAAATCGTTTTGGTTGTAGCTTAGTCATGTATACACAATGTGTCTTTAGTTAATTAAAAAATATTATTCCATTACTAATTTGAAAACAATTGTACAATATTATTTTCTTTGTCCAACATTACATTTGTATCTGTATGTTTAATTAAAGTGTATTCATTTATTTAAATTATTCTTTAGAGACAGTAGTTGTATTTCATCAAAGATGACCACATCGTCGGTGAATTTTAAACACTATCTTATAATAGGTATTATTTGTTTTTTGATAAGAAAAACAAACCTCATTACCATACCAATTTCTACAAACACACATAAACATATCGACAAATTTATGACGTATAATTCATAACTTTTAAATTAAATTTTTATAAAAATTCCTCGCAAAATTAAATAGATGTAATAAAAAGTCCAATATATTTGATGATTATAGAATGTATTTAATATTTTCGAAGAAAAATGTATCCGATTTATTATTTTTATAATTCACGCACAATTTTGTTTCAAGTTTTAATATGACATATAATATATTTTATTGATTTTTAATTATAGATTGATAGTTTTTCAAATTAAATTGTTTTAATTAAAAAGGCACTGATTATGTATAAACTTGTAATGATTTCTACGAACTGTGGTTTCTTATTTTCAATTAAATTTTTAATTTATTATAAATAATGTTGTATTAAGTTAATTTAAGAATATTAATAGTAAATTTTATCAGTCAACAATACTGCTGTTATTAACTACCTAAATAATAATTAATTATTTATGTTATTCATATATTTTTAAATTTATGAAATATATATATATATATATATATATATATATATATATATATATATAAACATTTATTGTAATGTAAAAGAATAAAATTCATAATTGTCATACACGAATTCTTGTATAAAAATTTACATATTAATATAATACAAGTTTTAACTTGTTTATTAAAATACTACATAAAAAACGAAAATTAAACTTTTTAGAATTCATGAAATGACGGAAAATACTGAATATTACAGTTTAATATTTTTATTAAGTTTTGATAAAATTAATAAACTGTTGTAGAAAATTTTCGATTATTAAATGTTATAGATATTCCACTGAGTGTATTTTATAATGACGTTTAAATAATATAAACATTTTAATAAAAATAATACAATAAATATTTTAATATTATTTAATTGTATTAAAAAAAATTGAAAATATAAACAATATGAAAAACATTATTAGAAAATTTTAAGACTAAAAA
Source organism: Neoneuromus ignobilis (assembly GCA_029203775.1). NCBI lineage: Eukaryota > Metazoa > Arthropoda > Insecta > Megaloptera > Corydalidae > Neoneuromus > Neoneuromus ignobilis. Next base: position 31,324,922 of record CP092089.1, read on the forward strand.
TTGAAATGACAGCAAATATGGTCTGTATAAAGAATTAATTCTGTACCAAAATATTTACCCAAATATTCGCAATAATGGGATTTCATGTTCATTGAATGAATTATGAATCTATTTTTTTTGGTCCAAATCATATTTATAAATACAGATAGTTCTTTTCTTAAAAATATAAAAAATGATGTAAATAACATTCAATGATTATAAAAA
>CP092089.1:31327625-31335125 GCA_029203775.1 Neoneuromus ignobilis
ACTAGAAATTTAGAAACTCAATGATGTTGATTAATTCATGAAATTATATATGAATTTGATAATTTATTACGAATAATATCTTTTATAAGGAAAGAATATTAAGAAACGTATGATTCAAATTACCATATTTTTTTGTTAGTAACGCCACTGAACTTCCACCCATTACGACATTTGCCTTGTATTCAGTCTATAAAAATACTACTTCATAGATTTTTTTCTTAACGAATATTTGTATACACGTAGATAGTAAAAATCTATTCAATTGACGATGTAGGTGTAACCATGATGTCGTATTTTTTATTTTGTCATACGTGTCGCCAGTTTTGTTGAATAGAGATGAGCACAATTATATATGTACTTTTTTTGAAATAATACTGGATATTAATTACATTGTCAGCATTAAATCATGTATTAGAATTTTTAGCTAGTATGCAAATTTATTTATTGTCAACTTGTCATTAAAATCGGTTTTAATGTATCCATTCGTTAAAATAAAATGTATATATATATATATATATATATATATTACGTGTATAAAGGTTCTTAATTTCTTACATATAATTTAAAACATGATCCTAATTATGAATCTGTTTATATATATATATATATATATATATATATATATATATATATATATATATATATATATATATATATAGTAATTCTAATGCACTAGTATCCTTTAATTAAACTATTAAAGTTATAACAGTTAATATAAATATTTATATTTATAGTCTTTCAAAAAATAAACATTTATTACTCAAATAAATCTTTCCTCTTTTAATTTATTTTCACTGGTAATCATTTCACAAATTTTATATAAAATGTTTTTTAGTTACTTGTTTTATCAATCATATGGTATATTTTTTTGTTAAGCACTAAAATATTTCCATCGTGATTCTTCTTAGCATAAATAAAAAAACATCAGCTACTCTGAGTTAAATTTAGAGAACAGAGGGAATAGAATTTTATTTTAATCTTCAAATGTATTAAGAATCATATTTTCATTTTGAGATACAAACAAATATCTTTTTGGTTGCTTTTTCTATAATCAGTTTAATTGATTTTGAAGCTGATCAAACTAGAAAATACTCTTCATTGCTTCCTTTATGTATATGTTTTTCAATATTATTTTATGTGCATTTAAGTTATTTATTCTAAAATTACAGTTATTGTCTTGTGTGATTGGAATTATGAGAATTTATTTCGTATTTTTTGACAAAATTGTTTATTTTCATATCATTGTTTCAATAGATTTATATTTCATCTATAGTCGGTATATAAAAAAAATATTTAAGTTTATATCATGTTTAAAATAATAAGAAAAACGTAAATTTATACATTGTTATTTTAGATCTTTAATAAAATCATAAAATATTTACATCATACAAAATTTTTATAATAAAAAATATAACCAAATTCACTAACCTTTAGCTTACTTTTGTATGATATAATGAATATTTTTTTTAAAATAATTCTTAAGCATGAAAAGTTCAAATTAATTCAATATCGATTTTTGTTTATCTTAACATTTTAAAATTTATTAATAAATTTATTCATTAACCTGTGTAATTATTAAAAATTCCACTAGCATATTTTTTGATTACCAATAATCAACTATTTACTTATTTATTATAATTGATTTTATTTCTTTGAGTACAAAAATGTGTATATAATTCTATTATACTTTGATTTTTTTTTGTAATTATTTTATGCGTGATAATAGTTAAATTTTTTATAAATGTAAAAAAAAAACAATAGTGATAAGTTTACTATTTATAATATATATCATCTAACATTATAATAAATAATAATAATGCAAATGAGCTCCAATTATATTAAATCTCATATAAATTAAATTTTAAACTTTATAGAATGTTTCCTATTTTTCATTATTTTGTTATACTTTTTAAAAAAAAAATGCTCTCATGATAATTTTTCAAACAAATCATCTTAAAATTATTATATATTCTCCATTCAAAACTAAACATATCAAAGTTATAAAAACATACTGATAAGAATTGTTTTAAAAACTATAGAATTACTATTTAATAGTCAAAAAATGTATTCACAGGAAATATTAATTAAAATATTTTTTATAATGTGAAATATTGTTGAAATTTATTAAATTCATATAAAATATATTTATGATTTTTATCCGTTTTTTTCCGGTTATTCAAAATACATCTGTAGTGAAATATAAACCATAAAATAATATATATACTCGTATACACGTCTAAATGTGTATGCAAATGTTCGCAGCATCTATTAACACACCTTTAAAATCAAAACGCGTCTACACAATCATTTGCATACACGTACATTTTTTTCTCACGTATCAACTGATATCCAAACGTGTATATTCAAACAAGCAACCCTTGATAGGCACACCTGCGTTCATTCGATTACGTCTAATGCAACCCTTTCGGAAAAAATCATTATCGACGTCGTTTGTTTACAATAAAACGACCCCTTTCCTCTTTTGCATATCGAGACGTCTAGACGCGTTTCGTACTACTAACGCATATCTTTTAGTAAGTATCCCGTGTTCAAATGTCTTGCAGGGTGCGGTTTTAATCTCACATACACGGGGGTCTCTAACACCCATCTGATTTTCTATGCAAATTATATATGATAGGAAAATATAATCGAACAGATTTGCATCTTACCAATTTTAGGACTATGTACTTATGAAGGAATTACTAATGTGTGAGAATTTTTTTTCCTATGACTTTTTCAGACCATGGAAATATATTGTTATCCTAGAATTTGCTACTGGAATATTTTTCATATGCAAAATTCTCAATAGGTTTTATATTGTATTAATTCTTTTCACTAAAGACGGATAATATATTCATTTAAAATTATTTATATATATATATGTATATATATATATATATATATATATATATATATATATATATATATATATATATACTCATGGAATATTTAATTTTTTTATTGCTACAATGAAAAAGAAAATCACGTATAAAAATTCCATTATATTAAAAAAAATTTTTTTTACATATCGCCATTTAGTTCAAGTTTGTTTTAGTCATTGTAAAATTTTATTATTTGATTATAGGAAAACTCATATCTTGAAAATGTTTTTTTAATATATATATATATATATATATATATATATATATATATATATGTGTGTGTATGTGTGTGTGTGTGTATGTGTGTGTGTGTGTATGTGTGTGTGTGTGTATGTGTGTGTGTGTGTGTAAAGGAATAACAAATAAAAAATACTGGAAAAAAGAATTAATTTAAAAAGAACTGGAGCAAAAATTTCAAAATAATTTTCTGAAAAAAATAAAACTTTCATAAAATTAAATAAAAATAAAAGGGTTCATAATTTTAGTTTTAATAATATTATTAAAAACAATTATTACCTCTAATGCATAGACTTCTATCTAAAATTATGATAATATATGAAACCATCTATTAGTACAATAATATAATGAAATAAGACGAAGAAGAACATGTTTACATATAATAATTTATATCACTTGTTAATAAAAATAACATTAAATCTATTATAACTGAAAAAATGATAATTTTATATGAGCCGGTTATGAATGTATTAAGAATCGTTGAATAACATTAGTGAGTTATACGAAAAAAAATTTTTTTTTTAAGAAATTAGTTTCTTAACAATTTTTTTTATGTAAACTAAAAATAACATAAATATTTTTTTCATAATAAGCAGTCAAGTATTAAATATCCAAATGTAGTATTCTTTTAAAACTTGAACAGTTGTAATAAAACTTTTGAATGACATTATCCAATTGTACCTCACAAGAATATCTCATTGGAAACACACGCTGGTTTTAATATAAATAATTATTAATTTGACAAGAGAGTTATAAATACACACAAAGGAAATCTCATCAAAATATCTGATGAATTCCAAATTATCTAATTACGTATGTAAAAAATCACAGTATGAAGTCATGCTGTTTTCTGTATAAAATATTGACGATTTTGCAATTTAGTTGTAAATAATTATAAAAATACATATACGCCCAATTTTATTTCATCCACGAGATGCTGTCAGTTAGGTCAACATATTTGTAATTAAGGCCACGTGTTCGGTTTTGACCTGAGTAGATCGGATTTTAAACCAAATACCTGCTACGAAATAACCTTATGTCCGTTTTTAATCAATTTTTCTTATTATATATACATTTTATGGAAGAATAAATTTAATTTTTATATGTGAACATTTTAATGAAAACACATTAAAATTCTAAATTCAATCTTATACTAGATAATGCAATTAAACTCTACCTATGTCCTATAAATGATTTTTTTGTGTGAACTTTACAACAATATTACTTCAGATTCACGGAAACAGTTAAAAATTGTCATTATACATATTTGAGATGAAATAAACGGAATGTTACCTTTATTAATTAACAGTTAGATTGAAAATGATGTTCTACATAGTTGAGAAATTTTTATTTTAAAACAACGCATAATGTAACTGTATTTAATAAAGTTATTAAACAAATCATTTTAATATTAACAACCAAAAATTTTAAAAATAATCATTTATTTAATTAAAAAATATATTTAAAGAATATATTTTAAAAATAATTATTGTTATATATATATATATATATATATATATATATATATATATATACATATAAGAAGAGAGACAGAGTTAAAAAAATCATGAAAATTACTTGAGTTATATTCAATTATTGTAAATTTGTATAGATTTAAATACAACTAACTCACATAAAAGAAAACAAACAGCATTAAATAAAATATATTGAATTGTATTTTTTTATATAATAAAAATATTTTTTAAATGAATAAATAGAGTAGTAGCTGTTTAGAATATTGACTTTTACCAGCTGTAAGAAAAAAAATATTGATTATATGACTTAACTGAAGATTAAATTTCAGCAGCTTAAAACACTTAATTCTAAATCACTGACTTTTCAATTTGCATTGTAATTTACTCTTACGATAACTGTTTGGACTTCTATTGTGCTTTGATTTTACTAAACAGTAAGCTCAAATCCTATATGGTATCAAACACCTTTGCAATAAAATTTCAATAAGTATTCACACTCTTCATATTAGTGTCAGTTCAATGACTGCATTTATTTATTTCACTCTGTTCATTTTATATTATAAAAGTCGTTAGTCTTTTCAAACGACGATTTCAAATAAATCATATAAAAATAAACTTTTACGTTTTATATAAATAAACTAAAAAGTATGATTTACAGTCTTTATTTCTGTCTTTGAAGATTTTATTTATTTGTTTAAAATAGAATTATTTAAAGTGTTTGCTTTATGTTTTAATTTTAACATGTATTTTCATCAAGTAGAAGTACTTTTTGGTTTATGTACAAAATTTGTTTTATTAATGTAATTATTATTTCTGAAGGATTTATAAATATTTTAAATAACGAATGTGAGTATTTATCCGAATCAAGAGATAACTTTTTTAAAATAAAATAAATAAAGTTTACTAATAACGTTTCAGTCACTGTAGTATTTGCATGCTATAATATAAACTTGCCAACGAATGTCATTCTCTTTTTCGTACATAGTACACATATAGATTGAACTTCAACCATAATTCAACAATAGTTTCACGTTAAATCACAATTGAAACATGGGCATTTATTTGCATACAACATTATAATATTCCAAATGCTCTGACAGCCGAATCTCTCCGTCTAGATACGAACCCAGAACCGCCCTTGGTACATAACGTCAATCTTTATAAATGGGCCAATGCAAAAAGAATGTAAACGTATGCGCATTTGCATACGAGACAGGTAAAAAAGTGAATAAAATTTTACTTACGTACAACTGATGGATGTATGCTGTTTGTTGGCATTGTTATGTTTGTGCAGTTGAATTTGTATCGAATATATATTTAAACATTTTTTTTATTTACATATAACGTTACTTTTTTGATATATTATAATTTTTAACGTATAGTTTGGAATATATGTTTCTTTTTTCAAAACACTAACACAATATTTGATTTCTTAATACCGTTATTAAACTATTGTGTCGGTCATTCTTTCTATTGTATGTGACATATAATTTTTCTTAATCACAGCAAGTTAGCTTTAATGTTTTAAATACTTAATATTAACATTCTTTTTGAATTTGCCAGTTTGATAAATGATATTCAGAAATATTGATAGTCGTAATATAAAAGAAAAAAATCTTTTTCATTCGAATAACATTCAATAGTTTATATTGAAAAATGATAATATTCTATAATTAATACGTATGATTAATTAAAGTTAAATTGTTTGTTTACTAAGTATTAAAAAGATAAATTATAAATTGACATTTCAAATTAGTTATATATATATATATATATATATATATATATATATATATATATATATATACATACATATGAATATAGGCTCATCCAAATGTGACGCCTAGATTTCTGTTTTATTAAAAAGAAACATGTGTATAGGGAAACATGTGTATAATTTCTTCATGAATATAGTTCACCATTTATTATCAAAATAATTTTTATATTGCAACATATATACAATATTTAAAAATGAAAATCTTAAAGATTTTCATTAAAAATTCTAAATTTATTTAATTTTATTCTGATGTCACCAAAATCAAATATTTACGATTAATTTCGTTTACATTAATAAATGTAATATATTTTTTTCTTGAAATATCGAATGAATATAAAGAAAATCAGCACTTTTATCAAGAATTATATATATATATATATATATATATATATATATATATATATAGATAAAAGTGCTGATTTCTCTTCCGCCTTCTTTCTTTATATATATATATATATATATATATATATATATATATATATATATATATATATATATATATATATATATAGTTTAAGTTGAATTGTTCGTATGAAATAATAATGTTGAATAAAAAAATTTAGAAAGATAAATAAAATTAACAACTTTAATTCGTATATTTAAGTCAATTAAAAGAAATATATTATGGTACTCAGATAATCATTCTGTTTGGGAAATAACGTTAATTATTGGAAATTTTTGAAGCAATATTTCATATTTAATTTTTGAAAGTGAAGATATTTACAATAAATATCATTCTAAATTTTTACTATACAAAAATAACTATATTTCAAATTTATTCACTTTCAATTTTAAACACCATTCCTTATTGTTTTATGATTAATGAGTATTAATAATAAAAAATCAAAACATACAAAAATATATTTTTTGTGCTATTTAAAATGTATTTATTTTTAAACTAAATTTCTAATAATAAAAAACACATCATTTATAAATAATTATGAACATTTAGCTGGAAATTCCCACTTGTGTGTCTGTGTCTATGAGTGTATTTTGTTCTTTTAAAATAAAGATATTTCCAGTGTATATTTTATGAATATATACTATATTTATATATATAGTATTAAATTTTCAAGCCGAACTGTGAGCAAAAATGATAAAATACACGTTATTTTTAAAATTAAGTTTT
>CP092089.1:31342625-31482625 GCA_029203775.1 Neoneuromus ignobilis
TTCTTATATTTTTCTAAAATATATAAAATTAATAATTTTTTTTTTACACTATTTTTAATTAAATAGTTTGTATTCTGAATATGCATTTATATTTTCCAATGTATTACATATTTTATATATATATATATATATATATATATATATATATAATATGTATGTATTATGTATGTATGTATGTATGTATGTATGTATGTGTGTGTGTATGTATGTGTGTTTGTATGAATGCATATGAGTATGTGTTTAAAAAGTTATTCAATACACGAACCGATCATCAAAAGTTTAAACCGCTTTTCCGAAAATAGTTCGTGTAAATACAGGCAGAGCGCTCCTGTAATCAGACGTCGCGACGCCGACGCCATGCTGAAGTATCACCCCAATTAGTTCATCCCCAATCCGCAAGCAAATAAATGGCGTTGCAGAAGCCATAATGGTTGTGTGAGGTGCAATGCGCACACTCGTCACATTGACAATTCGTAGTGTGTGATACGTGGGGGAGTTGTACAAACGTTACTCACGTCAAAATATACAGAATTACGTATATGTCTGCATGTGTAGCAACCCAGAAAATGTACAGTTTTTACGATAAGCTTTATTAACTGTTTTCATTTCAATTTGAAACAAACCCTTTTTCTCTTTGATGTTTCCAACTTCATTATTTAAACAATTTTTGTTTCCTATTTTATCCTAATATTGTTAATGTAACATTCAAATACGTCGTTATTTACTGACTGATAATTCAAGAATCGTTTTGTTTTTAAAAATATACGTAACTGAAAAATGGAAAATATTGTAGTACTGTCATTTTAAATGACTTTTTTAAAAAAAATGAAGTACAGCAGTAAAAAAATACAATATATCTATTATTTTTTTAACAATGTATGTATTTTTTTAAAAAAATCAATATCATAAATCTTTATTGTATTTGATATCAGTTATTTCGACTAAAACATTTTTGGTAATATTCTCTATTAAAAACATTGTTTAATTTCATTTTAATATTGTATTATTTATATATATATATATATATATTCGAAGGTCGTTTGATAAGTATGGTAAATTTAGGAATTGTTTAATTTAATTAGTTAATTAATTTAATTACATTTTTCAATTTAGTTTTTCATACTTTTTTTACCATACTTATCAAACGACCCTCATGTATATGTATATATATATATATATATATATCAACAACAGTAACTTCTTTATATATATTTCCAAAATTTTCCACATCTAGCGATCCAATGCATTTCTCTTCCATTCCACGTCGACTTTCGCATATCTATTTTATCTATTCATGGGTTTCTTCTTAGCGCTTTTTACAATTCTAAGTTACTAATCAATAATTTCTATTGTCCATCGTAGTTATCTCTTCTTGCTAAATGTGTAATTCATTTTAATTTTTAAATTTTTCACTTTTGTTATAACATTCCTATCTTTGAATTTTTTTCGAAAGCAATCATTTATGTTTCTATTGTTATTCTTAATACGCATCTTTCTAGGTTTCTTTACGTTGTCACTAATTTCAGAAATATTCTAACACTTAAGATCTATATTTCACTAACATACATAAATAAGAAGAGATATAATATTGTATTATATGATACATTGATCAAAAATTGTTTTCTTTAAACAAAGAAATATTCGATTTCATAATGTAAACTTTTTTTCTAAACTGACACCATCTTATTTTTATTCTCCTGTTCACTTCATCTATAAATCTTTCTTTTGTATTAACGAAACTATTTTAAATGCACATATAGTTTTTATCTTCTTCTATTTTTATTTCATTTAAGTATACATATATACATACATACATACATATATATATATATATATATATATATATATATATATATATATATATATAATATTTTGCTATAAAAAGTTTATATCAAAAAGAGGACACAGAAAGGAAATAAATTGTCAATACGTGAACGTAAAATTGACTAACACTTTTAATAAATCATTAATACAAATATAGTGTGATGGTATTAAATTATATGTTTATTTTAAATAAAAACTTTCCAGTATCATTAACTTCAGGTTGGTTAGATGAAAATAAAAGTGAAAGTGGATGAGACACGTGATTATATACGAGTACCGCACAATATTGAAAGGATGGCTTTTTACCTGATATCATATTGCAAGTGACAGTAAAGGCACTCGAAAATCACCTTATCTAGAGTAAATGAAAAATATATCAAATAGATTCATTCTAATAAAAATGATAAAAAAATAATGTTTTAAATGTATCAGTTTTTGTCATTATTATTTCAAATTATCAGTGAATTTGAATATTTGTATTCCTCTTAACACGTTCGTCGCCAAGCGTGAATCGGTCGAGTTTCTCGCGGGGCCCAAATCCGATAGTCGGAGCGTAAGAGCGTAAACATACTTTTTCTGACAAACATATCAGTGATTTTTTATCCTCAAAATGTTTGTTGGACGCTGTAAAAATATAATTGAAAGTGAGGAGAGTAACCTCAAATGTGTTTGAACTGTTTTAGCGAATACCATGCTACGTAATATAATATTATATTTTATTTTAAATATAAATTTATATATAGTATATGTATATTTTTAATTTTCTTATTTTATTTTATATATTTTTATTTCTTTGTATATTTTAAATTTGTATATGCTAATTCCATTAAATACTTGTGTTAATAAATTTTTATAAATTACTTGCAAAATCCTATTTAACTGGATGAAAAAGAACGTCATCCATTTAAGGGTGACGGGACCCCAGCGGAAACATACCCGTCACCCAGATGTGGGTGACGTGGCGATGAAAGTGTTAAAGGCTTATTCCAAAATTTTCCACTTCGATATTCCAAACATACAACATAAATTGTTATAATAAACATATATTTTATAAATAATTTTCTATATTTATTTCCTCGAAATTCTGATACAGTTTTTTTGGAAAATTTTTGGATGAAGCAAATTCAGAAAGTTCCATGTACCATAAATATTTAAAACAAAAAATTGTTTTAATTTTCATTAAGAATAAATATAATAACAACTAAAAATACTTAATGATTATAAAATAGTTAAAGACTATAAGAATTCGTTAGTCTATTAATTGTAACAAATAGTATGGAGTTACTAAAATCATAAATAATTATATTTTATTGTGAAATTAATTTTTAATTCCTATTTTGAGTAAATGTTTGATTTATTGAATTTGTTGAATATTTCATTATCATATATATATATATATATATATATATATATATATATATATATATATATATGTGTGTGTGTGTGTGTGTGTGTGTGTGTGTGTGTGTGTATGTCTCAATAAAATGTGTATACATTTTTGGGACATTTATATATATGCATATTTAGATAAAACAGTATAAGACGCTTTCGGGAAAACCATCATTTTTAATTTTTTTTTATAATACTATGTTTTTATGTAATTCTTAATTTATTTTTTCCGTTTAATTAATCTATTTCTTTATAAGATTTTTCTTAATTGTGGTATTTGAATACTAATTATCTTTCTTTTATTGTATTTTCTAATCCTTTACATTCCATCTTTGTAAATGAATGTTTTACTGTAAAGTGGAACGAAATGATTTTACAAGTAGATATGATTTGATGCTTCCGTAATAAAATTAAAAAAACATTACATACAATTTCATTATAGTAATTGTACATCACATTAACAAATTTAATGGTGACACGTACGTAGCTTTATATTTGCAAAATAAATTGTTTGATTTATTGGTAAATGTTAATTTTTAATAAGCATATACATATGTTTGTATAAACAAAATCATATTTGATTTGTAATATTTTTAAAACTTTTTTTAAAAAAATAAACGTATATTATATATTTGGTACGATAGTATTTTTGAACACTCCATATATATATATATATATATATATATATATATATATATATATATATATATATATATATATTCAGTCAAACAATATAATTTGCATTCTTATCATATAGCAAATTTTTTGATTCGTGTGTAATCATCTGCTGTATGTACCTCATCGAGACACCCCTGTACGTTGCGTGTCTCTTTCCACTTCACATCTATTATACATACAACATATGCGCGTATTTGTATATTACGTGTGCTTGTATGTAGTACGCGTGTTTATCTGTATGTGTGTGTGAATATTCGTCGGAGTGTGTATGAGTGTATGTACAATGTTGACGTCGTATGCAAATAATACCAATGGGTATAACCGGAAAAGATCGAATATCGCACCATCAGCACATCGGTGCCGTGCGGGCCGCGTGCAATCGAGACAAAATCATGCTTACACGTTCGTGTGCAAGTGAAAAGCGTCCATATTGGTGCACAACAATGATGTCAGCCATGTTGTTCACTTCCGGTGAACAGTTGACACACACGTCGGAGCATTAGCACATACATGCACACACACGTACGTTCGCGCTCTGGATGATACAATAAATTATTATAAACACATGAAACATGTATATGTGTCTCCTATTTTGTTTCATGCAAGCGTATGTTTCATTATTGTAGTCTTCGAGAACGGTTGATGTACCTCAAACGAAGTCATTGTCTCTTTTTCCACTGAATATATACACTATAATGATGTATGTCGACTATGTTCTTCTGGTCCATTATGTTCAATTCCTGTTACTGCTTTTTATACATATTTTTTCTCTTTAAATAACAATTATTATATTACTACACAAGAAAAATTATAAATTTCACTTTAATCATAAATATATAAAATAAGTGGTATAGATAACAGTTTAAAAATATAAATAATCTCCAGTAATTAATTATTGTGACCAGTGGAGTTACCTTAATTTTAAAAGAATAGAACACATAAAAATACTATATTAACGAAGTTAATTTATATCGAAAAAATAATAATTAATATTTACAATACTAAACTTTGTTAAAATGAAATTTCAAGATAAATTTGTTAAATATATTTGCTTTAACCTCATATTTGGCTAATTACGCCGCAGTTGAGCGATTTTTTGAGGATTAAAAGTTGAATTACCTTAAATAAAAATATGTTTAAGTGAAATTTTGTTTCAAGTTGTGGAAAGTTTTTACTCGAACGGTATAAATGTTGAAACAAGCTTATGGGAAGAACTTTTTAGGCTATATATAATATTATAAGAGATAGCAACGTTTTAAATCAGACTAAACGTTTATTGAAGATGATTCCAAATGTGGACGAACTTTCACGTCAACAGATGATGACATGTAAAGATGGTGAAGATACTGTGGCTAATATAATATACAGAAGTGGTTTGCTATATTTTGTACGGATAAATTTGCCTCGAATATGACTCATACTCCGAAAGTTCATCTAATGTTGTTGACGTCATAGTTCACATATAAATAACAAAATGTGCAACTATTACTGAATTTATAAATATGTATTGGTAATACTAAAATCAACAGTATGATTACTTGCAAGTAATTTATAATAAGTCTGTATAACGTATAGATTCCCTATTTTCTTTCTGAAAACAATTTAATGAAAAAAATATCGGAATGTGTTTTGTTGCATGGTTGGACAAAAATGACTAATTTTGTTGATAGTTTAATTATAGACGATGAAAAATGGATACTATACAATTATATGAAGGTAAACAAATTACACCCACACAGGCTAATACTTTGCATTTGGTGGGATTGTAAAAGCTTAATTTTCTATAAATTGCTTGAAATGAATGAACTTTAAATTCTACAATATACTGCGTCGGATTTAATAATCTTAAATCACAAATTCGTTGAATAGACGCAGAATTGTGTTTTATAAAAATAATGCGCAATCACATTTTGGAATTAACACACACAAGACAAAAGACTTCACTTGGAATATTATCAGCTGCTTAAGGGGGTATTCTAGTCTAGACGCACGAATTTTAGGTGTTTTTTCGGGTGCTATAAAAAAAAACAACAAATATTTTTACTATCCATTTTTTATCAGTTATTTATTGACATTTTAAGAGTATAAAAAAGTATTATTAAAAACAAAAAAATCAAAATTGAAAAAGGTACAGGCTAGCAAAGTGGAGGCTCGAAAAAAAATGTGTCTCCTGGTTAACGTAGTTCCAACCCTTCCGGTCATTTGAAACAATTTTTTTTTTTGAAATTATTGAAAAAGAAGGTTGTAGTAGTATCCCCATCTAGGAAAATTTAAAAAAAAAATTCGCAAAATGGCGGCAGTGTGAAAAAACAGTCATTTTTTGCCCTATTTTTTCAACTTTCGGAATTTTTTAAAAATAGTAAAAAACAAAATTTTCAATAAATCCTAGACGAGGGCAATCACTGTTATATTAAGAAGCTCTGTACTAAATTTCAAGTAAATCGGTCCATTAGAACTTGAGATATCACGTCAACCGTGTCGAAAAAAGTAGTTTCGAGAAAAACGTATTTAAAGTTGATTCGTTCCGGTCAGACCGGATTGTTTGGCGCGTCACAAAAATAGCTATAACTCCGAAAATAATTCGAATTTCGAAAAATCCTCTTAAGTGCATATTCTTAAAGGTCTTAACTTTGAAAATATGCCAAAAAATCGATTTTTTCGAAATTCTAGACTAGAATACCCCCTTAAGTCATCTGCTATTTCATCATTGGGTTATAACTTGTTCCTTTCTCTCCAACACTTATTTAAAGGAAAAAATAAAAACAGGTTTGTTCGAAAATGATATCAGTGGTAGTAATGAACACCTGAACTAATACTTTGCATCGACTCTTGGGAAATTCTTCAGAGATAACATTAAAAAACTACCAACACGACGAAAAAATATAATCACAAATAATAAAATTATATAATTGATTAAAAAAAATAACTATGTATATATATATATATATATATGTATATATATATGTTGTTCAAAATAAAAAATAAAAGCTAAAAAACATTCATAAAAATGAAACGTACTCAATAATTTGTAAAGAAGATTTTTTTAATATAAATTCCAAATTCTACTTCCTTATTTGAAGTCGTTTTAATTTAATTTTTTATATTTTTTCGTATAAGTTAGTTAATATAAACATTATTTTTTGTTCAATATATTCATATTATCTCAATTTAAGTTCATGTCAGTTTTAAATTAATGATATCCCTTAATCTGTCTCTTGAGATAAGGAAATGAACGAAAATCTTAATCTACAAGGTCATACCTGTAGGTAGGCTGTTCAAGTATGTTTGATTATGAATTCTTTAAAAATTGCTACGTTAGCTTAACTTGATATACTAGATTGTCATCATAGGAGTATGATGAAGGCGCCACGTGTTGAAATAAAAGCGTAGGTGTCATTTCTTGAATGTAGCGATCAGCAGAAGTAAACAAAACTCTGTATATTGATTATTATTTATACATTTATAGAATTGATTTTTGAAAATAACGTTATTTTTGTAAACAAATTATAATCATTATTGAATATCAAAATTTCAATTTCAAATGTTATTTGCAAACTTTTTTTATATCAAATTATTTTTTTCAATTTGTCTCACTCGAATAAATATTCAAGTGAGACGTTTTTAAGAAATGCCTATTTTATAATATCATTTCTATAAAAATAAATATTTTTATAGAAATGATATTATAAAATAGGCATTTCGTAAAAAATTAAGATCTTTAAATTATAGAGTACAATTAAGTACACAACTAAGAAACATATTCATCGTGGATAATCGTTTTTTTTTTAAATAAATAATTCTTAACAAAGACAAATATAATGGTTATGAAAATATAGTAAAATAATAGAAAAATATAATATAGTAGCTCAAAATAGGTTTATTCAGAATATAAAAAAAATATTGATTATAATAAAATATTTTTTTTAAATATTGGAATAGTTTTTTTAAACAAATTAAAATCGAAATATATCGAAATAATATAATTTATGTTTTTACATCTCTTCATTATTCATTTCTATATTAATTTCCAATCGTTTGGATATTAATTTTATTAGTGTATATATATAGGGTTTTCCAATTAGCCCTTTAGATGGAAATAAAATGGAATTTAAATGGAAATAAAACAAAAAGTATTTAATTATATATTTTTTTATTTTTAAGTATATTCTATGGCAGCGTTTCCCACATTTTTTCGACCGCGGACCAGTATTTTTTGTAAAATTTTTACGCGGCCCTCTTTTATGTAGAAAACATATATCATATTATTTAAAGTGCTAATTTGTGACCAGCATTTTTTTTTCTGCAGACCGGTACTGGGCCGTGGACCACAATTTGAGAAACGCTTTTCTATGCCATTAATGATGAAACAAAACTTCGCTTGACATAGTGCATTAGTTTAGTCCAATTGTTAGTCACTCTCACATAATTGTGGCCCAATTTCATGAATTACACATTCAATGTTTATTTTTAATGCTTCTGTTTGTGATTTATCAGCATAAACCAATAATTTCACATAACCCCACAGAAAATAATCCAATGGAGTTAGATCACATGATCTTGGTGGCCAACTGATGGGTCCATTTCGTGAAATAATGGACTCATTAAATTCTTGTTTCAATAAGTCTATTGAAATTTATATAATTTCTAAGCATTTTTAAAGTGTTAAACATTCCACAATAATTTGCCAAACTATACTGAGTTGTAATGTCAAAATGAAGTTAAAAAAAATTCGAACATGACTGCCACCAGTTGTCGAAGTTCTGAGATTCTTATTGGAAAACCTTATATATATATATATATATATATATATATATATATATATATATATATATATATGATACTTCTAAATGGATTATAATCATTGAAGTTATTTTCTATTTAGTGCATGTTGAACAAAACGTTATGAATGGCATGAAATTCAATAATTGGATTTAAATCGCATTTGCTTATAAATGTTAAACTATTGACTACACAGAAAATGATTTTTTAAAAAAGATAATTGCCAGTTCATGTTTAAATGTACGACGCGTTTGTACTAATCAGAATAATTTGTATGCTGCACTTTTCTGCATATAATTCTGCAATACACGAGCTTGTGTCAACATGTGTGCAATTGCATTTATATGCATAATGTATGGTGTGTATCAAGAATGAGTATTGATAGATATTTGTGTGTGGGTATATATGTATGTATATATACATTTATAATCATAGATAAATTGAAAGAAAAAAAACAGATAATCAATTCAGAATTCATAAAATACATTCATATAAAAAATCTTACATCAAATAGTACGTTTTGAAAAGTAAAATGAATTATTTTATTGCCTTAGTGGTATAATTGAAAGAAATTTATATATATATTGCTTTTACATGTTATTTCATCAATGAATAACAAATTCTTTCAAAAACAATATCTATCTATCGTCTTTTCTGTAGACGACCTTACTTTTTTCGAATTACTTCTATCCATCTGGAAACTATTTTAATATTGAATTTAATTATTTGGTTCCTGATAAATACAGATGTGAATTATAATATTTTTTAAATGTTTATTGTCTTCTGATTTTTTTTAGAAAATTAATTTATATGTTTTTAAAATAATACAATGTAAATTTATGTGTACGAAGAAATACAATAGTTGATTTAAATCAATTTGCAAAACAATTACAGTTTGTAAGTACAGAAAAATATTTTTTCCTTTTTTTTAAATAGAGTTATATATCTTATAATATTTTATTTTAATAATTATCTAAAAACAATTAATAACATTTTTTATTAACTAATTAATCAATGTGAAAGAAACATTTCATATTCATTAAAATTCCTTGCTCAGGTGAGGCATATTAATATTTTTTACCATTGTTCAATCAAAATCAAATTATATATATATATATATATATATATATATATATATATATATATATATATATATATACCTGAGTGTGGTATGTGTGTGTGTTTTTAATAAAGTATATCATTTTTAAAAGCTTTTTTGTGAAAGTTAACATTGCAATAGCAAAACTGACATGACAACTTGATTGGGTTAAAAAAAGTTCGGACATTTATTTTTGTAATCTGACAACTAAATGTTAAATAAATAAAAGGCTTAATTTTATAGATCACAGAATTTCATTTGATAAATTTCGTTGTTTAAAATAATATTTTATTAAATATTTCATTAAGTTACAGTAGTTCAATAATTCATACAGTAATTTATACGTGTATATATATATATATATATATATATATATAAATATATATATATATATATATATATATATATATATATATACAACTTTTAAATAAACATTTAAGATAAACTATTTAAATTGTTTTTGATTGAATTTTAAGAATTATCATCTGCTTAAGGAATATTTACATTGAACGGAATTATGTAACATATTTTTAATTTCGAATCTGAAAGGATTTCAAAATATATGTGATAAAACACTAAAAATATTTTTTAATTGACAGAAAGGATTTTAATCAACCAGTAATTGTACTTTGCTCGAAGTTAATGTCCGAAATTAAACTGAAAACCCAACGTTAATTGTATAGCAGATTTGCTTCATGCAAATTTGAACAAAAATTTAAAGAATAAATTAAAATTTCTAAAAGTAATTATTAAAATAAATATACTTTAGGTTGTATTATTTTATTAACTCTTTTTCTGTTGATAATAAAAAAAAGTAAATCAGTAAGATATAATAATAATTAAATAAAAATATATCAGTAATTAAATAAATATTTTTTGTTGACGAAAAACAGAAATGTTTCAAAATAATTATATGGAAAATATTGTAATTAATTTATTTAAATCAAGAATCAAACTGATAAAACACTGAATAATAATATCGATACAGATGAGAATATTTTATAAAAAAATCATATAAGATTAAAAATTAATAATTCATTTTTTTGAAAGCACTGATGGCAAAATTAAATATAGGACAAATACTTTTTATCAGTACTTATAGTTTCTGCTTAATGTATCTGAATTCTAATTTTAACTTTTATAATATACAGTCTGTCCCAAAAGTATTCAAATTGTAATCATAAAAACGGTGTTAGTAGCGATGTCTTTCATAATAAAGTAGTATTGTTTTTTGTTAACACTTCATTTACAACTATATTTAGTTTGATTGTAATTCGATGCTTGTGTCATTTGTTATGATGCCAAATATGACAGTGCCTTTCTAACACTAATCGACAAATCAGTATGGAACAAAAACCAAAATTAAAGAAAACATTTATGGAAACGTTTTGAATGTCGAATTAAGTTTATGGGAGAAAAAATTTATCACATGTAACAGTTTCTGAATAGCACACAATATTTAAAAAAATATGAGAGTTTATGGAAAAAGATGAACGTAACGATCATCCTTCAACTAGTCAAAAAGAATAAATTATGGACAAAGTGCGTAAATTAATTGAAAATAATCATTCTTTGTCCGAGATTAATTGAAGATATTACTGGTAGTAGTAAATTAAAAGTTTATCACATTTTGATCAAAAATTTGTAAGGAAAAATATCAGCGCGCGATTTGTTCTGCACATATCCATCATTACAATTTTTTGGCATTAAAAGGTGTTGTATTCCAATGTAATTTTTTTTATTCGTCTAATTGATATCCCATGACTATTTTCTGTTTCTAAAACTTAACATAAAGCTAAAAACAAGTAATTAAATAGTATTTAAGAAAATCAAAAGGTTTTTTGACTGGTACAATTGTAGTAATTCCAAAAAAAGAATATCATATTTGTTTTGAAAATTTGTAGTCTTTGAAAAAATTATAGTTTATCAATTTATTTTTTAATAATTTATTGTGTAATCAAAATTCGAATATTTTTGATTTTTCTTTAAGCAATGTGTATAATGTTTTATTTATAAAAACCGTGTACTCAGAGTGATTAATATCTAATTTTTATAATAATTTTTAATAACTTATACAAAAATTGTAAATATTTCTCAATGCTATTTTAATATATTGAAAATAGTGTTTTTTTTTTGTAAAAAATACATGTGTAATTAAAGCACGTATAATTTCTTGAATTTAAAACTATCTTAACTATAAGCTATTTTCGTTCACTTAATTTTTTAAACTATATTTACTTTTTTAATCGTTTGGATTACTGTTTTTCTTTATCTTCAATAATTAATTTTGACTTTTATGTTATATATTGTAGAAGAATATGACAAAATTTAACAATCGAAAGGTCTTATATAAAAAAATTTAATTTAAAGCCATGTGCACAGAAATAAAGAAAATTATTTTTAATTGTAATTTTTGTTATTTTTATCACATTTTAAATTTTTATATTCACTCGTTTTCCAAATAATAAATTAATTAACGTTATTAGAATATGCTTGATTTAATGAAAAAAACATAAAATATATTTTTTTATGTTATTAGCTTATATATATATATATATATATATATATATATATATATATATATATATATATATATATATATTTATTGAGTCTAACGAAAAGTTATATTTATTTTTTAAGGAAAAGAAAATAATACATTTTTATACTGTTTATTAATATTTAATTAAGAATGTAATTTTCATTAATATTAACAACTTTGTACAATTTTGATGAAAGCTTTTGAATTTCTCTTCAACAAAATAATTTATCCTTTTAAAGTTAAAAACTTATCTAGTGCCTTTTTTAAATCTCGATTTTGTTTCATTTTTTCCATTTAAAAATGTTTATAGAATCAAAAATAAATAGTCATCAGAAGATACAATATCTGGAGAATATATTAGGCTACTTAGAATCATCCATCTATGTTACGCTACTTTTTTCTACAATGCGTGGTCTTGCATCGTCATGCTGTAAAATAATTTGCTTCCTATTAACAAAACCCAGATTTTATCATTGTTAAAATTATCCAGTTAGGAACAATATTTTTTAGAATTAAGTTTCTTTTGGCTTTAGAAATTCATAATAAATTGACCTTTTCATATTCCACCGTATAAACAACATTCTCTTTTTCATACTTGAACTTGATTTAGATGTTGACAAAGTGGATTACCCAGCCTTTATTTTACTTTTCTTTCCTCCTTACATTTTTATATGTGATCAATTTTTCATCTTCAGTTACAAGGCGTATCAAAAATGATTCATTTTTATTGCGTGAAAATAGAAACGAGCAAACATTACACGATCCTGCCTATTCCCAGCAGTTCATGTGGAGCGCATCTTACATATTAGTACACAAGATAAAAATGGATCTTTTTCCAAAATCATTTTCGATCAGAGAATATCTTCCAAAGAATCGTTCGTCTTTAAGATTTAAGTCTCTATATGTAAATTTATCCAAACTATCTTTTGCATATTTTTTCAGATACCTCGTTTGCTCCAAAAACTTTTAACAAATGTTTATATACTTCTACAGTATTATTTTCTTGATATTCGTAATGTATATTGTCGTAAATGAACCTTATTGTCAAACATTTTTCCTTTACTATTCTTTCGTAAGTACTGATGATAGAACATTTATTTTAGTCCATGTTGAAGAGCACCAATGATAAAATATTACAAAAAAAATTATCTATATATTTCATTAAAACACTTTATTCTTAAAATAATTGTACTCTAAGGGACTAGTACTTTTTGGCAGATTCAATATATGTATATATATATATATATATATATATATATATATTCTGTATTCAAAATGTAATTAATATTAAATTGTGGAACACCTTATACACGTTTATTTACTCAAAAATTACGATAGTGTCTGTGCATATTTCTTGTCATATGTTTCAAGTTTGCAATCAGATGAAGTGGCTAATGTTATGTATGTATGTATGTACATATGTATATTTATATCAAGATATGTGTATATATATATATATATATATATATATATATATATATACATATACTTATACATATACACACACACACACGACTAATACTACTGTGAAACTTGTTTATACCACTCCTAGGCCGATGAGCTTTATGCGAAACACAAAAGTAAATAAAATAAACGGAGTGCTGTTTGTTGTCGTACTTGTAAAAGGCATTTGTCAGTTTTCTACGTTCATCAGTCAGCGTATTTTTTGTGGGCAATAACCTTTTAATAAACGCACTGACTCATTTTAATTTTTGCGTATCTATCGTCACAAACATGTTCTTGTAAAATGCATTTTTAGTCGAGCATTGCCATGCACTCAGCATGTTTTTTTTATATTAGTATTCGACTTATTATAGTCAACTACTTTTTTCTATGTGATTACTAGTATGAAATATGATCTTATTCATTTTTTTTTAATTAGAGTTTAAAGACAGATACATATTTTGATTTAACACACATGTATGTATAATTCTCTCTCTCTCTCTCTCTCTCTCTCTCTCTCTCTATATATATATATATATATATATATATATATATATATATATATATATATATATATATATATATATTAGAAAAATAATAAAAAATTATAATAAAATTGTAAAAGAGGTAATTGAAAGTCTAGCGGAAAATTTTTATTATTTATTGGTAAAAAACTTGCGACAAAAACAAATTAGTTATTACAAAATCACCAATTTTATGATTAATGATTCTATTTAATACAAAGTCGAATCGTAAATAAAGTAAAAAATAAAGCAGTTACACTAGTTTGTAACATTGTATTAATATAATGAAATAAAATAAAATCCTGTGCCATGGAATATAAAATTTAATAATCTCTTTTTGTTATGTTGCAGTTTTTTTTCATATAGTCAATTAGTCACGTCATTTATTTCTCGTTCTCTGTTAATATTCGTTTAAATGTGATAAATATTGTTTTTTTCGTGTTTTAAAATGTACTAATCAAATAAATGTTGGTTAAGGAATTTTTTGATCACTAAAATATGTTTATCTATTTAAATTTTTCATAATATTATCAAGAGTATTTTTCAAATCAATGGATTTTTATGAGTAATTATAAACATATGTTCATATTTTTTTTATTTATATTTAGATGAAAAATATAAAGGATCGTATCAATTATTCAATAAAAACCTCAATATTTTATCTTTTTTGTTATTTATACAAAATAATAACTAGTATAAACAGCTTAAAACATTTATTATTTAATTCACAAATTAAGAATAATATCCATATGCTTATTATTAATTCAAAATGTATACATACATTTATCCTTCTTTGTTTAATTTACAATTATTTATAAACTATGTAAAAAAGGTTGATTTACAGAAAGAATAAAACATTCATAATTATAAATATAGTTGAATTTTGAAGTATGGTTTTAAAATGTAATTAAAAGTTACTCAAAATCAGACTAGATATTTTTGTTATAGCTAATCATTTTATCTTGATAAGTTTGTTGTAACTTTCGGGTGATATGGTGCAGATTATAAATTGACATTGATTATGTCAGTAGTGTATATAATATTTAAGGACGTGAATAAGGTGTTGAATACTATTTCTCAGAGGTATTACCAAGAAAACAAGAACTTCTCATTAAAATGCTAATATTGGACGAGATATGAACATTGATAATATTTTCTTAATTAATGTTTACCTTTGACATGTTTGATATGATTAGAAACTACTATTACATGATTTCTAAAGCTTTAAATTAATTTTCGATAGTTAATTTTTTTTAATTCGTTGAAGACATGTTTAGAAATAAGTTATTTATTAAACGAATGAACTATGAACATAATGTAAATATAGTTGAATGTATAGGGTCATCCAAACGTAATACCTAGATTTGTGTTTTATTAAAAAGAAACGTGTGTATAGGGTGATGTGTAGGGAAACATGTGTATAGTTTATTTTGTTTCTGTTGATAAAACACAAATCATGGCGTCACATTTGGATGACCCTATACAGGTTAACAAATTTTAATGAAATTTAAAAACATTTCCTTATCGTTAAGGAAAATATATAAAAAAATAAAATTTCTTTTGAAAAATTGATAATGAGTCATGGTGATAATCAGTTATCACATTTTTAATCATATTTGGAGCCAGCATTATAAAATTATTGCAAGTTGTTATAACGACACATTTTGGAAAAAAATATGAAGAAAGATGGTGATGTAACCTCTAAATGGTCATGAGCCAAAAATAAAAAATAGATTATTGTTAAACACTTCCTCAGATATATATAACTGAAAAATGTTTATTTTTATTAAATATTTGATGTTTTTTTTATTTATATTTGATGTAATGCCTTTTTTGAGATTGTTTTTAAATAAAAAAATATCTATTTATTTACATTATACAAAATTGTATAAAATTAAAAATACCGTTATACAAAAATGCTATGTATTGAATAATTATTAAATTTATATCATTGTACGGTTGTTAAACCGTTAAAATTTTTGATATTAATTTTTAATGTAATTTATATATATATATATATATATATATATATATATATATATATAACATCAACCTGCCCTATTAGTGTTGTGAATATGATCAAGTACTAGTAAATAATATTCAATGAGGCTTATCCCCAGTAGTGGACTGATATAAGCTAATATTATATATACGAGGTTGTTTGATAAGTCCGTGTAAAAATAAAAACTGCTTCATTTTTTTGAATAAATCGTTTTTATTTTTCAACATAGTCTCCTTTTAGGCTTATACACTTCATCCAACGCTACTCTAGTTTGTTGATCCCTTCCGAATAATAGGATTTGTCCAAGTCTGTAAAATAGTCATTCATTCCTGCAATCACCTCCTCGTTCGAATAAAATCTTTTTCCCGCGAGCCATTTCTTCATATTAGGGAACAAATAATAGTCCGATGGAGCCAAGTCTGGAGAATAGGGGGGATGTGAAACGATTTGGAACCCTATTTCCATTAGTTTTACGGCCACAACTGCTGAGGTGTGAGCTGGTGCGTTGTCGTGAAGAAAGAGGACTTTTTTGTGGGCTAATCGGGGACGTTTTTCTTGCAACTCGGTTTTCAAACGATCCAATAACAATGAATAATATGCACCTGTAATGGTTTTACCCTTTTCCAAATAGTCGATAAAGATTATTCCTTGCGAATCCCAAAAGACAGTCGCCATAACCTTCCCGGCCGAAGGAATTGTCTTCGCCTTTTTCGGAGCAGATTCCCCCTTGATAACCCATTGTTTAGACTGCTCTTTGGTCTCAGGAGTGTAGTGATGTATCCATGTTTCATCTACAGTGATGAAACGACGCTTAAAGTCCTGCGGATTTCGCTGAAACAGCTGCAAACCGTTCTTGCAACACTTCACACGACCTCGTTTTTGGTCGATCGTGAGCAATCGCGGCACCCACCTGGCGGATAGCTTTTTCATGTCCAAATGTTGGTGCAAAGTATTATGTACCCGTTCACACGAGATGCCTACAGCACTAGTAATCTCACGCACTTTCACTCTTCTGTCATCCATCACCATATCATGGATTTTATCAATGATTTCTGGAGTGGTGACCTCAACAGGGCGTCCAGAACGTTCAGCGTCTCTTGTGCTCATATGGCCACTCCGAAAATTTTGAAACCACTTATAAACCGCACTAATCGAAGGTGCAGAGTCACCATAATGTTTATCAAGCTTCTGTTTAGTCTCCTGAGGCGTTTTGCCTTTAATGAAGTAGTGTTTAATCAACACGCGAAATTCTTTTTCGTCCATTATTTGACAATCACTCGATTTCCTTGATTCCAACGATTGTCAAACACAAAGGAATAGACCGATATGGCTGAAACTTGATGTGTGTTCTTCCAAGAGGTGCTACTAATTAAAAATAACCTCGATATGCACCAGTGGTGCCATCTTTCGGAATTTACACGGACTTATCAAACGACCTCGTATATATATATATATATATATATATATATATATATATATATATATCTTTATAAATGTATTTTTGTATTCTCTGAAGCAATTCAAACCCGTTTGATTTTTATTATAACTTATTTGTAACAAAAATGTGAATGGATATATAAAATTTTATAACGTTTTAATGATATTTACTTTATAACAAAGACTAGATTATTATTACCTATTGTGAAGACCGCCACACCCTTCAACCTCAACAACGCATGCATCTATAAACAATATGCGCATATATATGTGTGTGTGTGTGTGTGTGTTTATGTGTATATATATATATATATATATATATATACATACATACATACACACACACACACACACACACACACACACACACACGTCTACATATATGTATGTACATATATTGTTTAATGATCTACTATATATACACATGTGTATATGTAGTTATGTACGATATATGTTTACAATATGCATAATGCTTTTGTATGCACACGCTTGCTTGTTTAATTGTATGCCTGTCGATTATTGTGCAAAAAATACCAACAGTCACCTTCGTTTGACCATCAATTGGCCATGACTACAATCATATGTACATACACACTTCCAAACATACACAGTACAGTGAGTGCAGTGTAGTAAGTGCAGTAGCGATTGCATTAAAATAGAAGCGTGTAATTCTCGTGCAAATGCAACAGAAGCGGCTTCTGTTTATTTGTGAATGCTAATAATTCGTTTAATTTTATCTAACATAAATATTATAAAGATGTTCTGTTTATATACTTTTTTTACTATTCTTATAAAACATTTTATTAATATATTAACACATTTTTTGTTAATTATTCTAAAGTATATTTCAGACAGATGAAATTAATGGATTGATGTCATGATTACTTCAACTGTACCTACATTCAAATATAAAAAAATACAATAAATTGCATTTCAATTATTTTTCACTCAATTTTAACAAGATTTGAAACTAATAGTATTTGAAAATAATTTCAAAATTATTATATTAGAAAAGTCTTAATACATCCATACTAGTTTTTGCAAAAAAAAAATAACACAAAGAACAAAATTGTCTTAATAACTGCAATATTAATTTCTTAGTGATGTATTTCAAATTAACTGATATTTCAATACTGAAATGAAATATATGTATATATAACCAAAAGATTGAGACAGAAATGTAAAAAACAAATATTTTTTATAAATAAGAGTAAGTTATGTTTTTTAATAACAAAACTCTTATATCAAATAAATAACGAGCTCACAATTTAATTTTTAAATAAAACACATCATTTTTTGAGTAAACAATGATGTTTTTTGAGTGTGTGCTTTTCTGATGGGATACCCTATATATACATAATTTGTTGTGAATGCATATATAAATATATATATATATATATATATATATATATATATATATATAAAAGGAATAAAAAAAGAGTTAAAAACTTTGTAACATTTAGGTCTTATTAACTTAAAAAGAACATTTATAAATAAAATGAATAGAAAGATCAAAATAGGATAGTACAAATTTAAAATAAATGCTCACATAGGGCCATTCAAATGTGACGTCTAGATTTGTGTTTTATAAAAAAAGAAGCAAAAGAAACTCTACACCTGTTTCCCTATACACCAACCTATACACATGTTTCGATTTAATAAAACACAAATCTAGGCGTAACATTTGGATGATCCTATATTATGAAATTCAATATTCCTCTATATTTAAGTTAATTTTTTTTATCAATGTATTACTCTTAAATAAATGGTTATGTTTAAATTTAGTACTATATAATAATTTTCATACCATATTAATATTGAAAATATACCTTTTTGGGATGAATTGTTTGATAACAAAATTATTTTTTTGCAGTAGCCGTCGCAATATCTTCGTATTTTTTTAGTTTCTTATTAAAAGTAAATATAGCAAAAATATTTTAAAATGCAGAATTTTATTTCATTTTAATTTATCATCAGTATGTGTATATATATATATATTGATCAAATTTTTTTATTTAACTTGTTTATTTAATGTGTTTAAAAGAAACGCAATTTAAATGTTATTTTAAAAAATATTATTTTTAAGTTAATAAATAAAACTTTATACTTCAAAAACAATTTATTTTTGATTTAATTTATATTAAATGAAAATTGTAAATTTGTATTTATATATTATATTAATTCTATTGTTAGCTGAAAAATTTTCATCCATTTTATGTAGTTAATTCTTTAGTATCAAATTTTATTTACCTGATAATTGTCAAATGTTCAACATTTTGAGTTGTTAAAAAATATGATTTAATTGTCAAATATTTAATACAGCATTTACTGATTAAAAATAATATAATAAATCAAATGTTCAAAAATCGAGTTTTATCATATAACTCTTTTTGGGCGATTGAAGATCAATTTTTGGATCCACTAATAACTAAAAATAATCAATGGATCCAATGAAATAATTTAATGTAGAAAAGAAATAAAAATTATATTAATAAATGAATCATTAAGTTCATAAACCAATCAGCTGTTTTTGCATATATATATATAGATATATATATATATATATATATATATATATATATATATATATATATAATGTATGTGTTTGTGTGATTTTTGTAATTAGCCAATTAATTTATTATAAAATTCAACCTCTTAACAAGTACATTTTTAAAAAATAAAATAAACTCTTTGCTCAAAATGAAAAAATACAACAAAATAATTAATTTAACTCATTTACTGTGCATATATAAATTTATACTGAAAATACAATTTATTTGCGTTAACTTCATATAAATAGAAATTAATTCCAGTGATCTTTTTCACATGTCTCGTTGAATACTTGATATCTGTTTTGGTAGTGTTATTAATTGAAAATGTTGTATGATCATGATTAAATTTAAATGAGTTAGTATGCAGTAAAGCCAAGAATATGTAAATGTTAACTTGATTCAATTTCTGTGATTTCCACAAAGAACAAAACAACATAAATAAATACTATGTTTATTAACTAATAAAAATTTATTACATTTTGCGGTATGAAATTATATACAATGGAATTTCATCTCACTACAATTATCTTGTCTCTGTTGTCACTTATCTTAAGATAATCGGTGTAACTAACCGTTGCCGTTTCAAAACTATAACCTGTCATATTAATATCGTACAGATATTTTTTAACATTCATTATCTAACTAGCTACCTCATTGAGGTCAAATATTGAAAAAGTTACATGTGGAATCGAAAGTCATCTACCTTATACATCTACATAAAGTCATTTATAAATTTATTTTAATTATTTATAAATTCATTTAGAAAAAGATTCAATGCAAAAATATGATTGATTAGAGTTGTTTATTATATATCATTATTTGATATCCAGATATTATGTTATTTGACATGAATGAAAAATACTTTGTGATTTTTTTATGTATTTATTTCTTGAAATGGAAATAATTTAAAACGAATTTAAGTTCATATTTTTTATTAATAGTTTGCTTGTAAATGTTAATTTTTAACAAATATATATTTACAACATTATATTTTTCAAATTAAAAAACAATTTTGTATTTTTTGTCTAGTAATAAATAATATTTAAAAATAAGAAATTTCAAAAATATGTACTGTGAAATATGTAATTCTATTTAAACAATCTAAAGAACAAATATAATTAAATTATTCTTAATTTTAATCAATTAGTAACACACTTCAATCAGATTTCTTATTTAATTTCCTTTAATAATAATAGTTTTAATAACAAAAAAATTAGTATTAGAAAGTATCTAATAATATAGTTAAACAGTAAATTAAAATCTCTTTTAAATACAATATAACTGAATTTAAATAAATTAATAAATAAAGTTGCAGTGTTCTGTTCAGTTATCAAAAATATTTTTTTTATAAAAAACTAACATTTATTTAATAAATAATTATAAAATTCTGTTCTAGTAAAAGTGAATATATTTTTGCTTATAATTGACTTTATAAAGCACTAATAAATACTTAGGTTTTTGTTGATATAGCTATAACCTAATGAAATTTCATATAGTGTTCATTTATAACTCAACTTTAAAATTTTTTGTTTAAAGAAATTTTAAAAAATAAAAGAACCGTTTTGATTGGCATATCACAACCCATTATTAAGATCATAGTGAGATATAAAAAAGAAGAAATAGTGAACATATGATTAAAATCAATCATATAGAGTTTTTATGTTAGTTATTACAATTTATATATATATATATATATATATATATATATATATATATATATATATATATATATACATACACGAGTCCTGGATGTTAAATCAAATTAAAACCAGATGTTTTTTTTTTAAATTTGCTTTCCTTACATTCATTAAATTATTTTTTTTAAATAAAAATTACACTTATATTAAAGATTCCATAAAAAATCCTCAGACACAATTTAAAATTAAGCAAAATAAAAATAAACATGCTGAAGATTTGTTACACTTAAAAACATTTTCTTCTTTTAGAATCAAACTCTGTTTAAGAAACGAATTTTTGCATATATTTTTTTCTATTACAAGTGCATAATTCATACTAAATACAATAATTTATAAAATATGTCTACCTTTTAAGAATAATACACTATTAAATTATATATATATATATATATATATATATATATATATATATATATATATATATATATATATATATATATATATATATATACATATAATCATGTAAAATCATAATTAAAAATTAGATATACCATTGCCTAAAATGTTATACCAATTTTAAATAAATATAGGGTCATTAAAATGTGACGCCTAGATTTGTATTTTAGTAAAAAGAAACATGTGTATAGTTTATTTTTAATAAAACACAAATCTAGGCGTTACATTTCAATGATTCTATATATACGTTGAGTTAAAATAATAGACTGTTGAGTAGAATAAAAAAATCAGTGATTTTTATTCTTTGTTGTACATTATAAAGTAGCCATTGTAAATCTTTAAATTATGTTTAATTACCCACAAAAAGAAAAAAAAAAGTTGTGAATTTTTAAATCGAAGGGAGGGGGATTGGAGAACGTAGCAAGCAGGGGGCAGAGCTCCCTAGAAAACTTATAAGTTTAATGCTAATTTATTACAATGTTGAATATAATTCGCTCAAAATGAGAAAAAAAAGTTTTTTTTTAATATATGTATATATATATATATATATATATATTTAAAACCCTTTTCTTTTTAAATTCTATATATATATATATATATATATATATATATATATATATATATATATATATATATATATATATATATATATATATATATATATATATATATATATATATATATATATATATATATATATATATGTATATATATATATAATATAATATTAATAAATAGAATTTAAAAAGAGGGTTTGGTTTGTAAAGTGAAACTCGGGATTAGTACTAAAAGTAAATGAATAGAAAATCAGAAGATAAAAGAGGTGTTTTCTAAATAAAAGTTTTAATAATGAATTTACTCTTTGAAATAAATATATTGATATTTATTTAACACGTGTTGATTTTTTTTAAGATTATATATAATCAGTATTAAACATCTGTTAATGTAATTAATTTTATATTTGCGATCTTATGATCATTTGATTTGCCGCTACCGATAAATAAGTATGATCAATGAATCGTTTTTAATGATAATATATATTCTGCTTATGAACAGATTCCATTTTTAACCGCATATAATATGCATAAACGTAATGGCTAAAGTATTTACGTCCTTATGTTTATCGTCAATTATTTATTGTTTTAATTAAATGCATATACATGTATTATATATATATATATATATATATATATATATATATGTGTGTGTGTGTGTGTGTGTGTGTATGTGTGTATGTGTACATAAATAGAAAGATAATGAAAAGAAACAAATCTTTAAAGTATACTCACGCTTTATACACATATTTGCTTATTCATAACATACATGAATTTTACATAAATATTTATTGAATTTATCTCTTTTCTTCACTTCTTTAAATTCATTTTAATAATTTAATTATTCTTAATAATGTTAGTATGGATGGTATTTTAAATTAATACTAGAAATATTTAGTATTTTAATTTTCATGGGATACTACATATGTATATTTTGTACTTTAATGGACTTGAAGGTAAAAATAGATCGTTTTTGTGTATTTTTTTTAAAACAAAAATAAAAAGTTCTATGTAATTTTATTTTCTAAATAGTAATTAAATGAATAGTTAATCTACAAAATATATAATTTGCCCTAAAAATATATGAACTTTAATTAAAAAACAAATTTTTGATTTGATATTTATGATTTTCATTATGAAAATATATTTTTTGTGAAAAAATACAATTTTTGATTTACAACTTTTGAAAACATGTCTAGTATTTTTTCAAAATGGCTGTAATGGCATTGATCGATTTTTGATATCTCTGAAATTCTGTTTAGTTACTTTCGTTTTAGTTTCATGTTAAGTTTTTGAAACAAGAAATAATTAGGTATATAAGATGGGTGACTAAGTACTCCAATACCAATTTGATATTAAAAAGTTGCGAACAGTGATGGATCTTTGTCAAAATAATTGCGCGCAGATTTTTTTCGTAACAAATTTTTGATCAAAATGAGATAAACTTGCTATTTACTAATAGTAGTGATATTTTCAATTAATATTACAAACAAGCAACGATGATCTTCAATTAATTCATATACTTTTTCCATAACTTTTTTCTTTTAAGTGGTTGAAAAACGTTCATTGCGTTTATCTTCCAAGTCTCTACCTTTTTTAAACAATGTGCACCACTCATAAATTCTTATGTGTGATAAATATTTTTTTCCATAAGTTTCATTCAACGTTCATAGCGTTTTCGTAAATACTTTTTTTTAATTTTTTGCTATTTGTTGTATACAAAATTTTAAAAAGGTTATATATATACCATTGTTTATACAAAATACCATCAATATTATCACAGTTCAAATTCTTTTCTGGTAAACTATGTACAATTCTGGCTTTAAATAAATCTAATTATATTTATAAAATTTGTCAATTAAAATTTTGATATTTTAAAAATATATAATATATTCTTTGAACTCTTATACTTTGTCTAGAAATTTTTCAAAAGGTATATTTTTATTATAGTTTACTGAATATTGTTTATAAAAAAAATTGTCGTGTATTTTTTTTTAAAAATTAATTTACAACAGCTTTAGAATTATCTCGTTTTCTCTTAATTTGCATTACTTCTCGTTTTCACTTACATGATAAATATCTGATTATAAATATTATTGAAACAAGTAATTTTATAAAATAATCATTCAAGTTTAAATTAAATAAGTGACAATTAATTAGTAATCCAAATTCTATACTTTAATAATTTTTTAATAGTACAACTTTCTAAAAGTAACCTGAATATAAAGACAAAATCATAAAATGAAATTTAAAAAAATAAACAGTAAAATTACAGCTTATACTATAATTTATTTTCATACCCATGATTTACTGTTCAGTTAAAGTTTACGATTTTACTAAAGAAGTAAATTACGAAGTAATTAAAAAAATAAGGAATGTTATTAGCAACATTGAAGGTGATGATATTATCGATTACAAGTTTGATATAACGTACGATAAATTGTATTTTGTGTTATGAATTAAAAAGTCCGATTTCTTCTTAGTTATAGCGCAGTAAAGAAAACGCGTTTGTGAATGATCATTTAAGTTGACGATAATAAATCTGTAAGATACCGATAGCAAAAGGATATAATTATAATTATACGTCCAAGAAAGTATATTATTCTTAATATATACTTATACATATTATGTACAAACATGTGGTACTACGTACTCGTATTTCTTATAAGAAATGGGCTGGCTTCATTTTGTTTATGAACGCGTAAGGTCGTTAGGTCATCGGAGGCATTCTCGACGTTCTGTAATCAAGCGTTTTACACATACTAGCACACATACACGATTCTAATCAAGGATTTGAAATATAAAAAGATGGATAGATCTTATCTACGAAATATATTGAATTGATCTTCGATATTGATGTTAATGTAAGGGGTCAAGTGGTAGTTAGTTGATATGAATTATGGACCCTTGATAGTTTTTTCACTGTTTACAAGGAAATATTCGTATTGATGCCCGAATTTTATGTGCTCAATGAACCGCTCGTTCATTAATATCGTTACAAAAAAGTACTTTATTATAAGAGTACAAAAGATCAAACATAGATATTGTATTTTATAACACTTTCAAATAAATACTTCTTTACAAGCACTTCTGTTTTATATATAATATTTACAATAAAATGAGTACACTTCATTACGAATTTATTTCAATGCATATACACATGTGTGTGTGTGTTCTGCTTAATTTTATTCTTGTACTATAAAAAATATTTTTTTATTATAATTTGGCACTTTTTATATAAAGAATAATTTTCATATTTAATTTTTAATGCATTTATAGCAATATAAAATAAGTTTGATTTTATATAGGTGTTTTTTAAGCGTGATAGAACTTTAAATTTAATCCCTATCGAAAGTTCTATCTAACCTAAAAAACATTCTTTATATATACATATGTGTGTGATAAAGATGTTTTTTTGGGTTAGATAGAATTTTCGATAGAAATTCAATTTTAAGTTCTATCACTCTTAAAAAACACATATACAAAAAAAATCAAGCTTTGGTCTCTAATCATCAAATAAAAAAGTACATTAATCAAATAAAATATTTAAAGTATTTGATATGTATTTTTATTTTATTTTTTATCTTATTCAGTTTTCAGTAAAATATTTTTTTATGAATAAATCATTACCCATAGTATTACAAATGTTCCTTTGAATTTTTCAAAATTGAAAATATTAATTGTCCGTTTTAAAATCTTGTGTGCATTTTGTTATCTGTATCACTGTTTTCAAAACACAAACATAGAAAATCTGAACTTGATATAATTTACTATTTTACTTTCCTTTTTATGTTTTTGTTATATTGAAAAGCTGAGAAATAATTTTAGTTATATTGATATATTGTAATATTATTTTTTAACACATTTATTATTAAAAATAATTATTATTTATTAAATAACATATTTATTTATTGGCATTTATGTTTTATATAAATCAATCAATCGTTGATACTAAATAACGTTTATAATTTAAAAATTGTTAACAAAATGATTAAAATTCAATTTTCGTATTGATGAATCACAAATTAAAGAAAATATTTTACCAACAATTATTTTCTTCTAAATTTCAAAAAAAAATTATTTACTTTTAAGTTTGTGAAATTTGTTTAAAACGTCATGTGTTGACAACTATAATTAAACATTATTTATTTAAGACATTCAAGTAAAGTTAATAAACGTACACTTCATTTAATTCTAGTTTTTATTATAAACTATAAACATTTTAAAATTTCATTTTTGAAATTATTTGCGGAAATAAATTATCTAACACAAAATTAACTTTTGTGCCATTGCCATGTTTGTTAAATACTTCAATAAATAAATGTACGTTCATAATTTCATTTGAACATAAAATAGTATTTTTATTTTGTCAGTGTGGTCTTGTAATAAACTATTTTCAATATATTTTTTCAAAATTTATTGGTTCCCTATCTGTTAAAAAATGTTGAATTCGTTTACATATTTTATACATACATACATACATATATATATATATATATATATATATATATATATATATATATATATATTCATAGTTTATATGTATGTATGTATGTATGTATGTATATAATAAATGAGATATCAATACACCGAAATTTATCAATTTCATCTTGTATATAAACATTTGTAACGTTTACAAGAACTAACAGATTAAATAATTTCTTAAAAACATACATACATATTAGAGTTCAACAGTCTGATTTCATTCGGAACATTTTTGAAAATGAAATCGCATCTTTCATACCACATATTACAGTTAGAACGTAATGTACGAATCGTGTCTTTTTGTATCGAGCAATTTTTTTCATTTCACGGACTCTGAATTCTATCTTTCGAAAAATGCGTGATTATGTACAATTAAACACAGTTCATCAAATTTATGAATTAAAACATTAGTTTGTGTCTGTACACCTGGCAAATTACAAAACACTATTTTTTTACAAAGTGAGGTGTCAACAGGCTATAAACTTAATCATCAACTGTATGTATATATATATATATATATATATATATGTGTGTGTGTGTGTGTGTGTGTATGTGTGTGTGTGTATTCATTCAACAGGACCGTCGTTCATTAGTAAACAATTTCATTTTTATTTCATTGAATGAATATAATCTCATAACCTTAAAAATAGATATATTAACAAAATTCTTTAGTATTAATTTTTCACTAATTCATAAACTATTTTTCTTTATATAAATGTAGTTGGTCTTATTTATAATTGTCCATTTTATGATATAATTTAATAAATAACAAAACTCTATTTTTAATAGTAATATATCAATTTTTTCTTACTACCTACAGTTATCAGTATTTTTACTAATTGATTCAATATTTTTAAAATATTCAAATTAATGGAAACAAACATTTAAAAATATTATTTGTATTTTTGAACCTTCAGTCTGCTTTAAAATATGAAAAGTTATATTCGGTGCATAAAATCTTAACTTATATATTTTTTATATTTGTATTAATCTTATATTCTTGGATACTTTCTATTCTTTTTGAATTGTAATTCAAATTTGTATAAAATTAAAAAAAAATTCTATGAAAATAAAATAACAATAATAATAATTGCTTTGAAAACTAAATATGTTTAATCTCTCTGAAACAGCCTAATAGAATGTCATTCGGCAATCGGAAAGGTAATAATAATTAGACAGTTACAAACAAATGGCTATTACATTGAGCTACTGATCAGTGTTTTGTAAGTTCTAACTTGGCCTTAAGGCATATGTCATCTTTCATTAAGACGCAGGCTGTTTCTTTGGTAAAAAAAGCGATTAATGAGCTTCGGTGTTCGAAGCATTGTAAAATAAATAAAAAATTGTAGTCATATGTATATGATTGATTGATTTTTCTTTAGAAATGTTTAGTATCATTAACTAAAGTTATTTGATTCTTAAATATATTGTTGACATAAAGCATCCATTAGTAAAGAAGTCAGATATTAATGTTAATTGATCAATTTGTTATTTAAATCTTGTTTAACGAATATATAGTTAATTTATTTCGAAATTATTTTTCAAAGTTGATTTTTATGTATAAAATAAGAAATATTAAAGTATTTAGTGAATATTGATGAATAAAACTCGAAAACTGCTTTTTTTCAAAGAAATATTTCTGAATATTCTAAAAATGGACACCTTGACTTATTCCATTACTGTACGAAAATCGTTAAATCCATAATGTTACGTTTACCGTAGTATTTCCACAACATGCATTTAACTACTGATATATGTGCGACTGATTTATAACTGGCCAGTATTAAAAACATAGCCGTATCCGATAAGTGTCGAGTATAAATTATATTCAAATGTTCATAAATGCTTTTAGAATTTTTTCTCGTATAATATTCGACATCAATCTGTGGGTCAAAGAGTTCCCTGATTAATGCTCTTTTAGACAAATACGGTGTTTATGTACGGACCGATATTAATTTTGTATATACTTTAATGTCGCATAAAAATATAGATAAATATATGGTCACAATCCTCGCATATTTAAATATTTATAGTTTTTTAAGGTGTGTACGTTATTAATACCTTTTATAGTTTTTTTTTTATATAAATATTAAACTAATTGAATGTATATTTCAACATTTTTTTCATACGAAAGTGATTAATAAAAATATATGATCATGCTTTATAGTTTCTTTACGGTTATAATAGCCAATTATGGATATCTTCTAGTAAATGATCGGTTTAACAAATGGTAATCACATTAAATGTGCTTTAGGATCATTTTTTTTGTTAGACAGCAAATACTTATTATTTATGTTACAATATCATAAATGATTATATATATATATATATATATATATATATTAATTACATTAAATTTAATTTCTTATCTAAATTTGTATTTCGGTTTAACCCGTTCGCTATCAGCGTCACATATATGTGACGACCTGGTTTTCTTACCTGAGCCCGGTGTCACAATTGCGACGAGTGTTCATTATCAGTTTATGATAATTATTTGGACCAAATCGTGCCGCAAACAGATGGGTTATGTTAAAAACCAATAAAATAGATACAGTATGTCATTGGCCTGCCGGTAATTACTTTTTTAATCATTTAAAACGTTATAAATATATCACAAAAATTAATGACAATTTGGTATCATATTTAAATAATAAAACATCTGGGCTGTAGTGGCGGTTTTTCTCCTGAGACCCTGGTAGCGAACGGGTTAAGAAACGAATTTTCAAATAAAAAATTATTAATACATACGTTTTCGAGAGAAACTATAATTCCTAACCGATTTGTGCCAAAAAAAAAAAAACTTTAATAAAATTATTAAGGGCAAAATGAGGAATTTGTTTGAATGCTTCTATAAAATACTGATAATCTCAAGTTTCGAAAAACAATTTAGACGTACTATTTTTAAAATTATAATAAACGCTTTTGATACATCTTACCGATATCATTAATGGAATTAATAAATTTTATATCAATAATTTATTAAAAATCATACGGACTTCAAAATATAAATCAAATACATAAAATATGTTTTGAGTTGAAAGTGAATAAATAATTTATAATAGTTAAACTATGAACCAATATTAATGGAGTAATATATTATTGATAGTGGAGCTGTTTTCATATTTTTATAATTACAACTTTATATATATATATATATATATATATATATATATATATATATATATATATATATATATATATATATATATATATATATATATATATATATATATATATACATATACACTGACGCACATAAGTCATGGTACACATGGGTAACAAGCAATTTATTGATATAATTCAATGAAGTCGTTAAATTAAAAAAATATATTTAATTGAAAATAAATATAATATTCATTAAATTTATTCATTATATAATATTCATTATATTTATTTTCAATTAAATATATTTTTTTAATTTAACGACTTCATTGAATTATATCAATAAATTGCTTATGTTACCCATGTGTGCCATGACTTATGTATATATATATATATATATATATATATATATATATATATATATATATATATATATATATATATATAAAACTAGATATTTATATATTTTAATATTATAACTATTGTCGAATTTTATAGAAATGTTTAGATTTTTTTCTTTTGTATTATTTATTTTTATATTAAATATTCTTTGCTTAGTTATTTTCTGTACATATATATATATATATATATATATATATATATATATATATATATATATATATATATATATATATATATATATATATATATATATATATATATGAATATAATGTAACAACATTTGCTAAACAGATTTTATTGCCAAACAGTTTGTGAATTATAAATGGTTTTTAAAAGTTCATTATACTGTGAGCAAATAAAATTGGAAACGAAAAATAAACACTGTACCATTTCGTGATGAAACTTGCAAATTGTGTATTAAACAATAAAATTGATATAATAGATAAGGTAAATATGAAATGAGTAAAGAAAATAACAAGTCTTAAATATTTTTATAATCATTTTTATTGTGTTACTAGAATTTCATGCGCACAAACCATTTATTTTCTTGCATATATAATATATGCTTATTATATATATAATTTATTATCACTTTTCTCATAACAAATACTTGTAAAATACAATACTTTATCATAATTTATTTAAAATATACTTGCTAAATATCTGGATTATAACTAAAACTATCTTACTTAAATTATGTGAACACCGACTTTCGTTTCTTAACATTTTTTAGTTTAATAAATATGATTACGTTTATAGCACACTTTAGTACGATGTTCGAAGATGAGGATTTTTTACATTAATTCTATATACTTATTATGTTATTTAGATATTTGCAATTCAAGGTATAAAAAGCAATGAAGCAAAATAATTTCTGTTAGACAAAGTCATAAGAGAATTGATTGTATGATAAGCTATTCAGTTATAAATTTATATTTAAATAGAATTGGTATTGTTTTGAAAACGCTTTTATCATAACCAACATTTTTATAATACTGTAATGTAACTGTTATATATTTGAACAAAAATATTAAATGTGTATATGAGTTTAAGCTCGTTTTTCAAACTGCTATTGTTTATTCTAAAGATAGTGTATTAAGATTGTATCAAATTGCAAAATTAATTCAGTTTTAATATTATATAAAATATCTTTACATATACATATATATATATATATATATATATATATATATGTATGTATGTATGTATGTATGTATAAAATTGAAACATGTATACAAAATCAATTAATCAGTTTTTTATAAGTGATTAATTTGAAGTGAAATAATTAAATTTAATTTATAGTTGAGCATTTTTGCTCTTGTATTTTTAAATATCATTGTACATACCCATATTTTTTATTTTAATACACATTTATACACGCATATACATATGTGAGAGAATGTGTGTGTGTGTGTGCGTGTGTAAGAAAAAAATAGAAAACAATAGTAGACAAAGAAAGGAGAGAGAGAATGATTGACACGTTGGTAGCAGATTAGTGTGTTGGCGGCGTTTATGGATTGATTTATGAATAAGCGATTAGAACGGCGATATCCATAAATAGTCATTAAATGTATAAATCAACTGAAATGATATTAAATGCAAGTAATTTTTTCCAGCTAATTGACGATAGTCAAGTAGCGTGTCGGCATTTATTTGATGTGGTGCGATCGTGTCTTACATCAAACGAACGACTTGTAATTATACTAGAGAAAAAAGAAACACAATAAATTATGTTTCAAAGAAGTCCGTGATAAATATACAAGTCTTTCAGTGAAACATTTCGTAGGCAAATATGTCTGTAAACGCGTCTTTTAT
The DNA here is from genome assembly GCA_029203775.1 of Neoneuromus ignobilis. Lineage (NCBI taxonomy): Eukaryota > Metazoa > Arthropoda > Insecta > Megaloptera > Corydalidae > Neoneuromus > Neoneuromus ignobilis. The sequence goes on from CP092089.1 coordinate 31,375,343, forward strand.
AAACATCGGCTGCATTATTTACAACATTTGATGAATTTATTTAAGATTTTCGTTAATAACTCAATATACAAAGATGTGTACATATGTATATAAACAAGCTGTAGTAATACAGCATGTATATGTATTTATATATATATATATATATATATATATATATATGTGTGTGTGTGTGTGTGTGTGTGTGTGTATGTAAGGAGTATTCAAAAAGTAATGATGTTTAAAATAAACTTTTAAAGTTATTATCTATAAAATTGTTGTGTATATATTTATTTTGGGTATTATAATGGAATGGTTGTGAACAAAAAAATAAAAGTTTATTATAAGATTCTGCGGTCAGAAGGCGTTAAAATTGTTAAAATTCGCAGACGAATACTTTTTAACTCGATGTGAGCTGATGACATAGTGCTAAGTGTACAAGTGGGTAGAAAATTTAAAAACGAGCGAACAAGTTTTGACTAAAGCCAGTCTTTGGAACATGTCAATTATGAATAATAATGTTACAAAAGTGGAAACGTTATATTTGCATGAATACATGTTAAAGCAAACAAATTTTGCTTCATTTGAATACTAATATTGAATCTTTGCATTATGTATTTAACGAATTTTTTGTATATTTAGGTTTTGTCCTGTTTAGATATTTCATATATCCAGACATATATGTTTATATTTGCCTGGCATGTATTTAAATATTGAAAATTGTAAAAATCTTATTTGTGCAATATTTTTCAATAATTGCTTACATTTAGACGGTATTATATGAATAAAGTAAAAAAACGATACTATGGCATTTGTATTGTAATAATTATATAAACTTTCGATTTTTTAACCATCCTAATACTTCCAAGAACACACATTATGTTCTATTAATTTTAAAAGTATATAATAATTTTTATTTTCATATCAAAATTTGATTTTGGTTCTTAAAATTAATCAAAAGAAAATTATAATTCATAAGATATTTGGAATATTTAATGTACTTAAAAATGTTAGTTTCAATTTAGTTATTATGTGTGTATGTATATATGTATGTATATTATTGCAAAAAATATTATGTATCTCATTTAAAAACATTAAAAAAATTTAAGACACAGACGGAATGAATTATAACGATGCTTTAATGATCAAAAAATGAACAAAGTAAATAAAATCTAATTTTACAAATAATAATATTTTCAGGCAATCAATTAACAAAGTCTTTTTTTACATTCTTCATTGCTATTTTGTTTAATTTAGTTTTTGGTAATTTTGTAATATTGGAAAGAATTATTTGTGCAAAAATATTTTAATAAAACTTAATGATTTTATGAACAGAAATTATAATTGAATTTTATATTACAACAATAACCTAATAACAAATATTTCAGTAATTGCTTTTAGTTATTGAATAAATAATTACGATGAAAATGAACTTTATTTACCTGACTAAGTATTTTATGAATTTTATTTATTTTCTAATATAAAATAATTAGTTAAAAATATCATTTTCAAAATGTTGGAAATCCAAAAATAAATATGTAGTTTTTAAAGGTGTTTTGATATAAATTTTCTGAAAATGCTTTTAGCAGGAAAACTGTATATTGAAATGCAAAAATAAGTACTAATAAAATCAGTAAAGAAAATATTATATGAATTTTTCAAATTAACGAATCAAATAAAATAATATTTTTTTTATTGCAAAAGACCTTTTTTTCAACACAACTTTTGTTTCAAAATATTACATATTTTCATTTTCTTTAATTTTGGTTCCTAACTAAGATATTTTTTGTAGTTTATTATATAGGGTATCCCGAATGAGACTGAAGAGTTTAGATATATATTTACTTGTTTACTATCATTTATAATCCTTCAGTCTCATTTAGACCATCCTATATTTAGTTATGTATACCTAAAAATGGTGATAGCAAGATGTATTACATATTTTATTCAAAAAAGATTTAAGTATTATTTTTTGAATAATCTTTCTTAGTATATGTATTTAAATCTAATGCTTGTGATGGATACATTTTTAAATCTCTTAAAATGTTTTTAAAAATGTCACATCATGTTTTAAAAATCGTTATTATTCTAATCATTTTGCATTTTTAATTATCAATCATATGAAATTGAAAAACATAAAATTATAAATGTAAAATGATTTTCAATAAGATATCAAATTTACTTTTTTAATATTGATTTGATAATATAATGACAAATCAAATATTGTTTTAATATAATTTCTAGTATTGACATAATGTGACTTTTGAATAAGTTAATCATAATTTTACATAAATAAATGAAAGAAATATTTTTAAATTTTTGAGAATATCCGCAAAATATTAACTGTATTTAGTATTTTATTCGTATCATCCTATATTAATAATAGTGCATAAATGAAACTATTACATATTGATATCATAGAATTAGTACATATTTAAATATTTGTTATAACGTGTTACAATAATAGATTTTATCAATCAATTCTTTTTAATATTTGCTATATTATCTAGATCTAGGGAAATTTAAACATGATCTATTCATACAAATGAATTTTCACTTCTACACCAGAATATATTCATAAGAGTTCAATAATTACTTATTATTTTTTTTGTTCGTTTAGAACGATTTTATAAACAAGATTTTATAACGCAGATGCTCTAACGATGATGGCATTGTCATTGAAATACATCAGTCTAGCATTGTTATTATTAAGTAATTATTGAACACTTATTAATATATTGTAGTGTTGGGGTGATAATTCATGTGTGTGAAGATGAATTCACTACAGTTTCGAAACAATTAAAAATAAACTTTTTTATCAAATGAATTCTGTTTTATATTTGACGTTGTTTCATTATTTTACATGAGTTATAAATCATAAGCGTATCTTTTTTTGTATGAAAAATTCATTATATGACTAATTTAAAGAATACACAACGTTTTGTATCATAAATGAATATCTAGAGCATTAGACCACAAACGTCTCCTAGTATACATATAAATATACACACACACATTTATATATATATATATATATATATATATATATATAATGTGTCTGTGTGTGTATTGAGAAAAAGAAAAATCTATGTACATGGCTTGTGTGCACACGTTTCGACACGATAGGCTAAATAAAAAACAAAACTCTAGTATAAAAATCAGATCCAGTGACATCATTTGTGAACATTGCACTTTTGTACATACACGAAGAGTCAGTCACAGATGTTCGTGTCGATTGCCTCTTTGTTTGGAGCCGACTTAACCGTTTATTAAGTCGTAGAAACACGAGCATACTAACTCAACGACCGTGGCATATAATGATTGAGACGAGGCATGGACTGTAAACTGATACATGAATAATTGTTGCAACATATTTGATAAAAACATATGTAAATAGACACACAAAAACATAAACAATGCTTACACACACATGCAGTGTGTATGTGTTAGTACATGTGTATTTAAGATTGTATGTGAATTGGTATTGTTAAAAAATATTATTTTGTAATCAGCCAATAAGTCTATTTAGTCTAAATAAAAAATTCTAACATTTCTTTATTAAATATACATATATAAGAATTACAACATATAAATTGTTTTGTAACAAATTATAAAATAATAATTCATCCAATAATAAAAATTGATAATTATTTTTTCAAAAAAAAAAAACATAATGAGACTCAATTTATTTTTCAAAAAAATGATAAAGAAAACAATCATATAATAAATATATTAATCTATAATTTAGCTATTCCTTTAATTAATTATTAATATAATCTCCTTATTTTATATACAGTTTTATAAAAAATAAAAATGAAAATAAATTGTTAAAAATAAAAACAAATAATTTGGTACCAAGTTTGTACTACAATTTTAATAAATCAAGTATTTTTAATTTACTAATATGTAAATATTGCTTACAGAGAAATAATCTGAAACTTAAATATTTTTATAAAAAAAGATATTTTTTGGATACCTACATTTCATGCAATTTTAATATATTAAGTGTAGGTATATTTTGGAATCTAGAATTTGTTAATCGATGAGTTTGTAACAAATTTTATTAATTTTTAATTAAAGTAATTAAAATGAGGTAAAAAGTTAAAAATGGAAATAAAGATTAAATTTAAAAATATTTTTAACTCTAATTGATTAATTTAATTTTGATAATCTTTTTTACTTGTTATCTTTCTTTTTCTACAGACAAACATTCACAAAAAATGTAAATAAGTATATATACATACACATGTATATAGTTTTATGTGAATCCTTTTCAGGGCAAACTCTCCAAAAACAACTTAATTTATTGTAACCAATTAAATTTTCAATATTATTAAATAAAACCTGATTTGGACTAAGACTATGCATAAATTTGATACATTTATGATAACGATCTTTAACCTATTATAAGTCTATTACAGACCTACGTTCTCCAAAGATTGTTATCGCAAATATATTATTCAAGTTTTAAGATGTAAATGGAGGTAATTTATAATCAAATACCTTTTGTAGAATATTTTTAGAAATGATATATAAGATAATATTCTTAACCTTGCTTATCTATGCGATTATGCTGCGTAGATTGTAGATCACTTTTGACAAGTATATATTATATTTACTGAATTGAGAAATAGACCTGAACTTTGAGATAAAAATTAGACGCGAATTAGTGTTTTCATTACAGTAATCTTTCTTAAATGAAGTAATAAATATTTTATATATATATATATATATATATATATATTTATTGTATATTATTGTGTATATATATATATATATATATATATATATATATATATATATATATATATATATATATATATATATAAAATTTTGTATTAATATACATAGTATTAAAAATAATTCTTAATGTTTATAATTTTTATTAACTTTTTTCAGTGGACTATAAATGTAACTAAGATTTTCAAACCTAATAACAAATTTAAAATATCTTTTATTTATATTTTACGATCAATAATATTTTTTTTTAAAAAAGTTTTGGTGATCAATGTTTTGATGATTAATCAATTGTATCATCTCTAGGCTATTACTTGCTTAAATATGTTTTTTTTTTAATATGGAAATTTTAGACATTTTTGCTTTTATAAAAGTATATATATATATATATATATATATATATATATATATATATATATATATATACGAGGGTTGTTTGATAAGTATGGTAAATTTATTTATTGTTTAATTTTATTAATTAATTAAATTTTTCAATTTAGTTTTTCTTACTTTTTTACCATACTTATCAAACGACCCTCGTTTATTACTGAAGAACATTTCTAATAATGCATTTATCTATAAATAAAATTGTTTTTTGAATTAATATACTCATATACATACATATATACATATTTTATTCAGTTGGTATAGAAATAATTAGTATAAAAATAAGCTTCTTCAAAATAATCTGATTTAAATTGTATTTGATTTAGTATTTTCTTTTTTACATGTCGAATTTCATTTGGTGACTTCAAACTTACGTATCTTACACATTACTGCATTCTTTTCTATGTAATATCATTCGTTGGATGGACATAAAAGATTAGAAATGTGTTTTCGATTTCTTTTTACGTAGTCTGTTAATCTAAAGGAATTTATATCCGAAGAATCTCATAGACAGTTCGTATAGTTAGTAAATTCCTAACATAAAGTAGCTTGAAATTCTTGGATAATCGTGACACTCTGATAAAGCTATAATTTTAACTTACAACAAATATTCTGAGACTATAAGTTAAAATAATAGTTTATATTGGTATTTTCCAATTCTGTAATATAAACTTAATGAATATATTATCAAATAAATTGCAGAATTTATTACAAAAACAATTTTAAACAAATAATAAAATATAAAAAGTACTTTGTAAGTATTTTCTGTTATTATTCTTCATGTTTACAACTGGAAACTTCATACTGATGTATTGTGTGCGTAAGTTGAATTCTGACAGATCCAAGAGCACGGTATGAAGTTCCTACGATGTAAAATACGTAGGAACTCTATACCTCGCTACTGGTCTACCATTTCGATGGGCACATTCTTCAAGTCTTCGTAAGTGTAGATAGATTTATGTGTGCTGTCGACTTAACATTGATTTATTCTATAATAATACACGTTTTATTTTACATTTTTTAATATCCATTTCAACAAGTTATTTTGATTCATTTAACACTACGTTTTTCAGCGGTTATGATAAATAATCTAATAAGTAACTTTTGTATTTAGGAAACATATTACACGATTAATTTTCTTCTTTATGATATATTTAAAAGTTGCTTCTGGAATAAAAAAATAAGAACCTTGATATACTTACAGTAAATCATATATATTTTTTCTTGCGTGTCTTCATTATGAACTTCATATCTTCATTTTTATATTGCACTATATATAAAAGTATTATTTTTGATATATTTTACCAAAATGTATAACAATATTAATAGCATTTAATACTTTTAATAAATCAACCTTTCTTAACAATTTACTATAATAAATAAATAAATAGAAATTTTATGTCTTATAGTTAATAATATTTGACTACTAATATATAATCTATAGATATAACAAAATTATTTTAATTATTAAAATATTTAATTAGTGAAAATAATGTTCAAGCTAATATTTTATACAAATACAAATAAAATTACATGTTTGTATCATTTTATGTTTTGTACAAAAAGTTTTTAACTAACTTAATTAATAATTAGTATGCTTCTTTTAATAAAAATTAAATAACAAAATAAAATATCAACATTTATCTCAACTCATTTATTTTCTAAACAGTTGTTTGACGTAATTTGGACGATTTTTCAGGATTTCTATGAGTGGCACAACAAACCTGCTAACACAAATATTACGCCCTTTTTGTACTCTTTAAATATTTTTTATGATTAATGACTGAGAATATTTTTCTAAAATTAAGTTTAGACATCGTGTTATATAATGAATACTTATTTTCATTTCAATATATAAAACGAAAATGCATATTTTCGAAAAATAGAATCATCGTCATTCCATTTAATTTGCCGCAATTTATTTACATTTAGTAAATTAGTATAAAATAATATAGAAAATAAATATATTCTAGAGAGATACATTTTTATTTATTATTAAAAAAAACTGGCTGAAAATCTTAAAATAATTATAAAAGATAATAAAGATTTTTAACCGTTTTATATATATGTAATATAATAAAAATATGAGCTCATATATTTATATATATATATATATATATATATATATATATATATATATATATATATATATATATATATATATGAGCTCATATTTTTTATTTACTTATTAATTATTTAATATTTTTATGAAACAAAAACTGGATAATAAATTACAATATAATAATAAACTTGAAGGTGTACAAAAATGATCAGTAAGCAATGATTTTGAAAAATATGAAGTCATTAGTAAGTATTATTAGACAATAAGTCATTTTGAAAGACTGTTTCTGACAAAAGAATATTATATATATATATATATATATATATATATATATATATATATATATATATATATATATGTACAAAATATATGTGTATGTATGTATTAATAGTATGTATTATGTGTATATATACTTGACACCTTGTCAGACTACGAGAAGCAAGCAAAAAACTACATGTTGTCAATTTCAATAACACCAAGTCATACAAAATATAAAAAAAAATGTTGAGCGGGATAGCGGCGTCTGTATTCAGTTCGATCTGCTTGTATGGAAAGAGACGGTGGTCGAGTTTCATTCAATTAAGTGCAGCATTCACATATATCAAGATAATGCCGCTAATAACTGCTAATTACGCTCTAACCAGCTGTTGTTTCCAGCGGTAATTAATGCTTTTGGCATTTATGTATTCCGTACGTGAAACAGAACCTAAACAGCAGTGGACTCGCATTACATTGTCCAACTAGTGACTAATAAACATGTAATTTATGCTCGCGGTCACACAATATTTCAAATGAATTATTAGTCATTTTTGTATGTATCTGTTACGAAGAGTTTAATAGAATAAGTTAAAAATATTGTAACAGAAATGAGTATTTGTTTTAATGCGAAAACTTCCTAGTTAATTCTGTATGAAAGCATACTCGTGTAAATTATCCAACAAATAAATTACACAAAATAATATAATTATTCAATATATAACAATAATTAATTAAATCTCTTAATAAATATTTGATTTTTTTATAAAATGTCGAAAATCAATTTTATAAGATTGAATTATAACTATGGAAAATATTATTTCATAAAATTCAGTATTTTATGAAAATATTTATTTTAATCTTTATTACCTTTACTGCTATTTATAATTAACACTTCTTATCTAATATTGCTATAATTGTAGTAATTAGAAGACGGTTGATTATATATAACCTGTTAATTACAAAAGTAAAAAATCATCAGAGAATGTCAACAAATAACGTTGAGTTCTATAAATATTGTAATAACCCTTATAGAAACTTTTTTCGAAAAATTATAAGAACTGGATTTTTTTTCTTCGTATAATAAACTAATACACAAATTATATATTGTATTAATTTATATCATAGTATATATTTAAATATTTTACTGTCGATAGCAATTCTCATTTTTAAATATTTCTACGAAATAGAAATGTTTTAAAATGTTTAGTGTTAATTATTCCCATTTTTCTTATAATTTTATAAATTTTACATTTAAAACAACTAGTAACACAATCTTATAAAAATATAATTATATTAATAAAAATTCATTTCACATATAATGAATAAAAATATTACAATATTAACTCGAAAGAATTCATTTTTAAATGATTTCATAGAATTGAAACCAACTGAAACACACGCACCATGTCATATCGTCAGTGTTGTCTTTGGATTTTTCATTAAATGCAGTATCCAATTTATGTAATTTTAAAATTATTTATATCACGTTTTCTTAAGAATGTTTGTTGTAGGAGTAACTGCTTTTAAATCCTTTGTGTAATGCCGCTTCGACCTCAACATATGTATTCATTCCTCTCACTAACAACTTAATATATTTATTAAATGATACTAAATTTGGTATTTGCTGGCGAAATAAAAATGAGTAAATTGTATTTATCTCATTATTATCATTCAAGCAATAAAAATAAAATGTTTAATTCAAAATATAAAAATAAGTTTTAGATATTATTTTATATTATTAGTATCTTAGATATATCTATAAATTTATATATTAAATTGAATATTTTAAAAATTTTATCATTTCACAATTGAATATTTTATTTGAAGAATGGAGTTAATATATTAAATATACTTTTTTGTAAAAATGCATTTACTATTTTTTAATAGAAATTTTAATCACTTATTTTTGATTTCTCATTAAAATCATAACAGAAATAAATCAGTATTTGTAAAAAATAATTATATATATATATATATATATATATATATATATATATATATATATATATATATATATATATATGAAATTACTGCTTCTCTAGTTTCTTACCAAGATCAGTTTTAACACTTGGATCTTTTTTCGAGATGATATACAAGTGACAAAATTACCAGTAGAAAAATAATATAGAAATAATTAACTAAAAATAAAAAAATAGACGAATCAAATTATTAGAATTTTCAAATTGTATTAAATTTATCTTTAAATAATTGATTCTTTAAAGAAATTTGTATATTAAAATATAATAAACTGTGTATACAATTCCCAAATTTTTTTAATATTTATATTGAAAACAGTAAAACACCTAAATATATGTAAACTAAACTATTTAACAATATACAACTATTTCGAGTTTCACTTGTATTTGTAATGTATTTATAATTAAATATAAATATCTTTAGACACTATGAATATAAATAGAATTATACAAATAACGATAAAAATGTATTATAGTTAATTCACCTTTATGGAACTACATTTTTAGGGTAGATAATAAAATTCATATCATAATCAGTTGTCCTTGTATGGATTAGTAAGACATATAAATTTATGATGAGATTATCTGACACTTTTTTATCTATTTATTAAAAATCAATAATGGACAACTGATATATAATGGTTTGAATAATATCAGCAATATTCTATTATGTATGAATATATATATATATATATATATATATATATATATATATATATATATATATATATATATCTGTGTGTGTGTATAAATTAAAATTATGTTGCTAAAAATTTTATTTCATAAATTATAGAACTAAAATAAATTATAACAAAATCAGATAGATTTATAAAAATTTTTTAAATGTTGATAATTTTATTATCTTTAAAATAAAATTGTAAATAAATAATTAAACACTAATATTTTTTTAAAAAAAGTAACTGATGACTAGAGAAATTTGTCAGAAATTCAATATACAATACAATATATTTTCTTTGAACATGAACTTACTTGTTATAACAGTAAATATTATTTATTATTTTTTTTAAATATTGTTACTTCATTGAAATATAAAATAAGTTATGCTTTTATTAATTTTTAAATTCTTTGGGCGGTGAAATAATAAGCGTGTAAAATTTTGATTCAAAATTAAAAAAATCATAAATACCAGTTTTTGTTATCAATTTTTTTTTATTTCATTTAAAAACTAGAGAATTAGTTTTTAAATTTAATAAATAGTTTTATATTCTGTTGCATATATTAAAAAAATAGAATTACTCGATTAAACACCAAGTTTGTATAGCGAACAAAGAAGAGAAAGAAAGAACACGCGTATGCGTATCTGGAAAAAACGGTTGTAAAAACGGAAACGCGTTTGAAATAAAACACTGAGTACGACGAAGACAACAAACTGGCGGCTAGTTTGTGTGTGTGGGCTAGATTTGATTACATGTCAGAATGACTTGCACTTAAGACGATTTGTGAAAAGGATCAACGGATGAATGTGTAGGAAGAGACTTGATGCGTTCAATTGCAATCAACCATACTGTTGTGTGTGACGAAGGTGAGGGAACTCCGACGTACCCACTTTTTATTTAACCGCGTCCGTGTCCCCCTTGTCCCCTGCACGCACAGCAGCCAAATCTCTGCGTGTGTGTGTGTACGTGATGGGGGAGAACGAAGAACGATTTAACAGTATCTCTATAATCATTACGTCTCTGAATCATTCGTCCTGCTTTCGAACATTTGTATGTAATTTGTAGTTTTATTTTCTGAACAAAGTTTGCTTACGTTACTTATAAAAAACGTAGTTTTTTATGGGTTTCATTGATTTATATAAATAAAAAAATATCCTGTGTTATTATTGTATTTTGTCTTAAAAAATCCACACATAGATATATAAAGTGTTAATTGCTGACATAAATTAAACAATATTAGAATTATATTGTTATAGCAATAACTTCATTGTAAAGCATAGAAAATTAAGATTAAATTTAATGGAACACATTTTGTCGTGAAGTCGTAAACATGTAGCAAGACATCACACTAATGAAATATAGTTTCCAATTTCCATTTTACTCTACTGTTACCACCAATAAAAGTTTACGTGTTATACACTTGTAAATGTGTCAGTATATGATGTTTATGTTTGTATTATATATATATATATATATATATATATATATATATATATATATATAAAATTTCTTTAGTAAATATTTTTAATCCCAATATGACATTATTTTACCATAATTTTATAACAAAAAATAATAATATTGAATAAATAATTTTGACAAAAAATAATTATAAGAAAATATTAAAGCAGACAGATAAGGTATATTTCAATTTAAAGATAAATATTGTAATGTTTTTAATTCAGTCTAAATTCAATACTAATATTAATTATAAAAATACATATATGTAAAAATATTCTACAAATAAACAAAAAATAACAACTAGTGTGAATAATAAAAAATACAATTATTATATGAAATATTGATAAATAATAACAAATAAATTAAGAAATAATACATATTATTTCAAATTTTGAACATTTTATTTAAAATTATCTCAATAATTCAATTTGTGATTTTTTATTATTTTTATTTAATTTTTGTAAAAATGAACTGATTTATTATCTTTTTGTTTTTTTCTTTTCCTAATAGTCTATTCACTAAATAAAAATTACTAAAATTTTCACATATCAGAAATATACTTTAAATAAAATTGATTATATATACTTGGTTAATATACACGTACATATGCATCTCTCTCTTTCTTTCTCTCTCTATATATATATATATATATATATATATATATATATATATATATATATATATATATATATATATATATATTTTTGATGATGGTAAGAATATTATTCAATAAATGTTTATTGTTAAAAAATAGCTTAATTATTTGTATAAGGTAAAATTAAACTGTTTTCAAATTAACTGTTTTTAAATTAAATTTAAAACTATCTTCTTATCTACAAGATGTATAGACCTCTTTTAGATATTTATTATTAAATCCATTTCATCTGATTAAAAACTTGTTTTATCTTCATATTCCTTTTAAAAGTCAAATCTCATCACAAAGTAAATTATTTAAAAATCGTACATAAACAGTAAATCAAAAAACTAATTAGAATATATTCTTAATTAATTATTAAAACATTTTTTATAATTACGTAATTTTATGAAAGATGTGTATATATATATATATATATATATATATATATATATATATATATATATATATATATATATATCAGATTTATTAATAATTATTTTTTTGTTACAGGTAAGCAAATATTTGGATAAACTATTTTACATATAAAAATTATCACTCATTTTCTTTAATACTGGTAAGTCTTTGAACTACAAAACTCAAGTATGTAAAATAATATATTTATAGACATAATACTGATAACGTTTTTATTATATATATATATATATATATATATATATATATATATATATAATGTGTGTGTGTGTGTTTTGGTATGTACACTTATGTGTATGAATGTTAATACATAGTCTTTTGAAACCTAAAATAAATACTCATTATAAAATCCTATAAAGCTTACCGATTTGTCGTATTAAACTACCCTCATTTTAATGTCACAGTTTGTAAGCCTCATATACTAAGCTTGATAACTTCAATCTAAACCTTGACAATATCTATTTTATATATATATATATATATATATATATATATATATAAATGTATATATGTAAAAAACACATGTAGTTATTCGAATTATTTCTTAAATTACATAACTAAAGAATAATACACGTTTGGAATACCACCTATAGAGTCAACATAAAACATTATACGTATGCATATAAGTAAATGCATACTAAGTATTTCCTAGAAGAGTCTAAATATATCATGTTATGTAAATTATAACGACAATCTATAAATCAAAAGTTTTACTAGCACATAAGAGATGCATAAAACTGTATGACGAGTTAATTTTGTTCGCAAATAACATTTTAAACGAACTGTGAAGAACGTCTATTCCGGCCTCGTATGACATGTTTATAGTAATGTCTATTTTTCGAAATGTGAAATTTGTAGTATGTCTACTGTACTTTATATATAAATTTTTTTATGACTGAATCGAGTCGTATACAAGTTTTACGAACAATGAATACATATTTTAGTTATGTTTCCATGTAGTAAATAAATTCAGTTCGCTATAACATAATTGCAATTCATGTATGTTTTTTCGTTGACGAAATTGTGATTTTAAAGTTTATATGTTATCCACTAGACTGTAAATATGATTAAAATGCTAAAAAAGTAACATTTTATGAAATGTTCCTTTGATAGTCTTTGCACGGAATTTAAGTACGGAAAAGCATGTTAATATATATTTAATAATAAATGTAACAAAAATAAATTTTGCCGTGCATTTTATTAAATTAATAAGTTTAAATATCTCGTCACAGTAAATTAAATCATGTACTTTTTATAAGAGATTAAACTGAAAAAATACTTGTTTACATCTTTAAAATTTAATATAATTCTTTTTTTAGTTTGTAAACATTCAATAATTCATCACCTATTTATGAACATTTATAAATTTAGAAATAATTTGGAATTAGGTAATTTATTATTAAATACTAGAATATTATTATTGTGTGTGTATATATATATATATATATATATATATATATATATATATATATATATATATATATATATTCCCTAGTAACTTCATTTTTTATTTTACTAAATGTACATAAATATTTTTTTAACAAAACTAGACATTACTTATAATATAAATTATTAATTATTCAAAATAATCACTTTTTCTTAAATGACGATTTTTATTTTAAATTCAAATCTGTCATAATAGAAAAATAATTTTCATTTTTTGATTGATTTTTTTTTAAAAAAATATGATAAATATTATTGAAACTAAGTTATAAATATGATTCACACTTGTGACACATTAACAACTTAGTGTTGTAATGAACTCTTTTGAATATAAAATTATAATAAAAATCAAGATATTTAAAATAATTCAAATCATATTATTTTACTTTTCATTTACTTAAAATTAGTTATTAACGAGTTCATTTTATAATAAAATAAATATTGCTAATTTCTTTTTTCTTAAATATTAAAAATAATTTTGTTTCAGTTACTTTAGTGTCGTGAATAGTATTTAATAATTTTACTAAAGATACCATCAAAGCAAATTTTATTATATATGAATATGTGAATTTTAAAGGATAAAACAATTTTTTCCCAAGTCACGAAATATAAATGCAAATATTAAAAAAATACCAATCAACACAATTATCTTTATATAAATTATAAACACACTACTTTAAGTTTTCATTTTTTTATTTTCTCAATTAATATAAATGATAATTAATACTCTATCTAAAACTCAGTAATATATATGTGTGTGTGTGTGTGTGTGTGTATGTATGCATAAACTACCCAAGCAAATTTACTAAATTATTATTAAATTAATATTTGTGTTCTAAGTGCAGCATTAAATATTTAAAAAAGTAGGTTTAGCCCTTGGCAAACATAAATTTGATGTAATATGCATAGACAGATAAATAGATATAAACAGATTTAAATAAAATAAATTACTGATAGCCACATTTTAACGTACCGTCTCTCACAGCAGCCATAAAAAACAAATCTATCTTTCTTTCCGCACTTCGCACATCTGTCACTGTGCAAATAGCGCCGATGACATTTCGATAATTGGTTCTTGTAAACGCGTGTATGAAACTTTCGAACCACGGACCAATCATTCAAGCAGATTTTAAATCTCTCCCCTTGACTATTTCTACACGTGCGTGTGTGTAGTGGGTAACCCATCAGTGGTACTATTTTACCCCCAATAATACATATATGTATAAATTTGGCTGTGTGTATTTTATATATATATATATATATATATATATATATATATATATATATATATATATATATATATATATATACAAACATTTTCAATAGTCACGAAATTATATATCTCCCTTATATACCAATTGGATAAAAATTCTGATTGGTATTCACACTTTTACAAGTTTTTCTATGATTGTGTGTATATATGTTTATATATATATATATATATATATATATATATATATATATATATATATATATATATATATATATATATATATAGTATATATATATATATATATATATATATATATATTAATTAATTAATTTATAAATAAATAAATTTATCATACTCATTATATATATATATATATATATATATATATATATATATATATATATATATATGAGGGTCATTTGATAAGTATGGTAAAAAAGTAAGAAAAAATAAATTGAAAAATTTAATTAAATTAATTAAAATTTAAAAAATAAATAAATTTATCATACTTATCAAAAGATCCGTGTATATATATATATAAATAATCATAGTAAAATTAATGGTGATTGAGTTTTATATCAGATATATTTTTTAAGTTAATGATTTTTGTTATTCGAGACCTTGTTATCGTATTAGTTTGTTTACATTGAAATAAATGTTTATAATAATTAATTTATTTTATAATATATCAAATAGATTTCCTTCATATACATATTTATGATCATATTTAAATTTCGTATGATATTTTAAGAACTAAAAAAATTTTACAATATTTTTTATTAATATACCATACATAGCCTCATCCAAATGTAACTCCTAGATGTGTGTTTTATTAAAAAGAAACAAGTGTATAGGGTAGTGTATAAGGAAACAAGTGTATCAATTCTTTTTAATAAAACACAAATCTAGGCGTCACATTTGGATGAGCCTATATATAATAGATAACATGTAAATTTGTTAAATAAGTACATTTATAAGTAATAATAAATTAAAATAAATGAAATACCTGTTTAAGGTATATATTTTTAAAATTGTTTATACTTGTATACACAACTCTCAATTTTTATTTATAAATATCATCATCATATCAGCTTATATCAGTTTATTATTGGGTAAAAGCTTCACTGAATTACCATTTACACTAATATTGGTTATATTCACCACGCTGACCGGTCATGTATATGTATATATATACATATATATATATATATATATATATATATATATATATATATAAATAATTAGCCTTCATTTATCTATTATTGAATAAAAGCTTCTCCAAAACTACAATTCGAACAATCAAGTTTTTCTCTTCTATCCCATTAGAAGAGTGTGAATATGATTATATATATATATATATATATATATATATATATATATATATATATATATATATATATATGGGGTATGTATGTATGAATGTGTATATATATGTGATCATAATAAATGTAAATAATAAAATCTGCTAGGTACTAAACAGATATTTAGAAATTATAAATTGAATATAGTACCTAAAGAATGGTTATCAAATGCAAAATTGAGGCATTAAAAATAAGAATATAATTACATATTTACTTTTATGTTATTTGGTGTTTTAATTTCATAATGTAGAAATTAATACAAAATTATTATCTTACCTACTACAGGTTATTTTATTTTGACTGCAACTGCAACAAAAAAAAATATTATTAAATAACTTATAAGTAAATATTTATTTAATTATTATAATTGATATAATTACTTACATATATCTTAACTTATATCTTATGCGTATATATACGTGTGTGTATATATATATATATATATATATATATATATATATATATATATATATATATATATATATATATATATTATATATTGTATGCTTTTATACGATATTAAAAAATATGATCTCAGAAAACAATTTAATTAAGTAGTGTTGTTAATTGCATAATTTTTAAATATTTAACACATTTAGATAAGGAAAATAATAGAGAATTGTTTACTTTTGTAATAAAATAATATTTTATTACAATTAAGTTCTCATACGCTTATGAAATAATCTGTTAATTATAAGATTAAATGTCTTGTTAGCATAAGAATAATTTGAAAATTGTTTCATAGCACGAATATGACTACTTTTTAGAATAATGGATGAATAAGCAACGACATGTCTCACAAATTAAAAAAGTGTAGTATTTATGAAGTATTTTATTTGGCGTATTGAGTGGGAGATGATATTAGATAAAATTTTAATTTATTAACGCAATACTGGAAAGTTATTAAATTGTATTCTTATAAATTATAAAATTAATTGTAACAGAATATTTTTTATTTTATTATATTATTGATAGTATTTTTATTTAGAGAATTTAATGTTTATGGGGATTTATTCTTCTTGTTTTTGTTGACATTTTATTATACTAATAAATATTATATGAGCAATGAACAAAATTCTATCATTGGAATTATTCTTATTTCTGTTTTAAATTAACTACTTTACACATAATCTAAAATACTTTTTAGAATTTTAAAAATTTCAAAAACATTTTTTGACCTTTCATAAATAAATAAATTTATGTACTCACATATGTTGAAATATTTCTATTTGTAATAATTACAATTTAATATTATAATTATTTCTTACGTTGAAATAATAAATTCCATGGAAAAGTACGTCGTGTACCATTTATGTAAAACCACTTTAAGATAAATCCGACATGTTAAAATGAAAAACGAACACTACTAGTGTTGTTCCCGCACGATTTCAAAACGGGAGAACGCAATGTACAATCACAATCACATATCTAAATAGACATCATTATCTGCTTCCCGCCATATTCATTCGACACATCGCTCACAATCAACCGAAAACGCACGTGAAATAAGCGTCAAATTCGTATAAACCGCCACGCATGACTACCAACCTACAACGCTTACACACTGTGTGCAAAGCTCACTTGATCCCAACACATATATATGTGTATATCGGCGTTCGATTCCAGTACCCCCCAATCTTTTGGCGCGGTTTCGTCATATCATTTTATACAGAACATATGAGATAGATAGAGGGCCGTCAGCGTTTCGCGTTTTAGATGAGTACGCGACGGAGAGGGGCAGAACACAACGCGATCATTTCTATATATGTGTCTTTTATGCTCGCCATATCCACTTTTTTCTTATGGTTAGGTCGATTGGACGTCATAACATGCGCGAATTAAAAATGGCGGGAAATGAATTTAGTAAACTTAACGCGTTGTGTATGTTGTTTTGAATGTTTTTGAAATTTATAGAGCGTTTCTATACGTATACATTATTAACAAACAATAATATTTTATTAGAATTTTAACACAGTATGAAAAGAACACTACGTTCTAATATTTATTACTTTATTTTAAAACAAAACTTTATTATTAAACATATTTTTGAGTTATAAATATCTTTTTGCTTTTTCATATTATATTCATGTGTTAAATACAAGAAAAAATTTTTTTTTAGATATACATTTTTCTAATAATTTCAATTTACAACTTTAACACATACTAATTTACAAATTATGATCAACCGATTTATCTCTTTTGTGAATTACCCATCAAAATGTTATTTTTTTGATTTCTAAATATATTAACTGTCTAACTACTAAATATATATTTTTCAGATAATAGTAATATTGTCATAAATAAATTTCATACGAGTTTATAACATTTGATTTTTTGAAAAAGACAACTTTGTATAAAATAAAATTATAATCGTATTAACATAATTTGTGTTCTTTTTATATCAACATCTATAAATTCATGTTTATTTTAAAAAGGTTATATGCAGCTATCATATTTACTTATTGCAAAATGAGTTCAAAAATTTCATGTGACATTATACACATGAAGGATAAAATTAAAATCACTTCTGATATACATATTTATTTATAAAAAATAACTCATTGCGAAACAGTTGTTTGATAAAAAACATTTTTATGCAATTACTTAAAAATCCACTTTATTATTTTTAACTGTCATGGCACAATAATGAGTTAATATGGCCATTTGTATTATTATTTTGTATTAAAAAATATGTTTCGTTTCAAAATGAATCATTCTGCAAAATACTTTTTAATTGATTATTATTCACTTTGACTCTCTTGTGTGAATTTTGACAGCCTTACTATCAATTTTTTGAGCACAAATACTAAAAGGAACATTTTATGCTTACTGTGTTTGAAAAAATCAAAATATTTCACGCCAAATTGTCATAGATACTATTAGAAAGTAATTATAGAATATTTTGATAAAATATTATTTGAGATGATGATTAATTTGTAAATGTTAACTTAACCACAATACCAAATTTTAATTACAAAACTGCTTTTTTTATTAAATTTATATATAATTTTTATGTTGAGTTATAAATTTTATTCTAAAATGTTCTATATACAATTAATTTTTGATTAAATCTAATAAAATCAAAACAGAAAATCGTTTTAAATTGATAAAATAATGTATTAAAATTTCAAAATAATTCATATTAATTTTGGAAAATATTTTTTATGTTTTAATTTATACTTTTTAATATAATCTTTCAATAATTTAATTTTGTTACACAAATTTATATATATATATATATATATATATATATATATATATATATATAAACATTTGTCAAAAATTGAACTATTTAAACTTCAAAGCAGAAAATAAACGACTGAAGTATATATGTTCAATGTGACTTTATTTATCACTAATAATATAATAACTACTGTTCTCTGAAAGACATATAATTATGTTTTAATAACTTTATCCCATTGCAACTAATTATATTAATTATTGAAAGTAATATTTTTCATTTAGTAATTATTTATTTATAATAATTTAATGAATATTATATATATATATATATATATATATATATATATATATATATATAAACTTTTACATAATTACTGCAACTATAAAATTAAAATTTAAATAAATGTATGCAAAAATGAACGCAAGGTTACTTTATATGATAAACTATTCTGATAAACTTTGTAATTTATCAGATACTGAATTTAAAAAGTGATATTTTTATAAAGAAAATAATATTAATGCTCTAATTTATTTATTGTAAAAAAGAACTTCATTTCTCTTAATTACATTTAATATATTAGAAAAGAGTATTTTTCAGTGAACATTGCGTGTTTAGTTCTTCATTTCGCTGAATATAAAGAATAAATATTGTTCATGCAATGATCAATGCAGAGGATATAAAAGTAAATAAATCGGATTGAATACAAGTATGGATCGAATTCTAATTAAATCCATAATGTGTTCAACAAATATTATGAAACATTTGCAAAGAAAACCTTGACACATGACAACACCCAACATCAAAAACGTGTGACATTGGCATTGAATTAAAATGACCTAATATATTTTTAACGCATTACACATACACATTAGTCAAAGATATTCGTGTTTTAATGTCATTCGAAAACAGAAATGAATAACCAGTGTCGATGGCATCTTCGTTACTATTTTATGTTTTGTTCAGTTCAATAGTGAAGCTCGTTTGGGGATTTTTATTATATGAAATTCGTTGTTCGGTGTTGTTGGAAGCAACATCTACATCGTTTCAATATCGTCCGTTCGTATGATGCTGTCACGTTTCAAATCGCATCACGTGACACGATATGTATAACCGTCGCTGGTTTTTTTATACATATTTTTGTTTCGTATCGTTTTGTCTTTGTTTTAAGGCGCGTAAGAATTACACTCAAGGTCATCGTGACAACGCACAGCATCCAGTACATAAATCTCGTATACAATTTTTCTGTTGTGTTTGTGTGAATGTATGCGTATGTTGATTCGATTCTATCTTATGCGTCTTCTATGTGTATTATTATGGATGTGTATAAATAGCATCTACGAAAACAGGTCAATTTCAATCGTTCTATTTGATCTACTAGATCGAGAACTATTCATATTTTCTTTTAAGAAGTCAACCTAACTGAATTATAACAAATATTTTTTTTAAAATAATAGATTATTAAATATAAAATTAAATTAATTACCAAATCATACATCTGTATGAAAATAGAAATATAAAAATAGTTTAAATTGTTAATTCGATTCCTACCAAAATTTTACAACAAAAATTCAATTAAGTTACAAATTTTAAAACCACGTACATTATATCGTAGTACATATATATATAAATATATATATATAATCTATTTTCTCTAAGTCGAATAATTTAACTGCTAGCGACATTTATTCAAGATACAGAAAATTTCATTTTTACAGCTTAATCTTGTTTAATGAATTCAGTTTTAAATAAGTACATATACAAAAGTAACATACATATATTAAATATTTTTTTCAAACTATGTACATTGAATAGTACAAATAATTTTGCACAAAATAGATTACAGATAATTTTTGTAAGCCATGTAAAAAAGATTGGCTAACAAAAATACAATTATTTTAGTTACATTTCAAATCTCTTCAAAAATTTAAACATAGAAATTATTTTAAAAAATTAAACTAAACCTATTTATTATATTCTATGTATCACAAATAGTATTTAATGCCTTTTTACAAAATGAGTGTAACAATAGATGAATAAAATAAAACAGTTATTAAATTAGTTTGGATATTGTGAAAATTAAAAAAAAAATTTAAAGTGGCAACCACTTTTTTCCAAAGTATCTTTTTTTGTAATTTCTTAGAAATAAAAAACAGAAATTTATTCATCAACTGAAAATAAAATATTTAATAATATAATAACAATTTTAATTCTATAAAATGTGTAATAAAAATTATTCGTTTATTTCTCTTCGTTAAATTATATGGATAGATAAAAAGATTTCTTTTAACAATCATTCCAATATCACAAAATATTAAGTATTTAATAATCTTTTTATGCATTTCGATGCTCATTCCATCATCGTCAGAATCAAAATATTTCTTTTGAAATAATTTTCGTCTTATATTTATTATAAATGGAATTAATACAGTTGTTTTTTATAGGGTAATTAAAAAATATTTAATTGTAAAAATAAGTAAAAAAATTAATACATTTCAAAAAAAGTCAAGAAATATTGTCAATTACGAAATTATGCCCATGACTCATGCTACGATTATCAGATACGTTTGAGATTTAAATTTTGTGTATATTTTATATTGAATTATTATAAATTAAACTATTAATTTGTATAAGGTACGATTTATATCAAAAATTAGAATATAAAATTGATTTTTTACCATATTTGAACATGTTCATGTGTTTACTGACACTGGTGTTTTTTTCTTTTTAAAAAGTAAAAAATTAAAATTAAAAAAATAAGGGATTTTAAATTTATAAATTACTAAAGTTAATAGTCCGAGATTATTTAAGTTAACGAAATTAATTATGCATAAAATATAGAAAAAATATTATACAATAATTTTAAAAACGTATTCTTGTGTTGGTTTGTTTTTAATTTAAAATTAGTGCAATTATTTTATTAAATTATTCAATTAATAATTCAATAATATATTATTGAGTTATTTATTTATTTTACATGTCTTCAACTGATCAATTAATTGAAATTACTACTCACTAGTTCAATTATTTAAATATTTAATATACAATATTTTTAAATACTTGTGTACAATTCCTTATTAGTTCTTATCAAATACGAGCAAAGTACAACAAACTATTGATATGGGCAAAGAAGACATTTTGAAATGCATACACTGATATATGTATGTACATATTATACTATAAATATTATTGAAGGTATTTAAAGTTTATTTACTGATAATAGTGAATAAATATTAATTTTAAATTAATTAATATAACTGTAAGTCAATTGAATTTTTCAATAAATGAATGTTCCTGTTAATGTTCTGTTTACAAATACAAATTAGTTTATAATTCGTGTCGACTCATCGTATCATTACCAAGTCTGATGATAACCTTTTGAAATAATAATACGAATAATGAACCAAACAATTTCATCTCTGATTTATTATATTTAATCCATTAATTAATTTTTTACTGCGTACTGGTTCATGTCAATAAAACAGAACCAAGACAATCTGTATAGTCTTTGAAAAATAAAAGAGTTGTGTATATTGTAAAGAAGTCGTCGAGCTCATTCGATTATATGAAATACTCGGTAAAGCATATGGAGCTCGCGTGAAATGTAACCCACATGTGTGTCATATGGCGAACAGACGAAACGCGTGTGTATATCTCTGTGTGATAGTCGGTTGGCCAAGCCTGGACCAGTTTATCTTTCACTATACACACCGCTCACGAACTTTTTTCATTTCAGAAAGAAACATTGACACATCGGTTCCATGAACTGATGTAATTTCAGTAAAAAGAACGTCTCATCATCTCATCTGATGTTTTTTTCTTTCATTTCATTTTGACTGCGGTATTTAGAAAAAAAAACTCTTATTTATTGAATTACTGATTGGCTAGAATTTATGTTTCGCAGAAAATTAATAGAAAAATACAAAAGTGTTTAATTAAAATTTTGTATTTAATTAACCTCTTAAGAACGATGTTATTTCTTCCGTAGTCGACACCTGTTGTAATTTCTTAAGATATTTGAATTGTTTAAAACAACATTTTATTTACAACATTCATAATTTATTACCCTTCATTTAAATATGAAACTAAAGGTTCAGTAAACATTGTTAGACTGAAAGACAATCAGTTTTAATTTACATATGTAACAAAAATACTTTTTTTTATAACGGTTCAAAGTATTATACTTAACGAAACCTGGGCGTGTACATACAAGCCAAAATCGAATTCTTGGTATTTCTCTTCTGTACACTTCATATATTATATTCATAGACTTTCATATACTTTATATATTTATACGCCGACTCAGTTTTTTTCTCCAAGGATGTATTTCAGACAGCAGTCTGAACATGTTTTAGATTTAATCAATTTAACACTTTGAATTTCTGAGTTAAAAAAATAAGATTTTGATTACACCAGAAAATGTTGATAAAATATTGCAGAAAATATTAAAATTATTAACAAAAAAAATCATATAGTATTACAACATTTTTATTGATGTAATAATGACAAAACGTGTCTATAATAATTCATGTAATATCTAAAAATTAAAAAAATACTTCACTAGTAAAAATTTCATTTGGAAAATGTTCAAAACTAAAAATTATTAAAATCTAATTTGGTATATTAATAAACAATAACTTAAGATAGAACAACTATAATGTTGTTTAAAATGAAATCTGGATATAATTTAAATAATTTTCATAATAAATTGATGAAATTTTTTAAATGACAAATTTAAAAATATAATTATAATAAATTGTAAAAATAAGAGAAAAATCGTTTGGAAATATAAAAATTAACTATTTTTAAAATTGTACACTGGTGTTGTTTTAAATAAACTAAAATATTTTGTTAAATAAATCATTTTTTCTCAAAAAAGAATGACTTATTTCTGGAATTAAACAACAGACAAAAATACTGAATCCAATATATTTTTCTGTTATATTTGGGTACAACTGATTTAATATCATTTATTGCAATTAAATATTTTGTATATATAAATAATATTCGATTGTATTATAAATTAAAATTTTAGAAATAGTGATAATCCATTTATTTATTGTGATATAATGTTGATTTTTTTTGTATTTCCCAAAATATTTTTTAAGTGAGTGATTGGATCTTATCAAGTTAACTATAATAAAACAATCAATAAATTATTAACTTTCATTAAATTAAATTTAATTACATTTACATATACATATATATATATATATATATATATATATATATATATATATATATAAATGAAATTGACATTCTACGAATATGTGAAATTCTGTGTTCACGTATGAGTTCATGTACGTACATATTTTTACAGACGGTCGAAAAAAGTACAAGATCAGATATCAATTCAATGTCATATATAAACTAACAAATGTATTGACTCAATGAACAAATTTACACCTACAACATTCACAAACATGTTTAATAAAAAAAAGGAACATATGGCAGTAATTTTTTTATCGATACAGTTGTCAGCTTCTGTGCATATACATATATTGTTTAGAATACAATTCCACTGACTCAATGTAAATATTGATTCAAATCTTTCTTTATGTTGTTATTCAAATTAAGATATCAATATACCCGGGTGCAAAATTGAATAATCAATTCTCAGATGAAGGAATGACAGCTACTACACGCTAGAATTAATAAAATGTAAGATCTTGCATACATACATTCACAGCGCATATATATATATATATATATATATATATATATATATATATATATATATATATATATATCACATTGGATAGAAACATTTAATTGTGTGACCAAGAGAATGTTCGATAAGGTTGACCTAAATGTAGTGAAAACTAGAAACTAGTTACATTCAAAATAAAACAATCAAAATAAATAGAGATATGCATTTATATTATTTATAAGGAAGCAGAAAATGTGTTCAATATACATGAACTTCTATAGAAAATATGATTTTATAACAATAAAAAAAAAATACATAATTATAAACCTAACATCAACGATCAGTCAATTATTATATGGTTTTAATGATTGAAAAATATATTTATAATTTATTATATTATATCTTCTGACTACTAAAAAATCGTTTCCTGTATTATAGTTCTACCATAGATCATTATTAACAGTTAAACCATTATAATCTGTCATCATCTATTAGTATAAAAAAATAAAGAAATCGATGACTATTTTCTATCTTTATTGACTTCTCATTTTGATATAATTGTTTAAAATTAAATACATGTTTGAAATCGCATTGTGTATTTGTATATTAATTCTAATAAACAAATACATTTGATAGTATATTTTTTTACATAATAATTAGAATTTCGAATACCAGAAACGAATTATTCATATTTAATTCATAGAAAAAAAAGAAATTAAAAATGTAAATAAACATTCAAATTACGTATTTGATAATAATTTAATAAAATGTTCATTATTTTGAGAAAACTTCTCGAATTTATTAATGCAATTTTAAATATTGTAAATAAATTCTAATTTGCTCAAAAATAAACTTTTTTTTTGATACACATAATATTGTTAAAACGATTCAGTTATTAGGAATTTGGAGAATAATTAAATATTTCATGTATTCGTTATAATAAAATTATATTATACTACATTACTTCAAATAATAAAAATAATTATTTTACCTCTAGAAAATCTAATTATAATAAGAATAAAAATGTAATTTTTAACTAATTTGGTTTATTTTTAAATTAAATTTTATTTCTTAATTATATTATTTAATTATAAAATATAGAATGTCTTAAAAAATAAACATATTTATTGCTATTATTTTATTGATTTTGTCACATATTTATATTAAGTATGTCCTAAACTGTAAAAATTGTAGATCAATAAGTATATAATTAACATGTAGTAGTCTAAAATTAGATCGAACATTACTAAGAAATTAAATATTCATTAGATATTTTTTAATTTTAGAATTTTTTTTCTATATTTTGTGATTATTTAATGTTACTGTTGACTTACTTATAAATTAATCAAGCATATCGAATAAAACCGCAAATTATTTGTTTACATCCAAAAACTATTTTATTCCACATTATTGAATTAAGATCCAATGTGTTGTAAATGTTTGTATTTGTATATATTTGTTTGTCTGTCTGTATGTATGTGTATATATATAAGATTGAAAATTTTAGAGATCAATATTTTAAAAATGTTTTCAATCAAGTAATCTTCTCTTTTACTTAATTGATATATGTTTGTACATTCAAAATCATTTTCCCTTATAACAGAATCACACACACACACACACACACACACACACACACACACATATATATATATATATATATATATATATATATATATTTTATTACTGTTTAACCTAATTAAAATTCTAATAATCAAAATTGTATGTCAAAACACTAAATTAGATCTTTTTATTTGTAATTCCAAAAAATATTTCATATTCTTATTACTAAAATATAACGAAGAGAATATATATTATTCAGTTTTTTAATTTTACATTTAATTAACAATATTTACATTACGTACCCTGTCTAAAAATTTCAGTTTATAATTATTTGAATAATGTACTGCACGTTGTATTAGTTTATATGCATGCTTAGACGTGTTTAGAAAATCTTAATATATTAAGCAGACCAGTATTAAAAATAAATTATTACTTCTATATCTGTGAATAAAAATTGATACTATTAAAATATAAGAAGTGGTTGAATAAAATTGAATTCATATTAAATATATATATATATATATATATATATATATATATATATATATATCTACAATTGGTGATTATTAAATGACATATTTCGAAAAGATTCAATAAATAAGTTACAAAAACTAAATTATGTAATTGAATAAAGTTTCATTTGAAAAAAAGTATATGTACTAACATAAAATATTCAAATGTAAATATAGACGTTTAGCGCGTTAAATATTAATAAAATAAATAGTTTACGAAAACCTCTGTCATGTAAATACGTATGTGTGTTTATATATATATATATATATATATATATATATATATATATATATATATATATATATATACATACATACATACAGTAAAAACAATTCAACTTTAAGAATAAGTTAATTTTCCATCTATTAAAAAAATATATATAATATGAAAAACCATTTAAAAATTCAAAGAAGTTTAAAAAAATCATAACTTTTCTTTAGCACGCATATATATATATATATTTTAATTCATACAGTCTATTTTACGTGTAGAAAAGTTGACGTTTAAGTGGAAAATAATTTTCTACAAGACCATAATTGTATATTTACGTCAAAGTTTATCGTTTATATAATGCATATTCGAACGATGTACAACGGTAAGGTTTATTTTCTCTCGTTTACGTTTCGTATTGGACCTTATACATTTCGTATTTTAAGATTATAAATTATCCTGAAATTTCCGGTGACGAACTTTGCTGCGTGTTGTCAACTGTGAGCTATAAATATATCTGTTTGACGTTTTCGTTAATAATTGATCAAAAATGATATGTTATACAATTATAGTTTCGATTTTGATACACTACTAAATTTTATACTTTTCAATATGTACAATTACACACACACACACACACACACACACACACACACACACACACACACATATATATATATATATATATATTTATTTATTTATATATTTCTTATATATTTTATTATTAACATTTTATAGATGTATAAAAATTAAAAAAAAAACATCAAGTATATATGTTATCTAAAAATAAAAATATACCAAGATTCAAATTTAAACACAAAACTTACAAATGAAACTCAACGATTTTTTTTTTATATAATTTGAATCTCAGTTCTTTGATAGTAAAATTTAATTAAATTATTTAATTTGTCCTTTTTAAGAACGTGTAGTAAAAAGTTATATATTGAAATAACGTTTAACCTTAAGACTTATTTTTATTTATATTCTTCTACGTTTTTCTAATTAAAGTGTTACAAACAATATAATGACAAAATTTCAAACAGTATATAAATTAAAAATAAATGGTGCAGAACATCCATATATTTCTTAAAATAACATTGTCTACTTTTAGGTTAAAAAAAACTAATTCTTAAAATTAACACTTCATTTAACTTTTGAAGAAATATCGAATGAAACAATATAAACAAAAATTTTAATTAACTAAATATATTCGTAATTTCTTTTTTATTTTTAAATAATATTTACATCAACAAGTCATCATTTCCAAAACTGATTATGCTTGATAATTAGATGTTTTTATTCACCAAGAATCAATAGACGAAACATAATTTATCAAACTGTGTGCAAAAACTTGATTTACTCAGCATAAAATACACTAATCAACTTGCAGTACTTTTTATATGACATAAGTGAATAAAAATAAAACTGAAAATACAACTTTATGATAATTAGATACAATCAATTCATTTTATATGTGAGAAATACAATCAAAAATGTCAGCTGTTACGTTTGTGCACATTTTTAAAACTGACAATAAATGTCATGCTGAAAAAATTGAACTTTATTGTCTCTGTTTCTCCCCATATATACATATATTCTCTTAATTATACAAGAATATAATTTGGTGTCATTTTGTTAAATTTATAACCAATTTTATTACATATATATGATTTATGTTTAACTATAAAATGGAAGAAAACATGAAAATCAACATTTAAAAAATATGTTAATTTGTATACTATTGTATGTTTACATACATACAAATTATATATATATATATATATATATATAATGTATATGTATAGTTAGAATATTTAATATTTTTTTTAAATAGATAACTAATATAAACTATTTATTTACTCAGTACTTGAAATCAATAAAAAAAGTCATATTATTTTTTTAGTGAGTGCATTATATATATATATATATATATATATATATATATATATATATATATATATATATAGATTTGTGTTTTATTAAAAAGAAACATGTTTATAGGGTGGTGTATTTGAAAACGTGTATAGTTTCTTTTTAATAAAACACAAATCTAGGCGTCACATTTGGATGATCCTGTAAATATGTTAACATTTT
Source organism: Neoneuromus ignobilis (assembly GCA_029203775.1). Taxonomy (NCBI): domain Eukaryota; kingdom Metazoa; phylum Arthropoda; class Insecta; order Megaloptera; family Corydalidae; genus Neoneuromus; species Neoneuromus ignobilis. Next base: position 31,405,171 of record CP092089.1, read on the forward strand.
TTTAAATTATTTTTTATAACAAAACACATTACATAATCATGCAAACAATAATTTTCAATAAGTCAAAAAACATTATTTCGTTTTTAACAAAATATTTCAATATTTAGTTTGTTTATTCATTTCTTTTGCATCTTAAGAATAGACAAATGATTATTTCTCAGTATACCTAATTAATTTATATTAAATGAATAACAACTATGAAAAGTATGTGGCAGTAATATGTGGTTATAAAAATAAAAAATAATAATTACTGTATAAAAGGAAATACTTCAAATTTTATTGATTGAGATTAAAAAAGTTGCTTTCATTATATCTAATTTGAAGTTATAAACTAGATATATGCATATTTAAAATACTGTTTTTAATTTATTATTTAAAAAAAAATGTGTAGACACAAGTATATATATATATATATATATATATATATATAACGTACTCCTGTGTGTTTGTGTAAAAAGTATTTGTCTGTCTGCCTTTCGTGTGCACATTTATTTTTATTTTATACAAGTTCAATATAATATGGAATTACTATCATGGTTCTGTCAATGTACCAGCTGAAACGATGAACTAAAAAAGTAGATGTCATCGAAACATGTAATCCATCTTAGTCAATGCAACCCGGTCGTTCGACTCTAAAATCTAGTTTTTTCAGTCTGTACCACTAAAATCAGACACATTCACTTTACTATAAACGTACCGATATCAATAAACATATTGAATATTGTCACTGAAGGATATAAAAAGAAGAACAAAAAGTAATGTTTATTTATATATATATATATATATATATATATATATATATATATATATATGTATAAATAAAATGAAACTCGACATAATTATTGATTAACAGCAGAATAAAGTGATCAAAGTTCTTATCAGCAAGAAACATATAAAACCGAGTTATTTATAAACGCAGTGTCATCTTCAGCTGGCGTTTCTGAGATCGTAATATGACGCTTCATGGCGCTATTGTACGCTCAAATTATTATTACTCATCATAGATTTGATCTAGATTTTCAACTCATGATACACATAAAAGTCATCATGTAATTACACGTGTAATTTATTTGCATGAAAATATGCTTAGGAATTAATGATGATTACAAACATTTCTGATTAATTACTGTCTATTGTTCATTTAATTTTGTAGTAATTTTCCATTTTCTTTTGAATTTTAATACATTTGGAATCTGATATTTAAAGTTTCTGAAAATTTATAGATACTTGGTTATATAAACCATTGTATTTGAAAACAGATGAAAATATTATTTGGAAATAATATATTTTGACAATAATTAATTTATAAAACATTTTTAAAACTTCTTAATTTTAAAACATATAAGAATTATTATTTAAACAATTACTCGATAATTGATATTCACTTTCCATTTTTTATAATAACTTGATTTATAAAGAATTTTAGACATCAATTATTTTTATATTCAAAGAAATATTTTGTATATTTCGTACTATTTATGAAAAGTATTCATATGGCCGTCTCTAGTTTTATACATATATTGCACATATATGTATGTGTATACATGTGTGATATATATATATATATATATATATATATATATATATATATATATATATATATATATATACATATATACAAAGGCTGAAAGAGTTTCTTTATATATGCACTAAAAGAAAGTTCACGACATTTTCATATCGTTTCTAATATATTGATAACAACGAATGTTCAAAAGTAACGAAAAAATTGTAATCCATTTTTTCTTTTCTAAACAAAAATTTAGCATTCCATATACAATTTTATAGTCAGTTATCAACATCTGGCGTGCATGCAAAGGGGTTTTTTGTCTATAACTACCACTTATATCGACAACAGTAGGCTATATATCGCGGTTAAAAATGCCTAACATGTTTAACGTTAACCTGCATTTACTAAATTCCATTTTTCTCTTTCTGTACGACACGTTTATACACGTTTATTTCTTTCCTCTCTTTGTACATAACACGCGATACTTTATCAAATGTAAAAAGATGTATGTAAAAGAGTATTTATCACGTTAGAATTGAATTATTGCTCTATATACTTAAAGGTAAATAGATAATTGTATGTCTACAGATATTTTGACACTGCATAATACATACATACATACATATATATATATATATATATATATATATATATAAATATATATATATATATATATATATAATGAAAATTTAAAAGTGTAGAGAAATATTTATGTTCTATTTTATAATTCATTTAATGTTTTAAATTATATTTAAGTAGTTTATATTGTATCAAGGGACGAAATATGCATAAAAATAAAAGAAAATGTAATACTTGAAAAACTCCAAAATATACAAATAAATTAGCAATCGGCTAATTATGATTAATGTTAACTTTTTGATAATTTTCCAAATTTAGACTATTGACTTTCTAGAAAACTAGAAATATTAAAATGTAATTTAAAATAAATCAAAGTAATTGTGCATATATATATATATATATATATATATATATATATATATATATATATATATATATATATATATAATACATTTTATTTCTAATTTAATTTCAAAATAGAATAAAATTAAATATATTTAAAAATTAATATACTTGAGTAATTGGAAATGTCTAAAATTAATTACGAAATTTATATATTTTTGAATAATCATAAATTTAATAAACTGCACTTCTTAAGTAAAAAACATTAAAAATCTGTGCAAACAAAGTTGATGACATGAAAGTTAGGTTGATAAAATGAGAATAAAAAGTAAATTTTTATATTTTACTAATGTAAAATAAAAAACAACAATTAATGAAGACAATTAAATTTTATAGCAATTTTAATAAATATATTTAGATACGCTCGTGTGTACGTTATATATATATATATATATATATATATATATATATATATATATATATATATATATATATATATATATATATATCTATAAGTACATTACACACATGATTTAGTAATAAACCCAACCTCACTTTAGTGCACATAAATATAAATCAGTTCGGCCATAAATGCTATTTTGAATATTTTTTTAGTTTCCGTATACAAATATTTATTGCGTTAAAAACACACTCCTTCATTGTATGTGGACTGTTATATGCTTAATTAATGTTAATACTACATAATTTATATATATATATATATATATATATATATATATATATATATATATATATATATATATATATGTATGTATATATTAATTTTAAAAAGTACTCAGTGCATTGAAAAAAATATTTTGTTGATTTTTAATTATAAAAAAGTATATTACAATATGTAAAAATAATTTTCTCATTTGAAATTCATTGTAACTTTTAGTAAATATTATAATTCATTATTGCATCATTAATGTTTGCAGATTCTGAACAAAAATCAGTATAATTAATTATTAAACGGAAGATATAACTAGAAGATTTTTGTGTGTATTTTAATTTCGTCATAATTTTGACTAAAATATTTTTGTACTGACAAGAACAATAAATGTTTCCTTCATAAATCATTCATGTTTTTTCACAGTGCATGGTCATCATCTAAAATATTTTTCTTATTTTGACATTATAAACTAATATACTGCGAAGGTTTAAAAATAGACTTAAAAGTAACAATTATTAGTTATATATATATATATATATATATATATATATATATATATATATATATATATATATATAAAAATAATCAATCATTTGTTTGGTTTCCGTCTGGTCGCACATGAATAAAACACTTACCAGAGTTAGTGCTTCAGTGAGGACAGACTTGTAAAAGTGATTTATATACTGAAATATTATATATATATATATATATATATATATATATATATATATATATATATATATATAATGAATATGTAAATTCATTTCTCTGATATTAATGTCGAAATCGTACGATAAGCTATAAATTTAAAAAATCCAATATCTAAAAACTCTAATATATTTCAAAAGTACCTATGTTTCTTGTTTAGTATAAAAAAACTGTTATTTCTATAAAAATAATTAGCCTCAATATTACTTTGTTATATTTTAATTAAAATTTATTATTCTGCTCTTCAATGATTTTTATAAACACACACACACACTTATTATTAATTTATCACATTCATAAAAAATTAACTTATAACTAAAATATACTTATACCATAATTTTAATAAATGGGAATAACTTTCTCTATATTCTTGTTATATTTTATTATTTTTCTGTCGTATTTATATTATAAATTCATTGGATTTCATTTAAAAAAATATTCGAATTTATAAAAAATACTTTTAATGCTCTACTTGAATATTCGATACTAAACTAATAACTCAATGCTAAAATAATCAAGAAGAAATTTAGATAAATATTTTCCACATAATGGTATTATTACAAAACACGATACTAATATAAAAAATAGAAAATAATTCTATTATCAAACAATTTCCATAGAGAAAATATTATGATAAGAATTAAATAAATATATTGAATAAATTTGGAAAATAAAATTATAATATTTTATTTAATATTAGGACAGATCGATTAACTTTTTTTATAGAAAAGTAATATATATATATATATATATATATATATATATATATATATATATTATATACTTCATTTAATATGTGTATCATCATATCAGCTCATATCAACCCATTGCTGAGCGAAAGCTTCAATGAATTACCATTCCACTGGTATTTTGTAATTTCGTCACGTAGACCAGGAAGGTTAATATATATATATATATATATATATATATATATATATATATATATATATATATATATATATATATTGTTTTCGAAAAAATAGTTATAGTTTTTTAATACTTCCAGAAATATTCTTACGTTATATTCATTATTCTCTATACATAATTTTTTTTATTAATTTATATTTTGATATAATTTTCGTATAATAACTGTTACTTTCTCATTATATCAGTCAAAGAAATAAATGTCGAAGTCGAATAAGATTATATACTGAATCAATAAATTATTTCTATTTGCTAAAAAAAATTAAATTTGAAGTTTGTTCATGTTTGTTTATACTTTTATATATTTTATCAATGAAATAATAAAATTGAATTTTATACATATATATATATATATATATATATATATATATCTGTGTATGTATTTATGTATGTGTTATGTATATATGTATACATGGGTATATAATACTTTAATCCAAATCAAAATTAAACACAAAACCATCCTGTCTTGAAAGTTGTGGTATTGTATTTCGTTTACATATATTTTTTTTCATTCGACCTGAAGGGTTGATGTGTTTTTTCAAGAGATCAAAAAGTGAGACTGTCTAGAATGCAGGTGTATTCTGTTGTCTATGAAAAAAAGGTGTTTTTTTTAGTCAATACCCATCATAAAGAAATCTCTTATTTTTTACCTGCAACCATGGTATTCGATAAAAATGTAGAGGGGTCCACTCCAACATTTTTTCGACTATAATCATCTTAGTATTGAAACCAGGAGCGTGGAAATATATATATATATATATATATATATATATATATATATATATATATATATATAATTTAATTGATAAAGATACCAAATTTGATTTCAATAGTTTTCAAAATTATTTTTTAAACAATATTTATTTATGAAAAATATCTATATTTTTTGTTATTCATATATTTACCACAATGATTTATTTTTCATTCGGTATGTATCATTATATTATCATAAAATTCAAAATAAATAAATATTTGTATATATTTTAAAAATTTAAATGAAAAATAAGATTATTAAAACAATATTAAGTTTTGTAAAATATTTATATTCAGAAGTTTAAAACAATTAAAATATGTTAATTTTTGTACATTCTTATTGTATTTAAAATAATTTTTAAAATATTTTAAACTACCTAAATAATAGTAAGTATATTAAATCATTTTCTTATATACAAATATATTTGTTCAGAACTGTAGTTAATTCACTTAATGATTCACTTTTCCACAGCACAAGATTAAGAGAAATATATTCAATTGATGTTTCTTATTAACATAACATATTTTGATAAGCGCACCATCGTTTTTAAAGTATAACTAATTACTAAAAATTATAAAAACTTATAGTTACAAGTGAATTTTTCGTGAAAAATTACAAAAAATATTTTAAGTTTTTTTCAAAAATGTGATTTGGTTTCACTGAATTTATTTCATTTCTGATTACTTCTAGCAATGATAAGATATTTAATTATTAAAATTGTTACCAAGAATTTATAGTCATTTATGAGTCCTATTTTAATATATGAATTTGTAAAGTTATTAATAATTATTTTTATTAAATATTAAAAATAGATGTTTCATTCTCTATTATGAATATTTTAAAATTAATAAAAACATACATACATTTCTTCTCTCTCCCTACATATATATACGAGTATATATATATATATATATATATATATATATATATATATATATATATATATGTATATATATATATATATATATATATATATATATATATATATATATATATATATATAATATGGTATATATATATATATATATATATATATATATATATATATATATATATATATATGTATATATAATATATATTTCTCCTAGTTTATACGTCCCTGATGAGGTTCAGGTAGAAAAAGTTCAAGGTCGAAAAGATATATTAAAGAAAAAACAACAGATTATATGTGAATATGAGGGGTATTCGAACACAATAACAAAATCATATTAAAAAACACAGAAATAAAGAATGAAATATATTCATTACTTTAGAAAGCAAATTAATCTCTTTGAAATTAGAAACAAACATGAACATGAAGTTATATTAATTTTGATTTCCACACGTTAGATTATTTTACAAGATAGATAATTAATTAGTAGTTTAAAATATGTTATATACCAATTATTTAATACGATAAAAATGTTGCTTGAAATTAAAACGTCTACGTTTGTAATGAGTGGTAAGTTGGACGATCGAATTCCCTTCGAAGTGAAGCCTCTCAATATTAATCAGGTGTTATATGTCAATTACGTGTTAATACGACGTGTTAAAAAATTCAGTATAAATTTTAAAATTAAATTTCATAACATTTAAGATACTTTTATTTAAATTTTATACCGTAATTTTTAATATATTTCATGAGATTCCATTTTATATTTTCCAATTTTCAACAGCATATTATATATATGTTTGTATGTATATGTAAAAAATACACTCTATCTCTTAATAAATCTTGTAAAAAATCCGATCATTTAAAAAGCTCATATAATTTAAAATAATAACATTATGTTATTACACAGGTATCTACCTTAATTTCACCATCATTGCTAAGTAATTATTCTCACATTAGTAAACTGTTATAGGAATGAAATTCAATTTAATGCTAAAGTGACTTTCGACAGGAAATTAATTAATTTTCTTTAAAGTAGTTATCTAGACGAATTATTTGGTGTTGAATGAGAAAAATCTAAATTTTAAAAGACCCTTCACAAACACACATATCACTGATTGTATATAATAAATTAAAATGATATTAAGACATAATTTTGTCTATGATTTATTCATACAAGATTACAATTATATAATTTCATGGTTGAAAAATGAAGATAAACTATTATATGGAATTTCTGGAAATGAAAAATATTAGATTTTTAATATAAAATGAATGTTTTAATTACGCATGTTCATAATATATTTGGAAATCATAAAAACGAATTATTCGTATTATATTAATTTCTTAATTAAATATATATATATATATATATATATATATATATATATATATATATACACAGATATAGGTATGTATATATTTACGTATAATATGTCATTAAAACTGTTATGTTAATGAAAAAAATCATAATAAATATTCACCTGTTATTTACAATTTAAAAAATGTAAGTGTTTTTAAAATTTCAAATATTTTAACTTCCAACACAGTAACGTTTATGGCATTTATTAATTTTGAACTTAAGAACGACACGCTATTGTAATTAAATATATACATTTACATCACGATAATAACATATACAGCAAATTAAGGAGTATTGCAAAATTTATAATATACTGTTGATTTATGTTATTTGTATTGCATGAACATTTCGAATCCAATTATTTTTGTTTTGATATATAAATTAAATCAATTTCAATGATTTTTATCTTTAAGTTTAATAACATTTATACTAGATTTATTGATTAGAATAAATATACAAGTATGCAATATATAAATAAATCTCAGTAATTATTTACCTGCATAGGTAATAATTTTTATAAAAATAAATAGATTATAAAAAAGTAGTTAATAAAATTTAAACGTTAGATGAAAAAGTAATGAAAAATCATTATCTATTAAATATTGGATATTACTGCTAGAAACTAATCTAAGCTCAATAGGCTAAAAAAACTGATTACAGAATATAAATGATAAAGTAGATTGAAAAAGAAATACATAAAAATAGTTTATGTATGGTTTTATTTTCAATCAATATATTTTCTAGTATAATTAATCCATTTTTTATGATTTTATTATATATTTGACTACAATTCTATTCCAGATTTTCTCATAATTGTTTTAGTATCTTTTTAAAATGTATAATTTTTCAAATAGATTTATTCATAATGTATATATATTATCAAAAAATTGAAAAAGCTTTCTGAAAAATTTAAAATAAGTGTGTTAATATTTTTTGAATAATAAAAGTATTTTATTTTCATATATTATTTTTTTATTGCGATGTATGTGTCAAACAACTTTGAACAATATATTATTTTCCAACCACCTGTAATCATTAGGTATCATTTTATTTTATAACAAAAAACCGTATTTATATAATGTTTTTTTAATTATAGAATAATTAATTTGATTATGAAATTAATCAAACTTTGATATATGATCGTTAAAATTAACTTACGGTACCTAATTATATAAACTAATGGCATTTTATTTAATATAAAATATTGTCTTAATAAATGATTTATTGCATAAAACTAGTCGAGTTGTGAAATAGAACAAAAACTAATGTCTATATTAGACACAGTAAAATTTTAATAAAACCAATTCTTTATTCTATGAAAAAAATTAAATTACAAATAAAAATCTAGATTCAACTAGTATGATCAGAACTAAAAACTGAATTAATATGAACTTCAATAAGTAACTAGAACAAAAACGTTTTGGTATTATTAAATATTCTGAACATATGTTTGAAATAAATTGGCTTTCCAATTTAAGTTACCTCATATCTAAAAATGAACTTTTTCATGTGATAACAAAATATACAGTATTTATTTAAAGGCAATAATTTTTAATTTAAACTATTTTAAAATACATTTATCTTGTATATTTTGAATAGAAATTATTTTCTTTACACTGAATCATATATATATATATATATATATATATATATATATATATATATATATATATATATATATAATTAATAATGTTTCATTCAAATCAGCAACGTCAAAAATTGAAATAATAAAAAAAATGTATCAATAGACAGGATAGATTGAAAACATAGTACGTTTTCCTACAAAGTCTCCATCCAAGCTCATTTGAATAATATTCTATTTAATATTTCAGAACCCCAACTCCTTGTACAGTTTACCCACGTGTTTTGCGATTGTCGAATAGTGGAGAGCATTCAACTGACAGGAATACATTTATTATCCTTTCAAAGACTTTTATACGCACATATGACATGTACAGGATCGGATTAAAATATCAGATTAGACATATTAGTTCTAATATAGATTTACATACATACATATATATATATATATATATATATATATATATATATATATATAAATTGTTTTATTTATTAACAACGCTTTTTTCAAATTTAAATTTTATTAAAACGACTCAAAGAAAAAATTAAGTATATACTTTATCAAAAAATTTTTTAATGTATAAGTGTCTATGAAATGTTCTTTACTCTTATTATTTAAATTTTTATTGTCCGAATTCAATTTTTCATTAATAAATTGAAATAATATATCACGATGTCATGTTAAACAAAATATTTTTAAATATGTGTGTATGTATGTTTGGTTATGTTATCTTATATTAAAAATCTTTCTAAATATTTTTATAATTTTAAAATAACGAAATAAAATATTTTATTAACTTAAAAGTGAACAAACATACACAAAATAAAAATCAGATTTAAATAAATTGTACAAATTGAACATTTAAAAAGTATGTATAAGCTATGTAAACATTTTTTTAGTGTCAAATAACAAAAAAAAAATTGATAAACAGTTTTAAAGAATATTGAAATTGATTGTACTATTGAAAAAGATTCTAACTTATTTTCAGATTATAAATGTCTAATATTAATGATTATGAAAATTATTTTAATCTTTTTAGTAATGGAAAATTACCTCACTTTCAAAAAATAATTCTCCATTAAAACGAATTTATTGATTAAATAACAATTTATAAATTCATGAAATAGATTTTAAATATAATCGTATTAATTTCCGGATTTTTACCCTGACAAATTAATCAGCATTCCAATGTTGAATATTTGCAAAAAGATAAAAGCAATAAAAATAACATTAAATTATCATACAATATTGACTCAGTTGAATGATTTAATATATACTTCATTATTTTGAAGACATTAATTACATATTAAAAAGTTTACTCTTCTGTTATAAAAAACCATCTATAGTACAATAGTCCCACTTATGATTTCTTATCAGTTCCTTTCAATAGAAAAATAAATAAATAAATACAACTAAATAAAAAAATCACTGATTCGTATCGTTGTTGTGGTTGTAGTAATTTAAAATTCTTATCGTAGTACCATCTTGTTTCTTTAGGTACAAGATATACAGGTTTTTTGAATAAGCAACTTAGACCTCGATATGAACCATTGAACCATTAACCGTTAATCTGACATACTACTACTTCACTAAAATCATCTCGGTCTTACTAATAGATAACAATCGTTTGAAAACATAGTAGTACCTTAAAATACATCCACAAAAATGTATTTATTAAACGTTTATATTGATATAAGATATATTAAGTTGGAATGAACATGTACTACTTTATCAATACAATCTCGATTTAAAATCTAATTCTAACTGGAATCTTTGCCATTCATTAAATTTTAGTATTTTTATTTTTAATGTATCTAAACATTTTAATTTTTGTAAACTGTATATATCAATTAAATAAAGATGATAATTCTTAATTCCAAGGATAACAATTTAATTTTTTTTATCGAACAACAGTTAAAAATTCATAATATAATTATACTTACACTTTATATTTTTGATAATATAGTGAAAACTATAAAACTCTGCGTAATGTTTGAAAATTTGCCATGTAGCTCTGAAACAAGAAGAAATAAATTAGATAATTGTGATAATCAGTATGAGATTAAAATTTTTGTTCATAAAAGTACAGAAATATTTAAAACCATATAATATTTATTTTAGAAAAATTATGTGTTTATTCATATTGAATGACTTTTTAATTTAAAATAATTTAAAACAAGAATTGTGTGTGTGTATGTGTGTGTATATATATATATATATATATATATATATATATATATATATATATATATATATATATATATATATATATATATATATATATATATATATATATATATATATATATATATATATATGTACACACAAACATATGTATGTCCATTTTGCATTCAATAAAGTAACATTTAAAAATTAAATATTTGCTGTGAATTGAAGTATTTTTTAAGTGAAATAAATGTTTTCATATTCTAACTAGAATATTTATATACTAATTGTACAAGTTGTAAAATATTTCTTAAATATTTTTTACTCAAGAAACTTGTTAACTTTACGTGGAATTTTTTCAAATATTTATTTTACATATACGTCATCTTATTTACATCCTGTATTCTTAATAAATATTTTATGAGTATTCTTTAAAGAACAGTCGACCACTACACTATTTAAAGTAATTTATGAAATTTAATTACAATTTTTTAAATAATGTATTTAGTTTCCAGTAATTGTTCTCTATACGATTGCAATTAATGTGTAATTTATTTTAAATTTTAATGTAAATTCTCAATTTATTTTTTTTATTTATAAAATATATTAAGTAAAAAACAACCAACGCATAAACGTTGTATTTACGTCATACGCAGTCAATGAACTTAATATTTATGTATAAATATGCTGTGGCCGATTTAAAGATTTAATATAATTAGAAATTAAAACTAGTTTTTTATTCAATAATCAATATGAAATAGATAGTTCATTAAAAAAATGTCACTTGTAATATTGAGAAATATTTAATTGAATTTTTAAAACAGAATTAAATTTGTTTTTACTTTTTATTTCAATAGAGATAAATGAATATATTAATTTTAAAAAAAAATGATACAGGAAAAAAATTATTTTTAAAATAAAAAAATAATAGAAAAACAAAATGATAATTATTTGTTAGTTTATTTCCTTCATCTAAAATTCTTTCTTGATTATCTTAATAATTAATCTTTCACTAAAACAACATATTTTAAATATTTACTGATTTTAGAAGTCAAGATTTAAAATAGCCTTAGTATTAATAAAACAAAAACTATTTAATTTAAGACACTGAATAATTGTTGAAATATTTAAGTCGTATAAAACTAAAGTTTTGTTGAAAAAATGTATAAAATATTAATATATGCGTATACATACGCATATCTATGAGTATTTTTATTTCTAACATTTTGTTGACAGTTTGTGAAATAAAAAACGCATAAAAAATATAAATTATATACGTTTCTTCTGATGTTTTTTTATATTTTTATAGGACTAGTTTTAAGAGTTACTACACGACAAACAATTTACATTTGACGAGTGGGTAAAAAATACGCATATATTATTTTAAATATGCAAATAAGAATTCTAAATTTATACATACGTAGTATGTAACGTAATATAAATTAAATTTATATATATATATATACATTTAAGCAAAAAATTATGAATCCTTTTCAACAATATTTCCGCAATAAAATACAATAAAAAAATGTTACGTGAAATGTCATATACGTAAATAAATTAACTCATTTAATCATATATAATAAAAAAAATTAATTAAAGTCAAATTATTTTTACAAATAAAATATAAAACAAAACAATATTTTCAAAATAAAGTGATTTTTGCCATTTTCTGTTTTTAATTTTACTGTATATAATAATGATATAGAACAGTTTTAAAGTATATTTATTAATTTTATAGCAGTAACTAACTATATAAGCATTGTAGATAACACATGTATATAATTATAAATTAATAATAACAAGTTTAATAAACTGTATAAGAGTGAGAAGCAAACAAAAAAAAAACGAAATAGTAATTAAATTTTAAAAACAAATATTTTTTTGTAATTTATTATACACTTAAAAGTGAACCCATTATTAAGTAAAAATTAAAACCAGAATAATATTATTCAGAAACAAATTAGTTAATTTGAAAAAAAAAGATTTTGATTAGATAACCAGAGGCCGAAATTACAAAGTCACGATTTGATCTCGAAATAAACGAATATACTGAATGAGTTCTTAATGATCAAAATTTAAACATTATTAGATTGATTTATACGAATCTTATGTACACACCCTATTATATATATATATATATATATATATATATATATATATATATATATAAATAGTTAAACATGTTTTATATGGTTATAATTTTAAATTAATTTAAAAAACTAATACGATAGATTAATTAGGTGAACATCTAATAGATATTTTTTTATTTAAACTGACAGTTAAAGTAACTAAATAATATTTGTACCTCTCTGTATCTATACACATACATACACACACATACATGCATATATATATATATATGTGTGTGTGTGTGTGTGTGTGTGTGTGTGTGTGTGTAAGCTCATCCAAATGTGACGCCTAGATTTGTGTTTTATTAAAAATAAAGTCTTTTTTTTAAATAAATCACAAATCTATGCGTCATATTTGGATGAACCTATATTTGAATACAAATGTAATTAAAATAATTTTTGAAAAATCTATTATTAAAATCTACTAATAAAAATCTATCAATTATTTATTTTATATTGTAATACATCGTTAATCAATTTACAAAATTGTTAAGAGTTGTTCTTAAGGAAAATATATACAAAATGAAAAATACCCAAGAAAATATTTTGAGTTTATTGTTATTTATTGTTTTTTGTTATTACTGAGTAAAACGTAATAAGTCTTATTGTTAATTGATATTTGGTTATACCATACTGACCAGATGAGTTGAGGATTTTTTATTCGGGAATTACTTATCTAGGAAAATTTCATTTACTAAGGCTTACGAGAGCCCTGCTTGCTCTATATCTTTGATCAGAGCCCAAATGTACTTCTTTTGCAAGACAAGCGATGATTCTAATCACTAAACCACACCACTATATATATATATATATATATATATATATATATATATATATATATATATATATATATAATATTGGTGTACGTGCATATCTATATATTCATTAAAGACATTCATATATTAAAAAAAGTTGTATAATATTTTAATTTACGACCGATCTGTATATACATAAACAAAATCACATAATATTAACATCTAATATAAATAACAATATACATACGAAGTATGTAATTTAAGTTGTACCTTATAATAAAAATTCTAAATCTATAAATAAATTGTCGTAGAAAAAAATCATATTTTACAACATAAATTTTATCATTATCTGTTCTTGATTTCTTTTCATTCGTTCATTATTTATTGAACTACTCTTTCGTATCCAAAGGTCTTCAACGTCTTTTTTCTTTAGTCTATGCTCGCAAAAGATAGGTAGCCATAAAACCACTTCTATCTCTATCCATTATATTATCACATTTCTATATTAAAGATAACCTTTTATAAAACGAGTTTTTTTTTTAAGCTGGTACTATCTATTCAAAGGTGGGTCAGCATTTAATTAACCATCTGTTTTTAGAATTCTATTTATAAATTATTCAGGGATATGTGTGTTTTTACACTAATGTTATCAGATTTTTTATATATGTATATCACTTAGACATAAGTGTGTGTGTGTATGTATATGTATATATCTATATATACACATACATAAACGAAAACTCAAAATAGTGAAGAAATTATAGCAGACCTTAATTTATATTTTTGAATAGATAACTTTTAAATAATCTGAATTTATAATAAAAGAAATATGTATTTTTCCTGTTAATCAACATTGTTTCTTGAAATAAAATAACTTTTCTATATTTTATTAAGAAATTAATGAAAAGTAATTTGTTTACTATTTTCAATTAAATTTGTCAATCTAATTATTTTAAATACTAGAATACATATTCAAAATCTTAAAATTCACAATTGACAAAATATTAAAGATTTATCTCTATTTATTGAACTTGGTTTTAAAAAAACAAATGTTATTAATTTTTTAAAAACTCCTTTTTAATTTTTTTATACTAGTTTACTTTATTTCTTTATAACATATAATTATTAATCAATTAAATTTTAATTTTAAATAAAAATAAATTTGTATATTAATTATAATTCTATACAAATTCAACTAATTATTTTATTTATCTCTATTTTATTTTCATAAAATAAGTGAGTACCAATATTTTATACATAAACATAAGGAATTCATTAATTTCTTGAATTTACATTGATATAAAATATATATAAAGCACATATTTCAAACTAAATGGTTTCTATTTAAATAACATAATTCAAAATATTATCTTTAGTTTTTAAATAAATCAAATAATATATTTTAGGATTATTTTTCACTGAAAATTTTATTATTTTTTTTAGTAGAAAAAGTGACTTATTCCATTATATAAAATATGTTACAATATTTAGTTGTCAAGTTAGATAGTTATTCTGTGAATTTTCTTATTTTGTAAGAAATCTTACCGCGAGAAAATAATTTAAGAAGTCGATTCAAGTATTTGAAAAAAAATCCAAATACGTTTCTGAATTCCTTAGCCTCGAAACTAGATAAGTTAAAAATGCATACCGAATACCACGTAAAAACACTAAAAAAATATTCACACGAATATCTAACGCATTCCGAATGTAATTTATTACGGAAAGGATTACTTACATGCATGCATTGAACGAAACGTGAATATTTTATAAATGATCTTTTAAAGGTAACCACTCAAATGTAAATACAGTACGAAACATTTTAAAGGTGTTCTGTTTATCATATTATTGTATTGTGTTCGAAACTATTTTCTCGAATATTGATTTATGTGAGAATATTTGACAAATAGTAATAATGTAAAAAATACGTATCGTTTCGGGATTCAAATGACTCGACTGTCATGCATATTATATATCTCGCAACTCTCATAAGATTTCAATTTATTATCATATTAAAGAGATGAAAGTTACCCGCATGGGTACGTCGCATGTATAGAGATGGGCTTAATGTAAGTAAATATATGTACCATAAATTTTAACTTTTTTTATATTCACTAGTAACACCGTGCGTCCAGGTAAAGGGTAAAGACCTATGCTAATATTTATAGTCCTTGTACTACATATATGTTCTCACATATTTTATATATTTTATATTTACATAATTTTATATATATATATATATATATATATATATATATATATATATATACATATATGTTTGTTATCAAAAATGATTCAATGCGTAGTTTAAAATACGTTAAACTCACGAAAAAATACAATATGTACATATTTCTAACTGTATTTCGAAATTATTTAAATATAAACTGTATGCCAAAATACTAATCCATATATTTTCTATACAAAGAGTTAAAATGTCTTGTTATAGTTGCTGAAGTAGAATAGTTTTTCTTTATAAAAAAGTAGACTATAGTGTGTTAAATAAGCAAAAATGTAATATAATAATTTCTATTCGATACGATCTGAAAATTGAATACATAGAATACTAATAAGCGATAAAATCTTAAAATGAAAATTATTTCCCAATTCGATACGTTATGAATTATTTTTTAAATAATTGTATTTATTTTTTTTTTAAATAAACATTTACTTTTTGAATATTACTTATTTGCTTCTATAAAAATATCATAATATGAAGGTCGTTTGATAAGTATGGTAAACAAGTAAAAAAAAAACTAAATTGAAAAATTTAATTTAATTAATTAATTTAATAATAAATAAATTTATCATAATTATCAAATGTCCCTCGTAAGTAGAACTATCTATTTTCCAACTTATTTTCTTTATAGGTAGTAAAAATAATAATAATAATAAAATAGTTTTCATATTTTTTTTAATTAGATTATTTTACCAAATTAAAAATTAATTCTAACTCTGGCAATAGTTTTTAAATCTTCTTTTTAGACTTTTATATAAAAAGTGTTTTTAATTGTATATTTTAGATTTTTTAAACATATCTACTATAAATATTTCGAGTAAAAATATATCACTAATATGAATTTCAAAAGTATTTAAGTCTTTTTAAAAAACTTTATAAAATATTTCTTGAATATTGAATATAAAAATCATAACATTTTAAACTTGAGTGAAACTTTAAAATCATAACTGTTTTAATAATTGTGTTGTACGGTAAATAAAAATATTACATAATTTTTAAATGTTAAAAAAGCTCTTAAGTAAAAGAATTAATGAAAAAATACCTCTCTATGGGTATATAAATGACTAATATTTTTTTAAGTCGTAAAACATTACACACAAATATATATATATATATTTATATATATATATATATATATATATATATATATATATTTATATATATATATATAATGTCGTTCCTAAGTAAACTACAAACTGCTTTAATAGTGTTTGTTTTTTCTTAAGTGTTTCGCAAAGAAATTCTTAGATATAAAACCTATAAAATAGTCAAAGAATGTAAACATTGCAAGTTTGTTTCTGTCAACTAGTTAAAATACAAGTTATCTTTTTTTATACTTCTGATAATTTGTACATCATAACACTTTCAACAAACGAGAACAATTAACAACAGTTACCTAATATATATTATCTGTTAGTGCTCATAAAATTCGTCTCAAGACTAAAAGTACTTTTTATATATATATATATATATATATATATATATATATATATATATATATATATATATATATATATATATATATTCATATACTCACATATATCTGTATATAAAATAGTGTTTATATTTACTATTAATTTTCCATATTTCACCATTTTTGTATATGCTGTATTTATGTAAACATCAATTCTCTTTAATATAAATTTTATTAAAATATAAATAGTTAATTTTTCTATTTCCCTGCTATCATTTATTATCATCTTCAATAAACATTTTTTTAATTTAATAGGTTTCTTTAATAGACACATATTTTATGTTCCATAACCTTGAAATGACATTTAATAATACGTTATACAATTTTCTCTTAGACATGCTAATTGAAATTAAAAATGTGTTAAACATACTTCTGGTATATTGTTTTAATTCGTTTATCGTTGAAAAAATATAAATAATACTTGTTTTATTAAAAATATTTTCGATTTAATTAATAAAGGTTTTAAAATACAAATATATTTTGTAATACATTTTTATTCAATTACTTATTATTTATAAATAACTTTTCGAATATTTTTTTTATATATTTTAAATTAATCAATCGATTATATACAGAATTGTCAATATATCGACAACTAAATGAAATAATTTGGATTTATTTCATATAACTTTTTAATTTGATATTATTACTTTTAAATTAACTCAATAAATTCAGTTTATTTTTCAAACAATTAATGTTATTATATTAATAAAAATATAAAACAGTTAATTGAAATACCCTAGTGAAATTTACTGTTAATTAAGTGAAGATTTATACACAAAGGTATTAAAATTAAGAATTAATAGCATTTAATAACTTTACAAAAATATTTTTCAAAAAAAGAAACATAAAAAAATGATTTCAGTGTTTAATTCTGTTATATTTTATTATAATGGATATGCTTAGAATTTATACTCAGAATTTGATTTTATTATTAGCCATTTAAATAGAAAATAATTAATTCGAATATTCTACTTATAAATATAATTTGGATACAAATATTTATAAAATATTACAAAAGTATTGTTCGTTACAAAATTTAATTATAAATATAATTAATTCTGTAAATTCTTATTTTCTGTAATAATATTCATTAGATTCACTAGCTATTTCTGTATATTTTTTTATTAGCTTTTAAATTTGTGTACAGTGACGTTCAGTTTGCTTCAATTAATAGCTTCTGCTAATTAAATTCTTTTCGTCCTAAAAAAATATTTTATTTTTTAAATACAATATATAAAAATATATTAGGAAATTTTAATTTATTCTTATAATTAAATGCATCTATCTCTAATATTTAAAAATAAAATTGAAACCAAAAATAATATTTGTATTAATAAGTTTGGTAAAAAGGTCACGTCACATTTACAATTTAATGTATTTGATACATTTTTGCATACAAACTATTATTTACCAATAAACGTAGTTTCTGATTCACCTTTAAACTTTAAAACAACTATATATCCCTGTATTTGGTGTTATTGCTCTTAGAACAACATCATTTTCATTACATACGTACGTGTTTTTCTATTTATTTTTTTGACATTATGACTCTCAGGGCTACTTGTGCGTAACAATGATATGTCGAAGTCATTTGAAAACTAACCACATAATAACTTTTATTTATACGTGCCTTGTCAGAATAACGATTGTAAACATTTTAGTTGTATTGTTAGAAATCGGTTGAAGAAATAAATTGATTTTCATTTCATTTCATTTAAAAAATATTTTAGATTGATAATATTACTCTTTAAGTGATTTAATGACTTCAATCTATTTTAAATAATGTTAATGATAAATTATGTCTTCAATCAAACTGTTATTTTATTAAAAAAAACAGATAAATATTACACTGTTTAAGTATTTTTCAAATTTGAATTTTAATGCGAAGTCAATTTTCTTTTATAATATTTACGAATTTGTTACAATTTCAAAAAAATATATATATATTCACACTTTTAAAAAATATACAATTTTTCTACTGTTGAAATTTCGATTTTCAAAATATTAATCTAAAAAATAATCAATAATATACTATAATCATAAAGTATGGACTTCGAAAATTGCAATTATTTGAATTCTAAAATAAGAACTGCATTACATTTTATAAATTTAAACTTGGATATTATTGGATACATGTATGTGTATATAAATAAATATTAATGTACATTATATTTATATATCTAAACATTATCAACAATTATAAAACGTCCTTGAAGTTGTGCCTGTATGCTGCTATCATATATTCTGATAACATGACTTTTACAGGTTTGTTGCTCGATATATAATGTACACAATTATTTTTATAACACGGTAAACGATTATATATAACGTTCTAGCATTGATAAATGTTTTTATTTTCTATTAAATTAAAACTTATTTATATTCAATATGAAAATTACAAAAAAATAGTAATCAGAAAACGAGTTTTATGTTTTCTGACAGTTTAAATGTTCTAAGGAATTAATTAATAAAATATATGTAATAAATTTGATTAAATATGTAATAAATGAATTTAAATAGTTCAACCTCAAGGAAAAAAGAAACTAAAAATATAAATAGTATTGCTATTAAATAATTATTTTATAATAATAGTGTTTTTTTTAAAAAAAGCAATTTGTTTAGCAATTTTTTAATATTTTAGTCTCACTTCTAATTTTATATATAATTTATTTAATATTGAAATATTTATTAAGGCTATACAAATTGATTTATTTTAATTGAATTGATATTAAAAATCTCAAGAATCAATATTCGATTTAATTTAACTTCATGTCAATATTAATATATATTTTTTGATGGAGAACAAAATACACATATCAAATGAATAATTTTATTGAATATTTTTGTATTTGTTTAGTTAGCGTTTGTTGTATTTTGGTTTATTGTGATTTTTAAAATTAATCAATAAGCTGTTCATTTATGAATAGAAAAATAGGATTCTATTTAAAATATTTTGTCCTTCGTTCAATGGTATATAGCTTATTAATTTTGAAATAAATATTTTAAAATTAACTTTTATGATTTTTTATACATCATTAAATGAATCAAAATATAGATATTATCTTCAATATTCTTTGTCCACTGTTTTGTATGTATTGGATAAATAATTTTTAAAAAAATGTGATAAATATAGTTAATATTTGTCAATATATAAAAATTATTATTTATTTGCAATATTTAAAATATACAAATAAAAAAATACTATTAGTATATTTAAGCTCACTGTAATGAGTCCTGAATTCTGAATATAATAAGAATATATTCAAAGCAATCGCCTTTAATCGCTTGTAAATCAGAAAGACGAACGATGTACGTATTTTAATACCATTCTAAAATCATTTATAATAAATCCATTACACTATTATATTATATGCTAAACGTCATTTACGTACCTTGTACAGTTCTTTCCCACAATACGTCTATTGATTCAAATCGCAACCCTTTTATTCTCTCCATGGGATCAAAATGAATCGACGCTGAGGTCTTTTCAAAGATCTTGTTTTTATAAAAGTATATATTATGAACGTTTGCTTAAGCATGCGATGCAAATCAGTGCATTCTTTTTGCTTTGTCAAAAGATAGTCAGGTATACATATATTGTTACTACACACACTGGTTGATTTAAAAAAATTATATCTTACATTCATACACATGCATAAATAAATGTATATGTGTATTTTATTGAAATATGATTTTCTCTCGACTCATAGTCATGTATATGAAACCAAGTACGGTTTGAAAAAGGAGTCATTTGTATAAATCAGGCAGCACCGTAGGTTATGTCACGTGTTGTGAGTATCCTAATGAATCAAATCAGCTACTAATTGAAAATGGAAATCGTAAAAAGGAATCAAACTAAATAATTAATTTCATATAACGTAGTTGAATTAATTAGACACAATGTGTCCACGGTTGGTACGTATTAAAATTTCATGTTGAAATGTACGAATAACAAATGAGCGAGCCCCCCGTCGTGTACAAATGGAATTGAGACATTGGCGTTCGTTCAGTGGCGTGTAGGTGTCGTTCTTAAGTCTATTACTAATCTGCGTAAGTATGTACACTATTATTTATCTTCCTTATACTTATTTTTTTAACTTGTCACTAGCTGCTGGAGTATAAGATAACGTATTGTTTTGGCTGTTTTTGCTATAAAATAAAATCTACGTTTCAAAGTGATACAAAAAATATTCTCATTTCCACACAGATACTGTAAAAGTATTTAATTGTTATTTATTGTTCACTTTATTTAATTATAAGCTAAATTATTATCGTCATATTGGAGTAATAATTTATTTGTGTGAAAATGAGAATTTTATTTTTATCAATTTGAAGCATCGATTTTATTCATCTAAGTACATCAATTTTAAATATCTTATTTATAATTTTTCCTTGCATGAAGATTTTGGAAAATTCTTAACTTCTATATTTCATTAAGTTATTTAAAAATGTCAAACAATTCCTTCTTAAACAAAAATTATTTTATATTTTTAATGCATTAATAACAATTTATTTAAGAATTTATATATAATATTTTTACTATTTCAAGAAAATATATATACATATAATAAATACGTGTAAATTATTTTAAATAGTTTTAATATATTTATTTTTCTTAATTTTAAAAATGAGATATTAAATTATCATTTATAAATTTTTTATTCATGGGACTAGGTTGCTGAATTCAACCTGAATTAATAATATTATTTTACATATATATATATATATATATATATATATATATATATATATATATATATACATTTACATTGACTCAAATATTTTATTATAAAAAATATTTTCATCAATGAAATCAATTATTATATTATAACCAAATAAATCTACAAACAATTTATTATAGTATTTTTATATCTAGCAACGTTAACACCAAAAACAAGAAAAACGTAATTTTTAATATTTTAACTATTTTAATATTTAAAATTAATTTAAAACTAAATTGTATGCTAACATAATAAATTAAAGTACAAAATATAATTATAAAAAATATATAGTCTAAACAAACAAGCATTATTAAAGTATTTTCTTAGTCTCAATATTTTAAGTATTCTGTCATTCACAATTGAAATAAAATGTTTTACAATAACATTTTTAACAGCCATGTTTTAGATAAGATAAATAATTTTTCAAGTATTAACCGACTTAAAATTGTTATAAATTTGACTAAATTTGTTCTCATTGAATGATTTTGTAATAAAACTACGTAGATTAGACATTATTCTTCATATATTATATATATTTATAAACAACTTCAATATTCATTATTGATTTCCGATGATGGATACACCTACATTTTTATACGCATCTCCTAAAATCAACTACACTGTCTCACAATGGCGGAAATAATATTTATGTTAATATAAATGTACTGCATGGCCAATTTGTAGTACAGTATGTGGTACATGTACAAACATTTGTATATGTAGGCAAAGTATCGAAAATCAATGATAGAATAGAATGATAGCATAAGTAGACCTTAAAAATTACTATATTATATATTTAAATTGTATTATATAGTTCATAAATAAAATTAAAATTAAATATAATGGTATTAAAAAGGTTTGAAATGTTGATAATTTATTATAATTTACGTTTATTGTAATTCATTCGTTGCAATAAGTCAAAGGATAAAAAAATGTCGTACAAAATATTGTCAATAAATTCAATAAAAATTCTCTTGCAAAATTTCTATTTACAAAATGATTATTTATTTATATTCCAATTTTGTATTTGAGGAAAAAATATGAATTTCTGATTGACTAGAAATACAGTTTCTATAATTTTTACAATAACTTGTAAATGTATACAGCTTGTAGTACGTTTTTAAATTTAAAAAAGAAATTATGTAATAACTAAAAATAGTTCTTGATAAGAACCCTTACGTTTAGAACTAACAAGTGCAGTAATCATTGTTATTAGTATAATGACTGTTGCTGATATACATCTTAATCATTATTATTACTGATAACCTCGATATATTTCTTCATATGTTCAAACCCTTTACCATTTGATTTAATGTACCATACGTTTTTTTTCTGTTTATAATAAATAATTACTTAATATATTTATTATTATTTTTAAATATAAAATAATTTATTTAAAATGAAAATCAATTTCCAATTGTACATAAAGTCATTTCTATATTTAATCATTTATTTTTGATGTTACAAAAGTTCACTATTATTGTAAACTGAAATCCATTTCATACACACACATGTGTGTGTGTATATAGTGATTATATTTGAGATAAGATTTATAAAAACACAATATGTACGTATGTATCCTATTCGTTCAAAAATGATTAAAATAATTGTATTATAACAATTATGGGCTGGTTAAGAAACACGCAAAAATATAATGACCATACATGTATACACTTTAGGTTAACAGAATGTAAAAAAAATGGATATACAGCAAGTAACAAAGTACGCTGATAGGTTTACTTATTACAAACATCATGCAATGGTCGTTATACCTAATAATAATCATAATGACAATTATTTAGGACTGTCCGGTGGCAAAACATACTATGCGATGTATAGAGATTAAAAGAAAATAGGTTCGAAAAATGTGTAGGTACTTATTGTGTTTTTTTTTCATTTTTTTTTTTTTTTTTGTACTCTTCGTACAGTACCCATATTTCAAATATACTTATTATGGTATCGTTAAGACGTCTATTTTACGACACTGAGTCAAGGTATAAAATAAATTTAAGAGTATTTAATGACTATGTTTCTGTACCTTTATAGTGTGATGTTCTTTTAATATTATATTTTGATACAGATATACTGTTATTATCGTATTAATACCTTTAGAGACTTTTCTGACTTTTATTGCATTATTTTTTAACGAATATTTTTATTTTTGTTACAAAAAACTCAATGTGAATATTTGCAAATTTATCATTATCGAAATAAATTACATAAAACAGCAATTATAATTCTATAGCTACTAACATTTATTTATAAATTTATACAAGTTTATCACAATGTGATTGGTTAATAATAATCGAACTATGCTATTACTTTTTTGCAAAAAAAAAATGTTGATTTGTCACTTTACTATTAAACTGAAAAATGTTAATTTGAAAAAATTATAAATGTTTTCTGTATTTATATATCTAATCCAATATTTATTATATTAATAAAAATATCTCTACATTCTGTTTTTAGAGCTAAAGTTGATTTCACTTTTTATGTGGCACATGGAAAATATCGTAATTTTAATCTGTAATAACAAGATATTAATTTTTGTAAAAAAATAAAAATAAGTTTCGTAAAATCATACTTGCTCGTAAAAAGAACTAGATTATTTTAAATAAAATATTAATTTATACTGACACTTTTTTTGTTTAATAATATTCAAACTGAAATGTTTACTTATAAATTCAATACTTTTATCTTTATTTAATTTAACATTGAAATTTAAAATAACATTACTTAAATTACCAAAAAGTAGGAACACAAGTATGTTATTTCAGTTTATGTTTTTATCATAAAATAAGTTTGTAAATTGATTGTGTCCTTAATTTTTAATAATAAAAATAAATATCATTTATTATTTGTATAATTTACAAAAACTAAAAATACCACTTTGTTATTTCAGTTTACTCATAAAGTCTATAAACTGATTTTGTCCTTGATTGTTAATAATAAAAATGTTAAAATTGAATCATTTTATTAAATACATAAAATTTATTTTACTATGGAATTAAAAAAATCTGATAGATATAACTAAGCTAATTTTTTAAAAATAATTATTTTCTTCGTAAAAATAATTTGTATTCCCTCACAACAGATTTCAACATTTTTTATATATAGAAAAACAATAACAACTTAAGAATATTCAATAATCAAATAAATAATACTAACATTCATTTTTTAATTGAGTAACAATCCATTATAAAAAATATTGTACAATTACTATTTTTATTCAAGTACTCACCAGACAAAAATTATCATGATTTCTTTAGATATGATGATCTGCATATTTATTTATAAAATAAATATGTATTTTGTATTATAAATAATAAAAAAATAACGTTTTTATTTAACACAAAAAAATCAGTTCAATTACTGAGTTATGCACTATTTATTATATTGTTATAAATAGTTAATCGTTTCTTAAACATATATTTTATGACTAATTCACTACACACAAATACGGTTTCACGTTATGAATGTTTTTATTAAAATTATGTATTTTATGAAAATGTCCAAAAATATTGTTTATTATACAAAAAATACGATTTACATTTTTATTTTATGCAGCGTATTTTATTTATATTAATAGAAGGAAAAATAAACTCTAATATAAAACAAATTTGATGAATATTATACATATATATTGAAAAAATATATTTCGCGTATAAGTGAGCTTGTCATTTCCTTTCACTTTCATACATATATTTTACAAAAAGACCTTGTATGATGTTGTTTTTAAAGTCCTTTCTAAAGGCATTTAATTGACTCGATTTAATATAAAAAACACACACACATACATAAAATACACAACAAATAATATAAGTGAAGAGAATAATATTCGACGTATAAGGCTCGAGGGAAATATCTGAAAAAGGATAATTAGTTAATTAAATAATTATTTACGACTCGAAACGTTTACCATTGGGCAATCAATCGGTTAAGAAGCAGGTGTCATATATGTTAGTTTTAGTTCTACGTAGAATCACAAACACTAGCGAATTGGTAATCTAATTTTAATCATACATATATATATATATATATATATATACATTTTTTTAAGTTTATACTTGTGTTATAAAATATGCTGGTCACTTTCTTTAGACTAATTGTTCAACAAAAACTTGCCTTAATATTTTACTTTCAATCGACATTACTTTTTACAATAAAGAATAGAATATTCATTCGTATGGCACAAAGCAGTTTTTTATGGCACTGAAATTCAGAAGTTAATGCATAACACAATCATATATATATATATATATATATATATATATATATATATATATATATATATATATATATATATGTATGTATATTATGTAGGATGTCGAAACCATTCTTAAAATGCCAAACACATTTATTTCGATTTTTATTTTGCATTCAATTCTTTCATTATAAACTATACAACGTAGACGAAATATTGAGATAACCTCACGGTAAGAAGTCAATAGATGTGAGATATAGTAATCTATAGGTGATCATTTGTCGAAGACATTACCGTCCAACCTACTTTTTCGAAACATCTTCAGAAAAAAACCTAACATCTTATTTAAAATTATTATTCTTTTCAAATAGATAGTTGTATTTCTTATAACCGAATAATGAAATGAATTATTGGAATGTTTTCCAATGACTTTTTTTTTTTTTTGTTATCTATAAATGGAATAACAACATTTGTCAAATGCCCTTTTATATAAGACAGGTACTTGAGATTTTTTAACCTAATTTTTATTGTACCATATCTGTTACTTATATACCATGTAATTTTAATCAAAATATGGCTTTTATATCTACTTAATTCATTAATAAATAAGTGTAAATGTTATTACTTAATATAACACTGTTTTATTTTTTTTTAATTTCTTACAATATACATTTTTGATTCTAATTTTTATTTACTTTATTTCAAAATTAAGTTTCTAATTCGAAAATCTTTAAAGTAATGCGTATGTATATATATATATATATATATATATATATATATATATATATATATATATATATATATATATGTGTGTGTGTGTGTGTGTGTGTGTGTGTGTGTTTGGCTTCATTTTTAATACAAAAGTTAATAATTTCAATATTCTCAAATATTTCACAAAACTGAATTTTTGGCATAAAAAAATAAAGAAAGCTGAAACTTACAAAAATGTTTTGACGAATTCGTTTATAAAATAGTGACATAAGCATTTTTTGTTGACAGCTAACTGACAAGTAGAAGTATATAATTTATTCAAATAATTTTTTGCATCTCTTCTAAATAAATGCAATATTCTCAAAATAAAAATTGGACATTATATATTACATATTATACAATTAATATAATAAATGTAATTTTCATTTGTAACTATTAATACATTAAAAAATAATTATGAATATTTTTTATTAGATATTTTTCGTCCATATTTCCAGAATTATAGAATAAAGAGATTAGAAAAGTTATTCGATCGATTAAATATATGTACATAAGTACTTTATATATATATATATATATATATATATATATATATATATATATATAATTATAATTATAGCACGTGCATGTGAACTAAAATTAAATTTTTATAAAGTTCCTGATAAATTACAACCAAACTTACAATGCTAAAATATATAAATTCGTCGCATAAAAACAAATTCAAAAACTAATAAACGAAATAAATTAATGTATACTTGTACATTCAAATGTATCAATTTAGTTGAGATATATTTTTAGCGACGTATAAAAATAGCCAAATAAATATACAAATAATATGTTAGATTTTAATATATAATGAAATAGTTACATAAATTTTAATATAAACCATAACCCTCAAACGAGTTCCTATCCACTTAAATTGATATAATAATATATGCACACATACCAATTCAAACAGATGGCAAAAAAGCCAATTGCAGATGTATTATAATAATTCAGTCTTTGGATCGTACGTGTTCCAAAAAAAGAACCAAGTCAAACGAAATTCCATTATACTGGGCCGTAATTTCGATGTAAAAGAAATGGGGTGAAAATATCTAACATCTAAATAACATTTCATATAAGAGGTATAATATATAAGCAGGTGTTTTCTTTCAGTGTCAGAAATGTCAAAATTTATTATTATTGTGATGATATCATTTTTTCGTGCTACAAATTGAGAGATTTCTCGTATTAATTATTTTTATAGGAACATTTTAACTGAGTATGTATATGTAATACATTTATATATATATATATATATATATATATATATATATATATATATATATAATTAGAATTTAATGTCAGTAATATTAAATAAAACGACGGAAATGTTCGTAACGTGTTAATATAACGTTTCATTACAGTTTTCCTTCTAAGTTTTTACATTTAAAAACGTTTCTATAATTATCCATTAATCTAGGTTCAGTGCTCTTTTTTAAAAGAGATTATTGATTAATATAAAAGCTCATATTAACAGTTGTACTTAAATAAATTAATTCTATAAATATATCAAACAATCAGCATTTAAATTTTCAGTTGGCACAAAACCATGTGCTTAATATACGACTGTAATTATTATTTCTTTTGAAAATAAGTTATGTTCAAAGGGAAAATCCACTAAAACATAAATTATACACCTTATTTTCGTCTACAAAACTATGAGACATTGAGCAATCTTGTAAAAGACGTAAATAAGTAATTTAGAAAAATGTTATTTTTTTAAGAATTTTTCTAATTCAAGTTTTTTAGTTGATGATTAATATTTTAATACAAAATAATTATTTTATTACAAATACAAATATAAATATAAAAAAAATGACAGTTAAGACTATCTTTTAATAGACTATGGTTATTAAAAACGACTATCAATCAAAAGATAGTCTAGTTTTATTTTATTTTATTAATTCCGCACTCTGATGATGATGATGTAGCCATCAAAATGTACATCAACTTTTAAACAAATAAAGTGAATATTAAATGATTTCTGAACACGTTTATAAAAATCTTTCTTTAATAAAATTATTTTCTGTATGTGTTTTGGATACTTTTAGTATCGAAACAAATAGTGATCATATAAGATTTAATAAATCTTGGATTCGAATTCACAGTGATAATATATTTTAACATAAAGTGAATAGCCTAAATAACTATTTAGATTCTAATATTCATTTTCAAATAACTTCTGAATTTTATAAATATATATCTGAAGTAACTTCCATTATCATACTATTAAATAATTAATATTAAAAACATACAACAAAATATGAGCATTTATTAAAAACATGATTTATACATTTTTATGTGTATAAATATTTTAGTTGAATAGTACTGATTTAAAACAGTGAACATTTTGAAAGTAATAAAGTGTATATAACAGATTCTTTATGTGAGGTATGGACAATTAAATTGAATATTTAATTTATTAATTAATTATGGAATTAAATCTTGACAATAATAAGTGATTTCTTAATAGTTTTAATTACAGTGTACAACATTAAAATAATATTAATTATTAATGTTTACCTGTAAACATTATTATTCTTTTTTTATTATTATGATAGTAAAATATTTATCGATAAATTAAAATAAATGTACATAAAAAATATTAGTAATTAATAATATTAAGTCATTTTGATAGCATTTAAAATCATTTATATTTTAGAAATTATCCACTTAGAAAATTATCAAAATTATTTATTTTGATAATTACATATATATATATATACCAAATATATTACAATTTGCTATTTATCAGTTAAAAATATTGCAAAAAAAATTATCATGTTTATCGGTAATTGATTTATGAACTTATGGACAGTTATGAAATTATAAGAAATTAAATATTAATATTGCAATTTTCATAATAATTATATTTTATATGTATAACACAATAATTTTGTAATAGAATTGGCACGTGTTATGAAATATACTTTTTTTATTTCTTTTTTAATATTAATGAAAATTCTATTACATTTTTAAAAATTATGCTGTTAAATTAAATGGCATATTTTCTTTAATAAAAGTGCAATGTAATTTTTGACTAATATTCACATAAATTTCAATTTTATATTAATTATAGCACTAAAAAATTATCTGCACATAATCATCAGTACTTTGTTTAGTTATATATATATATATATATATATATATATATATATATATATATATATATATGTATATATATATATATGTATGTATATATGATATAATCTACACCGAATACTTTTTTGAAATAATTAATCTAAGATTGGAATAAATATAAATAATATTCTCCCACAATATTAACTTCAATAGTTTAATATTTTAACGAGCATTGAACTGCTAGTTATCAGTGAGTGATTTACTCTTCACCAGACTTATATTAATCTTAAAAAGAAAAATAACTAGCTGATATAAAAATTCTGTCCTTCGTTAAAAAAATACTTATACCTTTTAAAATAAGTGAAATTAATTAAATTTGAAAATAAATTTATTAGCTGATCTAAAAAATCAGCATATATTAATTGTCTAATATATATATATACACTCACACATACTTTTATTCATTAAATAGGAGTTTATTTGTAAAACGTAAATAAATTTATAAATTCAAATTACAGTAAATAATATTATCAAATCCTGAAAGCAGTATTACAAGTGTTATGTTTTAATACAACGATTAATTAAATGTAAACAGTTTTAATCTCTCGTTATGAATATATATATATTTCACTTACGTGACGTGATAAATTTCCAGCAAAGTATTGTTAATTAAAAGTTATACATGTAATAATTTCAGGTGTACATGTATGTATATATATATATATATATATATATATATATATATATATATATATATATATATATATATATATATATATGGTATTTAAAAAAATATATGCGTGCAACGAAGAGATCATTCAAATTTATATATTTCAGTAATATAAAAAATGATAAATTATTATTGGAAATATAACTAAATTGAAATACATTTTTTTTAAAATTATACTTTGTATAAAACATGTATATTTATATTTTTTGTTTGTTTGCTTGCTATTGATAAAGCGCAAATATTTTACTATGACTTTATAAGTTTGAAAATAATTAAAATTTTACTTTACTGTAATACTGTATTATATATATATATATATATATATATATATATATATATATATATATATATATATATATATAAATTTAAAGATCTGGTGTTTCATATCACACTGTGTTATTAAAAATATATTTTGATAATTATACTCAATATATTATAATGGAATAAATTTATTGAAAAACAGATTAAAACTAAGTTACATGCCTGTACTCTAATTATAATATTAAAATATTGTAGATAAAAGGTGTATGTATATATATATGTATGTATGTATATATATATATATATATATATATATATATATATATATATATATATATATATATATACAGGTATACGTGTATAATACGTAAATGAAGCCATTAATTTAAATTCTGATCAAGTTTCAAATCATTTTCCTTTTTAAATAATGATGGAAATCAGTTCTGACCGGATTGGTATCCATTTAAAACAAATTATGAAATATTAAGATTGGAACATGTGTCAATCTAAATATTTTGTAAGTTTTTTATGAATATTTATGCTTGGCCGTAGTCCAGTTATAAGAACACAGAACGAATATATGGTTCATTTCCGAATCAAATCCACGCTATTTGGTTATAAACACGGTCATTTCAACGATGAAAGATATATACCATCAAGTTATTTGAAAATAAATTTCAGATGGAACACAAATAATTATACTTTCGTCTTGAATAAATTAAAACATGTATAAGAAAATTTAGAATTTATCTTATTCTTAATAATTATTCTAACAAAATAATTATATATATATATAGATATATATATATATATATGTATATATATATATATCTGATAAATACTTTTATGTCTCTGTTTTATCTATCCACGTGTCACTTCTTGGGCTGGAAACGAAAGTAGAAGGCATTGAATCGGTCAAAGTGGAAAGTGTTGGGAGAGGCTTTCATTTAGTAGTAATATATATATATATATATATATATATATATATATATATATATATATATATATATATAAAGTCATTCAAATATGACGCCTAGATTTTTTGTTTTATTAAAAAGAAACTGTACACATGTTTACCTGTATACCACCTTATACACATGTTTCTTTTTAATAAAAAACAAATTTAGGCGTCACATTTGGATGATTCTATATTTATGTAATAAGTTTTTATGAACAATTGTTTTAGCATGTTTTCAAAGATATAGTTTAATATTAATTAATAAATTAGTTATTATTTGTTTTGTCACTCTGACGAATTCACTTTAACACAACTGAATTTTTATCCCCAATTCTACAATGGCTATGAAGTGTTCAATTATTTATATATATATATATATATATATATATATATATATATATATATATATATATATATTACGATACATAACCTCACAACAAGAAATGTATTTTATAAGTACTTTGTATTCAACCATACAGGTATAATTATGAAAACAAAATTGAAATCAAGAATATTTAATATAAATACAACTAAATTATTATTTTTAAATAAAAAATGTGCTATAAATGACTGTATTTGAAAATATTTTGTATAAATAAGATATTTAAAGTATAACTAAACAAAACGGAAAAAGGATAAATAGGACTTTTAAAATTAATTTACGTATTTTTTGAATGTATCATTAAAGGCAAAAGAAAAAATTACTATAGCAATTAATTACTTTTAATTATGTATTTTACATGATTAGATTTTAATTCAATATTGAGAATTTATTTGAAAACCATTATTTTGTTATTTTTTTTTTATTTTATTGAGTATAACTATTTAAGATTTTCATTCAGAGTTAATTTATTTAAGAAAATGCGTGTGTATATGCACATATATATATATAATATTAAGAATACTACTAAAATTGTATCTGCACAAAGTTATAAATCAAATTTTAATTTTGCACTAAAAATCTGTTTTAAATTTTAAATAAAAAAATAAACACTTGTTCTAAAGTAAATTAATTACATCAATGATGATTTTCCGTAGGAGTAAATTTTATTAATATTACATCTAGGCTGCAATAATTCTACATATTCATATATATATATATATATATATATATATATATATATATATATATATATATAATATACACACATACATAACACGCACATGTATACACTTTTAAGAGAGAACAATAACGTTGAAATATTTAGTACTGATATCCAAGTAATTAACTTTCTAGTAAAGTGATGATACACACATGTTATCAGCAGAATGACATTATAAATTAATTAAGAAAATATATAATTAGAAATGTCTGTTACTAGAATAATTCTAATTGCACTGTTTTCTGTTATTCTGTGAAATATTTATATTTTTAATAAATGCCATTCTTTCTATCATATGGAATAATATACATATCAAGTGAATTTATAACAGATATTACTAATTTATTTAATTGCTATTAAATACATTTATACATTTTAAAAGATGCATCAAAGAAACTAAATGTATATTTCGAAACGTTATTTTAATTCTTTACTATCCCAGTATATGTTTACTACACAAAAAATATTCGGTAGAATGAAATAATTAAGTTATATGTAAATGGTTTATTATATACTTGCTAAATTAAAATTATATATATATATATATATATATATATATATATATATATATATAATATACATGTATGTATGTATAAAATTAATAGAAAATATTAATTGATAGCGCAAATAAAACGTAAAAAGTACAATTTATTTATTCTGTAATACAAATATTTTAAAGAAATTGCAGAAAAACATACCCTAATGCTATAATGGAAATCGAATTAATAAAGTATACATTCGTAAGTAATTACTAATTTAAAATAAAAATTAATAAAAATATTCTTTGGAAATAAATGATATAGTGTGGTATTTTTCTCGTGAGATAGGTTTATAAAACCATAATATACAAATCACAAATATTTGTGTTCGGAAACTTTTAATTCGTCCATGCGTAAATGTATGAGTTGATTACCAGTATGTGTGTATATGTATGTATATATATATATATATATATATATATATATATATATATATATATATATATATATATATATATACATAATTTTACGTAGAAAAACTAGTTATAAATAAGTAATAATTCTTATAATAATTAATTTAAAACGCTTATAGAAAATTATTTCAAATGCAGTTTTTATGCGTCTCAGTTGATCATTTTTTATAAATAAGAATATGTATACATACATACATGCACGCAAATTATTTATATACATACATATACACACACACACACACACACACACACATATATATATATATATATGTGTGTGTGTGAGTGTGTGTGTGTGTAATCTTAATTGACTTTTAAAAAATTGTGAATGATAATTTTTTTATTTACTATTTTTTTAAAAAAAATCCATAAAATAGTAAAAAACACAATTGTGATTTCGAAAGTTCGAAATCTCCAAACCGCAAATAGGTACGTTCTCAATGGGCACATACAAAAAAGCTTGAACCAAGTGTATGTTCGACGCGTGTTCTTCGAGGTTAGCAACCCTTATTGTATATATATAAAAAAAAACTTGTGCACAATAACAAAAAAGGCGGAGTTTCGGTCAACATTTGTGGTTAAATTATAAAAGAAATATATATGTGTACAATTTTTACTTACTTTTTTCAAATAAGCCGCACAGAAACTAATGTGTTATATGTTATATGAAGTGTGTATGTATATGTGTAAATGTGAACGTGTATTTTTTCATTATTTTTTTTTAGTAGTTTCAATTTTTCACAGTACTGTATCACAAGGTCACATAATTATTTCTAAATCACTATAATTTTCGTTTATTATTTATATTTATTTAAAAATGTCACAAACTTTAAACTAGTTTTTTAAAAGTAATTTAAATTGTTCGTGTTTTCTATGAATATAATGTTAATTGATGACAATATTTTCAAATAGATTTGTATTTTTCATGAAATTGATTACTTCCGTCGTCGAAAATCACATTTGTTAACGATTGTAATTACTGTTGTTTAATAATGTCCATAATTCGGTTAAATTGATTAAATGACAGTAAGTTGTATTTAATTAATAATCGGTGAATTGATTGATTGGCCTTCTGTACGTCACGTGATAACACTTTCTTGAGGGACCATCTTACTCTAGCAACGGTTACTGAAATACTGTTCACAGAATAAAGTAAAGAATCAGTAAAACCACAAAGAAAGATCAGCATATGTATAAGTTGACTGGATAACCGACGAATCATTCTTTACTATATTGAAAAAAAGGAGGCGAACAAAACGATTATTTCTTCAACTAACTTTGTCCTCGACTATATTTTCTTAAACGTAAAGCCTTACAAGTAAGACAGAGAGGACATACATACATCCAGATATATTAAATGGTTCGCGAAGACAAAGAACGACGACGAAGACTTGCGTATTTAGTCATCTCAAGATGTCGCATGCGTGTTGAAGCCCATGGTGGGGTAAATGTTGACTTCGTGGAGGCGATATGTAAAAAAAGTGGGGTCGACGTTTAGTACGAGGAGAAATTTGCGTGCGTGTTTGTGTGTATGTTGGCTTATGTGTGATTTCCCCTCTTTTTTCCGAAGATGTCTTTTGGACTGAAGAATGATGCAGAGAGAAATTGTAATTGTTGAAAAATGCAACATGGACCGGTCGGTATTTTCGTGTTCAAATTTGGCGGGTTAAAATTGGCGCCAAGTTTTTAATTACAACGCGTCTTGTTTATTTTTTTATTTACCACTACTTACTCCAATTTTATTTAC
The DNA here is from genome assembly GCA_029203775.1 of Neoneuromus ignobilis. NCBI lineage: Eukaryota > Metazoa > Arthropoda > Insecta > Megaloptera > Corydalidae > Neoneuromus > Neoneuromus ignobilis. Next base: position 31,441,747 of record CP092089.1, read on the forward strand.
ATTAGGATATTGATCTGAAATAATATTTTGTGGCATGACTTTTTAAATTCATATTTATTTTAATTTTTCATGTAATATATTTAAGAAATGATAGTCTTAAAAAAGTCTTGATGGCAAAATACTTTGATTAATTAAAAATATTTTTTAATACACTATATAACATTTTATGTAGAGAATAAGGTAGCGTTTTTATGTATATGCGCATATAATTAAATGATATTTTTTACAGTAAATCTGATTCTATTTAATTAACACTTTAACACTTATGTGATTTATTCACTGATTGAACAAATACACACACACACACACACACACACACACATATATATATATATATATATATATATATATATATATATATATATATATAAATGTATGTATATATAATCTTTAAATATAGATATCTTAAGAAATCGAGTTACAAAATAAAACCTACATTTATTTTTCTAATAATATGATAAAAGTGTGTGTTCAAACACCACTTACTTGCAAAAAGTGAATTTTATAAATTTATTGAAAGATCATGTTTAGTTTTAAATTTAATCTTTGTTTTAATCTGACTAACCATATTCTATTTATTAGAGAAATATTTTAAATTATATATTTTCTTTATTCAATTTAATTTGAATTCTTTATTTGTCAATCAAATAAAGTCGTTTACGAAATGATACTGTTTTATGAATCAAATGAAATCAATTATCGTACACAAGTCAAATCAAGATTTTAAATAAATCATATAAAAAGATAGTTTTGTCACAGATTGAATAAATAATAATGTATTATATAGAACTTTAGTTAAATCATAAAACAGTTATTTTTTGAATTGAATATTAAGTGATATAAATAGTACTGAAAAATTCACAGACTTTATATTTCATGTATTTTTTATTTTCTCGATCACAATATAATTCTGTATGATTTTAATTGTATTTTGATTTTATGGTTGATCATAAAATAAATATAATCTGTAAATTATATATAATATCTCCATTGAAATAAAAGTTTAATAGTAAATAACACATGTATATGATGTCATAAAAATATAATTATTGTATTGGTGATATTATTATAAAACTATGAGTAAAATCATCCCCTATCAAATATATTTGATTGGTATGATAATTATTTATCATAAAATCATATATTAAAACACAGAGCTTAACAATTAAATACTAATGGGCAGATTTAAAATTTATGAGTTACTTTAAACATTCAATGATGTGGTAATATTAGAAACAATTAAGAAATTTATATATATATATATATATATATATATATATATATATATATATATATATATATATATATTATATATATATAAATAAAAAACGTACGATAATTTAAACTATAGATTTTTACGACCCGAAAACTAAATATTATTTGCAAATGTTCCTCTATCTAAACAATTTTATTTAAAATTCTGAACTTTATTTACTATGTCTTCAATAAATTAATTAAAACATAGCTTTTATTTTATACTGTGATGTTTAAAATAAAGACTGAATAATTCAATAAAGAACATTTGGTATATTTGTAAATAATTATTTATATAATAGATTTATATATATATATATATATATATATATATATATATATATATATATATATTAAATAAATTTAGTTTGCGTTAATTAAGCATATGCATTTTTGGAATTAACTACCAAAATTACAGCACTATAAAGTAATATATATATATATATATATATATATATATATATATATATATATATATATATATATATATATATATATATATATATAAGTAAATACATTTAATTAATTTGAATCTATCAAGTTTTGGGTTTAAATATCACAATTTAGTATAAGCAATTAGTGACAAAATTAATATAAAACTTAATCTAATATTTACTCAATTAAAATTTTAATGCTTTCGATGCCAAAAAATCTAATTCTTATATTTAATTAATTACAGATACAAATACATAAAATTTATGTTAAGAATGAATTAATAATATCATAAAAATAATTAAAAATTATATGTACATTATATATATATATATATATATATATATATATATATATATATATATATATATATATATATATATATAATCTATACACATTAGTGAATATTTTAAGATTATTCTTAATTAACATATGTAAATGTTACGTTATTATCTTAAACATTATTAAATATAAATGTTTTGAAATATCGGTTATAACTACCAATGATTTTGAAGCGATGGAAATATTTACTAAAATTATATTATATTGCAGTTATTTGTTGAATTCGGATGTTTCCTTATTAATTGATTTAACGTTAAAACTATTGGAAAAGAAATAAAAATTATTTCTATAGGTATGATATTCCTTATTATTAATTTTTTTATCTTTCTAATATTTCATATGAAATATTTTAGTTATTACACTCATTTAATTAATATTTTAAAATTTTATTTGCCATAGAAAGTTTTTTAATTTAAACTTATTTTAATGGAAAAATATTATTATTTTATTCGCTGGTGGTTAATTCGCAATATTAATATGATCGAACCGTCGAACACATTATATATATATATATATATATATATATATATATATATATATATATATATATATATATATATATATATATTGTGTGTGTGTGTGTGTGCTTACGAATAAATGATTAAATATAATATAGAAATATTTGTATTCTAGAAAAACTGTAGTTTGTATTTATATATTATCGTGTTTATAATTAAATTATTTGAAAATAATATTTTGAATTATTCCGTGTACTTTTATTATCCTTTTCAATATGAAGAAAAAGTATCTACTCCTCCAAACGAATATTTTTATAACGTTATTTAGTTTACTTTTAAGTTTCTTATAATATTTTTTTGTATATTTATAAATATTAGAAATATAAAATATTATACTGTTTCCTTCGGTATATTTTCAAATATACACTTTCAACATATTCTAAAATAACTTATAGTAAAATTCCATTAATTTAAAGTTAACACGTTTTATAACAAATATAAAATGAAGATTGAAAGTAGTAATGCATTTTTTTATTCAAAAATATATATTTATATTTTTATTACAGAAATATTTAAATATAAAATTCAAATAAATTTAATATCGGATTAAAAAATACTCAAATACATATCAAATATTTTTTATGTATTCAATATTTTCAATATTACTAATAGCGATATTTTGTTCTTTAAAAATAAAATGATATTCTATTTTATAGATTCAATTATAATTTGTTACACTTTCAAATTTAAAATTCCGATTTGTAAATATTAATGTAGATATACAGATATAGATTTGAGAGACTTTTCGTTAGATCTGGCCGTGAATGTCGTTTATTGTGATTTTTTATTAGTATTTTTGTATTCTTTTTCTTAAAAAACATTATAAAATAAATTATTACTTTAGACTACAATATTTAAAAAATATAAAAAAATGTTTTTCAAATAATTTTTCAAGTTGTGAGTAGTTTAAAATAATATCTATTGCATTTTCTTTTTGAAATAAGAAAATTATAAGACGCAGTTTTTCAAAACTTTTTTTCCACAATAATTATTTTTTTATAATACTACATAAATATTTTTTATATACATATTTGGTATATATTGAAAAGCAATCGTTGTGACTTGTTTTTACAGATTTTTCTAACGAATCACTATTCCAAATATCACAAATATTCTTTATTAAAATGTTCAACAAGTAACAATATGTAAAATATATGGTTATTAACTAATATAATTCCATGTAATACTATATATCAAAAATCACTTTACAAGATAATTAATATTCCCGTTTCATTTACTCATTTTACAACTGGACTCGGCGTAATTTTGATGAACGTATCAAAAATCAATAGAAATTATTAATATAGTAAAAGTTACTGAATTAAATTCTTAAAAATCAAATAAAACATATACACATTTTATTTCCTTAAAATTGATTATTTCAAATTTAAAAACTGAAACAAAATGTAATTTCAGTTTTAAATATTACAATTTTTTCTCAATATAATCTATTAATGGCACAACTATATAAGTCCATTAAAATATATCTATACAATTTTATTATATTACAGAAAATTTAATAAAAATTGAACTTACTTTTATTTTTTAAAGATGTAATTTTAACTTGAACTTTGAAGACTTGTGGCGAATCAAAAAGTAAAAAAGTATGTTCTTTTTCAATTTAATCCACTTGTAGATTTTTTTAAAAAAACGGAGAACGTGTTTCAGGTTTCTGTTTTTTTTATAATTAAATACTTAACTTTGTATTATTTGAAATTAAACATAACTTTTTAATTTTCGAAACATTATTAAAAACAATACTTAAATCAGCGCGTATTAAATATTTTAATTTTTCAGATATATTATATAAATTTACTTACTTATATATTTTCAACATAGTTTTTTTTGGAAAAAAAGTATTTTGCTGAAAATTAAAGTATCAGTAGCTTTAAAAAAATCACAAACTTTTATTATATATATATTAATATGCGTGTATTTTTTTATTCATTACTTTTATAAAACTGTCTTAATTTCAGAATGCAATATTATTTACAAATGTTCATAATCATACCAGAATTATTTAATTAATAATTTTATTGCATCTAAATGATTTAATTTCATTTTATATACAATTTTTCTCGCAAATTTTTAAAATATTATTTTAAATACGCTAGTAAGAAACCAGTTAGCAGTAGATATGAATAAAATTGATTTTTTAAATGCACTCATTTATCAAAAAAAAAATATTAAACTATAATTATATCAAATTTATTAAACATTCGTGCAAGCGTTATTTTTTAAAGAAAATTAATTTCATTGATATAACACGTTTTTAACATAATTTAAACAGAACCTTGTTTACGAATTGGAAAATAATAACTTTTAATCAATTTCATATTTAACACTTAACATACTTTTAAAATGTTAAATGCTTCATCACATATCTGAAAGGAAATTTTATTAAATCCTTTTCAAATTGAATATATTTAAAAAAACTATTAAGTAATTTTTTTTACATTAACTAACAAAATATATTAAATATATATTTTTTTAAATATTATTTTCTACATCACGTTAACTTGATGCAGAAAATTTTAATTATTTTTACAAACACTTATATAAATGCATGCTTATTTATTAGCTGTGATCAGAATTAAAATACAAAATCAAATAAATATTTTTTAAAACATTTTTTTTTATTAAATTTAATATGAACGTTTATTATAAAATAAATAAATAGTATTATTTAAAAAAAAATTATAAACATTAAATTGCGGAAAATAAAAGTTTATATATGTAACATATATGTGTATGTATGTACGTTTTTTAAGGTTTACTATAAAAATATTTTTTCATTCTACGCTTTATATATATATATATATATATATATATATATATATATATATATATATATATATATATATATTAGTTTAGTTTTCAATATTGCATTTATATAAAATATTTAAAAATTAATTTTCTCTTTATAATTCATAATTTAATAAGACACTTTGTATTTCCAATCACTCAAGTATGTTTATGTATTTTATGTATATATATATATATATATATATATATATATATATATATATATATATATATATATATATAAGATGTACTAATTGTATAATTTTTATAATTTTCTTGTTTAAGAGCACATGTTTAAATATATTTGTTAATAGTGTCGTTTATGAAATTAACACAGTTAATTGCTGGTACCATTTTATTAACATTTTTTTAATTAAAAAATAGTTTTAAGTAATCTTATGATATTCACTTTTGTTTGTATTACGTGTTTTTTTTTCACTGATATTGTTTATATAGATAAAATTAAGAAAAATATTTTCTATTTAATAAAAATGTTACATATTAAAAACACACGCGAATAACATCAAAATTAAATATGCAAATGTCAATAACCACATGAAAATGTGATACAAAATGTGATAAAATATTTTTGAAACGAGCAGGTGTCAACATGTCCAAGTACGCACAACAGTATATGAAAAAAAATAAATATAAAAATATGTACGTCCGAATGAAACAAAAAAAAGTGTATTCAATATCTACTGCACTTGCTTTCACACAAAACTACCATATAGAGTTGTATGTCTTTATGTTGAACGCAAACAAATAACTGATAAACCAAATACACTCGCTTCAGTATCCCCTGCGTCGTTTTGTCAGGACTCCCTTGTCCCCTCAAAAACGCGTGTATATGCGCTCAACATTCCACTATCCGGTCGTCGCGTGCCCCCGCGGACGCCTAACGTTCGAAAACAGTGTTGCCGTCATGCGCGAACTGACAATAACCCCGCCTTCCCCTACGACGTGTTCACCGCGGACGTAATTTTTATGACCCCGCCCCAGGAAAAGATCCCTTGAATAGAAAAAATTTTCACCCATTCGGTGTTTTTTTTTTTTGGTTCTGGTCGCATAGGCCACGCCTTCTTTCTATCTTCTTTTTCGATAGTGCGCTAATTTTTTTATTGTACATCGCATGCGTACTACCTGATAACGTGAATCAGACTAAGGTTTGTGTCAATGCTGATTTGATACAAGTGGCGCACTATAACGACCAGTAGAAAAACTATACACGTTTTTTTTCAAGTTAAAAATTCACATGTTGGTTTTTGTCAAGTTTTTTTTCAGACTTATGATTTTTTTATAGCGGTGGTTGTCCATAGTCAGGGTGGTTGTCAAGGTTGTGAATCAAGCGTCGCGACGCTATCGATACGTGGAGACACGCGCGGCGACGGTTTTAACTAAAAATGAACAGTTTTTTCAAAACTTTCATTTCTTACATTTTCTATTATGACAAATATATATATATATATATATATATATATATATATATATAAATATATTATATATTAGGTTGGCAAATATCTCCCTTCCGCCTTCTGGTCTTTTGAATTTCGCAGCTATGTACAAAAAAAAAAAAAGCGGAAGGGAGATACTTGCCAACCTAATATTATATTTGTCATATATTTTACAATTTTGAAAATAAAAATGACTACTATTAATTTTTTCATTTCGATATAATTCACCATCATTAAAATTACTAAAAGTTTAATTCATGGGTCATTTACCGCTACAGATATTGTTTTAAAGTTATTTCATGTTATATTCAAACAAATAATATATATTTTTAATATTATATTAAAAAGACCGTTCAAAATGTTATGAAATTTATTCAAACTATGATAGCATGACTATCGAAATGTAAATCATCAATAAAGTGAACAAATGCTTATTTTACAGTTTTACAAAATCTTATGGTGTTAGAATGAGTAATTCGTTTATATTAAAGTGTTATTAATTAATTTTTAATTTAAAAGTTGAAAAATTAAATATTTTGAAAAATACTGAATAGAGTACCTCGTAAAATCATTTATAAAAAATATAAAATATCTATGAAACTGATCAAACTTTTTATTATATTAATTAATTTGTGAACAATAACTAAATAATGAAGATTTATTTATAAGATAACACAAAGAAGCATAGAAATATGTATACTAGGAATAATAAGAAGAGATAGAAAAAGAATCGAATAGGTCAGAATGAAAACAATAATTGTGGATTTTAGAGCAAAAGTGAAACATTTTAAATGGAAACGAGCCAGTCATATAACAAGAAGAGAAGATCACTGATAGATAAGAAGAGGTATTGATTGGAAATCTGGATATATATAAGACTAGGAAAAGACTTATGAAGAGATGAAACAGAAATATAAAAAAATTCGTGGAAATGGACTGGAAGATAAAAGCATTAGATTAGTCGAGGTTGAAAATTTTGGGAGAGACCTTTATTCAGTTATGGATAGAAAGAGGCTGATGATTATATATATATATATATATATATATATTTATTTTTATTTATTTATTTATATGAAGGTCGTTTGGTAAGTACGGTAAAAAAGTAAGAAAAACTAAATTGAAAAATTTAATTTAATTAATTAAACAATAAATAAATTTACCATACTTATCAAACCATCCTCTTATATATATATATATATATATATATATATATATATATATATATTTTGTATATATATATTTGTATATATATATATATATATTTGTATATATATGTATATATATATATATAGAGAGAGAGAGAGAGGATGTTTTTTAAGCGGTAATAGAATATTAAGTTGAATCCTATCGACAGTTCTATCTAACCTAAAAACTCTCTCTCTCTCTCTCTCTCTCTCTCTCTCTATATATATATATATATATATATATATATATATATATATATATATATATATATATATATATATATATATATATATATGTATATATATATATATATATATATATATATATATATATATATATATATATATATATATATATATATATGGTCATCCATTTGTGATGCCTTAATTTGTGTTTTTTAAAAAGAAACAAAATAAACTATACACATGTTTCCCTATACACGTGTTTCTTTTTAATAAAACACAAATCTAGGCGTCACATTTGGATGACCCTATATATTGAAATAAGGACAAGAATTTGTAATTAAATTATTTAGAAAAGAATTAACAACCTACTTCTAGTGTTTAATATGATGTGTTCTGAATGTTAAAGTCTTTAATTAAGTTATTATAGAAAGTGGATCAATAAATTGATTCTAGGGAGAGTAACCACTACAAATTTGAATATTTCCATTGAAGAACCTGCTAATAATAGTTTATATTGTTTAAGAGCAAAAAATAAAATGAATGTCGTATTTCCTTTTAACTTACATAGTTACTCAATAATTAAAAAAATCTTGTTTAATCTTGTTTGTCACAATGTATATATATATATCTATCTATATATATATATATATATATATATATATATATATATATATATATATATATATATATATATATGTATATATATATATATATATATATATATATATATATATATATATATATATATATATATATATATATATATATATATATATATATATATATATATATATATATATATATATATATATATATATATATATATATATATATATATATATATATGCCAGGGTCGTTTGATAAATATGGTAAAAAAGTAAGAAAAACTAAATTGAATAATTTAATTAAATTAAACAATAAATAAATTTACCATATTTATTAAACGACCCTCGTGTATATATATATATGTATATATACAGCAATAATTTTAATTATTTATATTATTCGATTCATACAAAAGTGATTTATGAAATTTATATTTATTTTAAGTACTTTTTAAGTATTTTTCTTATTTTATTTGTATTATATAAAAAATATGACTTTGTAGAAAAGTTATATTTAATTATAATTATATAGGGTCATCGAAATTGACATCTAGATTTGTGTTTTATTAAAAAAAAAACTACACATGTTTTTCTTTACACCACCCTATACACATGTTTATCTTTACACCATACTATACTCATGTTTCTTTTTAATAAAACATCAATCTAGGCGTCACAATTGGATACCCCTATATTTCAATTTTAATAATTATTTTTAGTTTATTATTTAAATTCTCTATTTAACAGCGATTAAATATTAATTCTAGTGTTCATTTTTTGCGTACAAAATATAAAATATTAGTACGTCATACTAGAATGTGAGTAAAAAATATATTCTAAAATTAGTGTTTTTATATATATATATATATATAATATGTATATATATATATATATATATATATGTTTGTGTGTGTATGTAAGCTTGATTATACGTGTATGTGTGTATCATATATTTTTATTAACATAATTATTAAATAATTTATTTAAATAGTAGTAGATAATTAAAATGTCTATAACTATTTGACTTGATCCTGCTGCGAATTAAATGATTTAAATTTGTTCGTACACCACTAGAAAACGTGGCATTAAATTGATAAATGAATGCATTCACATCTTTTTTGTCATCGCCGTTTAGATACATAGCTAGCAATTTATTTGGCTGAGATTTGAAAATGCGTTAACATTCTGTCTCATTGTCATTTCGAAATGAATTCATGTATCAATTAATTTTAAATATTCGATAAAGTTGCTGTTTTATGTTCAGTCACATTTATTTATTATACCATTATACAAATTCAGAAACTATTATGGGTATTAACATAACTCTGTAAATGCATTTAATCGCATTCATTTAATTTATCTGTTAATTTGATTAGTTAAATATCCATTATTCACATAGTTTTATATAGTTTTTTTTTTGCTGTTGAATGTGAAGAAAATGCTACTACTTTTACAAAGAGAATTAATTTATATTTTTATTAATTTTTTGAAAGAAGTGTTTTTGTGTTATTTACTAATAATTAATCATTTTGATTAGTATATTTAATAAAGATTATTTTTTTAATTTTATATTATTTATATATAATATTTTTCATTTTAAAACGATAATGAAAAAAATGATTTTAAAGGAAATATTTAAATCTATAAGGTTATAGTTAAAAACTATTTAATGTGATTGTATATATATATATATATATATATATATATATATATATAGAGAGAGAGAGAGAGAGAGAGAGAGAGATTATATGTGGGTCTATATGTATTTTTGTAATTTTTAGAAAATCGTTCAGTAACAATAAAATTATTAAATAATATTAATAGTGAAAAATTTAATGTTGAATATTAGTTTGTAATTGATATTTATTATTTTTTATAATGTTAATGTACTATAGGAGTTTTTTAAGTGTAATGGAACTTTAAGTTGAATCCGTATCGAAAGTTTTATCTTATCTATAAAAAAATCTTTATATATATATTTATATATATATATGTATATATATATATATATATATACATGTATATATATATATATATATATATATATATATATATATGTATATATATATATATGTATATATATATATATATATATATACATATACATATATATATATATATATATATACACATATACATATGTATATATATATACATATATATACATATACATATGTATATATATACATATATATATATATATATATATATATTTATATATACATATGTATATGTATATATAAAGGTATAATAAAAATGTTTTTTAGGTTTGATAGAACTTTCGATAAGAATTTCATTTAAAGTTCTATCACATTTAAAGAAAACACCTCTATAAGAAAGTGTTTACTTTAGTAGGGGGTAGCAAATTGATGACATGCATATCAAAAAACTATACGAAGAAATTTATATGATACATGGATTGATAACAATATGGGTTTTTGATATTTTTGATTAGTAGAAAATATTAAATAAATATATTTAAAGTAAATGAGTTGTGATCAGTAATGTATCAAGCTCTATAATATTTGTTTGTGGTCAATAAAAAATGCAAAATGATTTTAATTAGTCTAAGATTGCTATTGAAAACCAATCTTAGTTTCTGTAACAGAGATTCAATATTGTTAAATATCATATTTATTTTATGCTTGTAATAAAATTTAAGTACATTACATTGATATACATCAATATATCATACATACATCGTATACACACACATACGTACATACATACACACATACATACACACACACATACACATATAATATATATATATATATATATATATATCTAGTGAATATAAAAAAAATATGTAGAAAGTAAATTACTTTTGTGTTGAATTTTTTTTTTTAAAAATTGCATAAAAATTAATTCGTGAAATTTCGTTTGTTGTGATATTTATAAATTAAGTGTTGATATGAATAAAATATTACTTATGATACATTGCATTGATATGTTGAATTTTAGGTTTGAAGATTATTTATTTATAAATATTACATAAAAATTTAATTAAAATCAATAACATTTTATAAAACCAGATTTTATAATTCTGCATTGTAAAAATGATGGTAAACTCAAATTTTTTTAAATGAAAATAAACAATAAAAGATATTTGAAAATAATTTATTTGTTAAAATGTGCATTAACTTCAGTATCAAACAAGTTTGTGAGAAACATATTGTACTTGAATAATTTAATTATGTTGAAAGTATTGAATTTCTATAGCGTTTTATTTTTTAATTATAAAATTGGTATTATCATGTGATTAACTTTAATAATAATATATATATATATATATATATATATATATATATATATATATTTATAATATAGTAATTAACAATTATTATATTTAATATCATTAAATGATATAAAAATATGAATAATCTAGATAAAATGAGTTAATTAAAGAATTTTTTGTATATAATATAAATATAAAAATAAAATAATGAGTATGTAACATTTTTATAGATAATAATATAAAAATATAAAAAAATAGTAGTTCTTAACAATAAACTTCATATTTAATTAAGCTATAAATATAAAATGGAATGGTATGTATTATGTTATTGTTAATTACTATGTTGATTTAATTTAATTTATATTTTATTTTTCATTTATGTTTTTCCCTTAAGTTATTTGTGTTATTTTCATAATAACTATTTCTTCATCAAATCCTTTTTTTATTATTATCTTTAATTAGTGCATATTTACACTATATTGTATTTATAAATATTATAATTTAAATTCCTAGTTATTTATCATTACATATTTACCACATTGTGCTACAGTGTATTTCTAATATAATTGTTAATTATTTATTCTATGATTTTATAAATATATTATTTTATATTAAGTGCATATTTTTCATTTTATTTAAATATATGTATTTATTTACATTATTATGTATTTTTTTTTCATTCTCTTTATATATATATATAATTCTTTTTAATAATCTACTATACATAAAGAATTTTTAAAATTCTTCTAATTTAATCAATCCAGTGTAATTTTTTATATGTTTTTATACATTTCTTAATGTTCGTCTTACGTTTGGTTATTGACCTCATCTTTAATTTTGTATTTTTAATTTTATATATATCATATATATATATATATATATATATATATATATATATATATATATATTATATGAATTATGTGTATTGTGAACAAAAATGTAAGAAAATAATTTGACTATATATTGGGTCAAATAATTTATAAAATTTGTTATTAATTTGCAGTTGACGTGATATTTCTACAAATATGTAATATCTGAATGAAATCTTAAATAAATATGTGTTGAAAAAATAATTAACTTGTGAACAATTTTATATATGTTCGAAATGCATTAAACACGTGTTTTTATTTAAAAAACGGAAACTGTTTGTTGTGTTTAAACTATGTTGTACATTCAATTAACTATATTCAACCGAATTACTATTCCACATTTAATCTGTTAATATCGATTAGAGCAAAAAACACTGGACATGTGTCACAGCCCCTGATCGATTGATTAAATCCTCGTATTAAGGATATGCCGTCATTCCGTCAGTCAGTGTACTGACAACATAATCCTGGATTAAAGCAGTCTCTGTGTGTATTGAGTGACTGGAGCACGGGGACGCTGCCGGATACAGCCTCCGTTATGTTCGTGTATACAATAGGACCGTCATGCAAGACAATTTGCATACGGTGACAGGCGTTTTGCGATCGAAAGAAGCCGTATTGGCCGTCGTAAATCTTCCTTCGATGTCACTTTAGGCTCCAATCAAGATAGTTGCTAGTGCTTACGGTTGTTACTAGACTTTGTCGATGGTTGTGTCTCTAATAAATTACTTATACACATGAACATGGTACATTGTTCGTAGGTACATATTAAAATCTCTCTCTCTCTCTCTCTCTCTCTCTATATATATATATATATATATATATATATATATATATATATATACTATTATTAGATTAAATTAGTCATTTTATTTACTATAAATATTTCAAATAAATTAGATAAAAATAATTGCATAAAAATACATGTCTTTAGTACCACTGTTCATTAATAATTAATTGTTTTGAGGCTAGAAGCGATTATTTAGCTGATAGAATATATATATATATATATATATATATATATATATATATATACATACACCCTCAATTTGTACACGGATTGACTTCCCTCAATTTACGCGGTATTGACTTACGCAGCACTTTTTATACGCGGTCAGAAAGATTTCATTTCATATAATTTTTCATGGAATTTATTAAATATCAGAGTGACGCAAATTCTTACTTGAAGCTATAAAAGCACGATATAAATATGTAAAAGGTTGATTGTTTTGAATTATACTAGCGATAGTGACACGACGCATATACTCGTCAATCAGTGTTCTTTACCAGTTCGAGCGTTATTTCGGTTTCTGTATCCTCCTAAAGTGGTGGTGTCATACGATTTCCCGGCAGACTGCATAAGCGAAAGGACTCAACGAAGTTTGAATCTTGTATTAAATGCCGAATAAAATTTAACTATTTTTATTTTCTAAAACGTCATTATTTTTTTGTTAAGCCTTGTGAAATAAATATGTGTTTCTACAACTTTACTAGCTTTTATTTCTAATATTTTTTCTATTGTACTGACAGACTCAATTTACGCGATTTTCATTCGCGTAAAACAAATCCACGTGGAACGGATACTCCGCGTAAATTGAGGGACGGGTATATATATATATATATATATATATATATATATATAAATATATATATATATATATATGATATATATATTGATATTATAGTTTGCAATAAATAATTGAATTCATAGTTAGATTTTATAATACTACAGTTTGAAGGTAATTGCATTTATTGAAATACATCATCAGTACTTTAATTAAAAATGGACATTAAGTAATTATTGAAAAATAAAATTATTAATTAAACATTATTTATTGGAAAACTGGTATCCAATTACCATAATTTATTATGCCTGACATTTTTATTGCAGTATTGGTAAGGATACCTTGATACTTGAAAAAGTATTGACAGTAAGTTTTTATGTGTGATTTTTATTCGAGAAATTTGTATATTTTTATTGGATATTTCGATATTTTATATTAAAATATTTTTAATCATTTTCATATTTTTATAACAATTCTTTTTTCATATTAAGAGAGTTATTTGAAATATTGTAAAACAATACTTTTTATCATGACAATTTTTTTTATCAAGTATATAAGAACTTTGATGTCACTATGTATGCTATCCTGATCAATAGTCGTTATTTGTGAATAGTTATAGGGATGTGGCTCAAAATTATATAGGAAGACAAAAAGTTTTTTAACTAAATTTTGATATAAGATACGATTGGATATATCATTATATACTAAAGAAAAATTAACAGCCTATAGTGAGGTAATTCAATTTTATATTATGCAAAAACTTCAAAACGCAGTGCTTTATTAAAAGGCGATGAAATTGTGTTTTAGAATACAAAAAAACTTATTTTCATCGAATATTTATGAAGACAATTAACAATGGATTATATTTGTTACTTTTCTCTTATTCAATAATGCTTATCTCTATTTCTTTAATTTATGAAATGTTGTATTTATTGAGCTTAGTTAAAATTTATTTTCTATACTTTTTATTTGGTATAAGTAATTAGTATCTATTTGGACCATTGAAGGCATATTTGATAAAAGAATGATTTTCGTTACATGAAAAAATAATAAACATGTTGTCAATATGGCTTTATACACAATCAAATAACTTTTTAGAATAACTGTATTTCTTGAATGTAGGAGAAACGTTCGAAAGAATTTAAGCTATGATAAAAATAATATGTCATATGTAATTATTTAGATTATCATACATTAGTTAAAAATTGTATTGCTATTTATTTAAAAATAATAATTTAACCATTAATTTTTAACATCAAATATTTATAAATTTCATTTAAATAAAAAAAGTATTTAATATTAAAATCAGTTATCCTTATTTTGAAATTTTATATCGTTTTAGATTAAGGAATGAAAAAAGTACTTAATTATGAAAGTTTAAACAATATTAAGATTTTAAATAAATTTCATTATCAGGTTTCTTGTTTTGTCTTGTTGATTTAAGACTGAATTTAAATTGTAAAACATGTAGACGTTTAAGCTAAATGAATTTCAATTGGAATGAATAATTTTATAAAAGGATCTACGGTTTATTTCACAGCTATTTATAAAACTTTGGACAGTATTGGAGATTTAATATACAACTTTGCATAAAATATTGTAATGTTTCATAATGACTACGGTTGTATATAAATTATGTACATATATATATATATATATATATATATATATATATATATATATATATATAAGCCCGTATACGTACGTGTACATAATGAGCTCTGTACACGCCTTTATATTTATTTTGTTGGCGCAGTGACGGAATGATCAATTACGCGTGAATCGCTTTGTGTCGAGCGCGCACGTATATGCGACGCGAGGCTACTTGATATATGTACCGGTCGTGCAAACTGCACGCAACCCACTTGTCGCATTAATTTGCATTGCAATTTTTTTATCATTTCACCTGATAGAATAGACACAATGTACTTATACGTAGAAGTTCAGGCATGTATTGCAGTTTTTTAAATAGGCCGACTTGTTTCTTTATTTAATATTTGTATATAAATTATATATATATATAAATAAATAAATACATAGTTTAAATATTTCGACTTGTCACTAGAAAAATAAGTTCTGTTTTCATAACTTTGAAATTAATTTTCTTCTTTGATATTTTAAAAGATTTTTCTTTCCGTTTTTCCCATTTTTTTAAATATTTATTATACATTAATTGAAAATCTTAAATCAGAATCCACGAAATGCTTAATTTTATTTCTATGTCTACTAATCTGTACTTCTGTTAGAATACTTCTTATTCGACACTTTTCAAACACATTTATATTTTTACTTATTTTTTTTTAATTTCACGAAATATTTAGATATTGAAACAATTTATATATATATATATATATATATATATATATATATATATATATATATATCATCACACACATCATAAAGCCCATATCAATCCACTACTGGACGAGAGCCTCAATGAATGCTACCATTCACTGGTATTTGGTCATATTCACCACGCTGACCAGGCAGATTGGTGAAGATTTTTTTATTCGGGGTTTACTCTCTTCTCGACAGTTATTTTTTACAAGATGAGGTTGTCGGCCTTCATATTCAACCCTCGAAAATGAGGGACTCTCCGACTGAGATTCGAACACAATCTCCCGCATGACACGTGGTGATCAAACCACTGTACTACCCAGTCGGTATGTATATATATATATATATATATATATATATATATATATATATATATATATATATATAAATTTTAACCAATACATAGAAACATGAAAGATGTATGTTAAGAATTACATGAAGAATTAAAAATGAAAACGAGTGGAATTCAAACAAGGGAAGAACACAGAGATAAAAAAGACTCAGGAAAAGATCAATGAATAGATGGGATTAAGGCGTAAGAAATTTCCCAGGTGTGAAATGGAAGAGAAAAATACTGGATCTCTGAACGTGGAAAGTTTTAGAAGAGATTTTAATTCAGCCATTAAAAAAAAAGACTATATATATATATATATATATATATATATATGTATATATATATATATAAAGGTTCATCCAAATGTGACGCTTAAAATTGTGTTTTATTAAAAAGAATAAAAAAAAACTACACAATGTTTCTTTTTAGTAAAACACAAATTTGGGCGTCATATTTGGATGACTCTCTCTCTCTCTCTCTCTCTCTCTCTCTCTCTCTCTATATATATATATATATATATATATATATATATATATGTATGTATGTATGTATGTATGTATGTATGTTGTATGTATGTATATATGTATGTTGTATGTATGTTGTGCGAATGTGTGTTATAAAGAAAACAAAAGTTACAGAAGTTATAGCAAAAGTGAGTAGTTTGAAATGGAAATAGGTCGGTCATATAGCAAAAAGAGGAGACCACCGATGGATAAGAGAAATCATTAACTGTGGACATAAATATGTGAAAAGGCGCAAAAATACATTTATAGATAGGTAGGACAAAAATATAAAAAAAATTGTCGGAATGAACTATAAGAGAAAGACATTGAATCAATCAAAGTGAGAAATTTTGGAAAAGACTCGTACATCAGTGGTTTCAAAGAGGCTGCTGCTACTGATGTTATATATATATATATATATATATATATATATATATATATATATATATATTATTCACACATACGCAACTTGAACAGTTTTTGTTATAATATTAAAATAGTGCATTATTTGAAATAAGATGGATGATATTTTATAAAATCCTTTTGGATGAATACAGTGAATTTATTTTCGTAACGTTATATAGAATGTTTTTCAAGCATGATAGAACTTTAAATTGAATCCCCATCGAAAGTTCTATCTATCTTAAAAAACATCTTTATCATACCTTTATATATACATACACACATATGTATATATAGAAAGTGTTTTTTTTTTAGGTTAGAACTTTCGATAGGGATTCAATTTAAAGTTCTATCACGCTTAAAAAACACTATATACTTTTTTTCATACGATAAACATCTTTTATTTTCCATATATTAAAAAGAAATAATAAATTTATGAGTAATAATAATTCTGTACATCTATGTGCATTATTATAAATTATATATTTATTAGCTTTAAATATAAATAAATTAATTAAATCTTTTGTATAGTAATTATTGTTTATAAAATCCAATTTTAAAATCGGTTTTGAGAATTATAATATCATATATTATGTATCAATAATCTATGATTATTAAATAATAATATTTTATTTTGTACAATAGTACATGTACATTTTATTTTTTAACTTATACATATGTGTAAAAAAATATATAAATATAAATTAGTTATATTTAATTTCATTGAAATATTTATTTAGATTTATATATTGTATTTAAACAAAAAAAATATTTATTTTTAAAAGATTTATTTATTATTTATTTATAATGAATCTTTATACACAGTTGAAAAATTTAATTTGTGACACAAATGTTTTATTTGCTCTACATGAGTATTTCTCTCTGTGTGGTCTAGGGACCACCAGGGGTTTATGATCATGTTCCATGGGGTCGTGAGTTTCTTTTTAAGTTGAAAATTTAGTTATTTATTAATTTATAGGAACTGTTGAAGTGTTTTAGCTTCAATGCAAAATATTGAAAGGAATAAATACTTTCTAGAAGTGTATGCAGAGACATAAATTTATAACTTTTTTATAAAAAATATATTCTTAACCTTTTATTGAGTGCAGTTTTAATGTATTTAGTCAGTGTGGAGATTTGTTTTACATTGATTATATTAATATAAGTAAATAAATTATATTCTCTCTCTCTTTCTATATATATATATATATATAGAGAGAGAGAGAGAGAGTGAGAGAGAAAGATAAATAATTAGATATTTGCTTGCATATTCATACAAAATTAGATAAGTTTACATTTTAATTTATAATGTCTTTTCTATTATATATTATTCCCATAAAATATAAAATTAAAAACATTTATTTATTATTTCTTTATATTCTTCTTGTTGAATTTCAAATCTTATAATCATATCAGTAATAAACTTTTAAACTTATTAGGGTTGTCATCGGTGACTTAATTTAAGGAATGTATAATAAAAAAATCGTATTAAATATTATTCGTTCATTTTGATCGTAAACTAATTTAAATTCTAAAAAATATTAGATAGTTTGTGTTAAAAATTGAGTTTTAAAATTCTTTTTATTGAATAATTAATATATCATTACACAAAAGATTACTAACATTGTGTAAAAATCACGATTGAGATATATAAACGAAATTAGATGAATTTTATATAAGAATATTGTCAGTTGTGTATTTTTAAAAAGATATATAAATATTTTGAAATTGTTATTGTCGGCATTTATTTTTTAGAGAAATATTATTTGATGTAAAATATACTTTTACAAAAAATATTGAAATATAAATGTTATAAAGAAAATAATAAAATTGTTTATTATAAATTTACGATATTAAAACAATTTTTAAAACTATAAAAGAAACAGAAAAGCTCTGTTTTTATTAAAAAATAAATTAATTTTGATAATCATAATTTAACAGTGTCTTTAACTGAACAAATATAAGAAAAACACTTATAATATTTAAGATAATGTCATTTTCATTAGATCATATATTTTTTAACGTAATTTCAACTCATTATTGAAAATAATTGATATAGTATTTCCATATTTTTAAATATAAAAATGTCAAATTTTCAAAATTAAAGGAAGTTACTTATTCATCTTTAAGTTATTTTCGATAGGAAAGAAAAGAATGACTAATTTAATAGCAATGATTTGCACTCGTGATAATTACATTTTGATATAGATTTTTTCTGACTATAAGCTAGGATTATGTTTCATTTTAATCATTTTAATGCTAACTTCTTCGAAGTATATAAAAAATTGACATATACGATATATAAAATATGACGTGCAATTATAAAAAAATATGTGCATAAAATGATGAATTATTTTAATATTTTTTTACATTTAATAAAGTAAGTATAATGGCACATCCGCAATTGTCAATACGATCCTGTTCTTTTAACCACATCCGCTGCAAAGTGATATGTGGATAATTGAAATGCCTGCCTGTATGACCCATCGCCACTCTACATGATATTATAATGACAGCACATGCTGCAGCAGCTATGCGCAAATACCGACACGTATGGCGCAAGCAGCCTTGTTTCTTGCATATGCTTCACTCTTTATGTATATATATATATATATATATATATATATATATATATATATATTCACATATCCACGTTTAAAAGCGTACATTGTGCTTTATATAGCTTCAAAGATGATTACGAATACGCCCATTTATTTTAATTGCAACAATTGATAAATATTTTTTGAAAAGAAGAAAAATATGTACAAGTATTTTAATTACTTAAAGATGTCGAATGATTATACAACGGATATTATAAAAGAGTTATAGGTGTAATATCAGTTTTAATGAGTGTAATTACGAGTAAAAAATAGTTTATATAAGTTATACATAAATATATATATATATATATATATGTGTGTGTGTGTGTGTGTGTGTGTGTGTGTGTATAATGTATGTATTTCATATTGATACATAATGACGATTTTTTTTAGAAATAATTTCAATATATGATCTCATTTACATGTACATATAATCAACTAATGCATAAAGTAATTATAAAAAAATCATAATGTCAACAGATTCAATTTATGTCAAATATTAACTACGAATCTACGATATTAACAGACATAACTAAATTCCAATTGATAGTTAATATTTAAATTCACAAATTTTAAAGCATTGTTTAAAATTAATAAAATTGAATTATTTAGATTTTGTATCGTCTAATTACCACAATTTTCAAAAATGAATTATAATTGTTTCTATCATTAAAACTGTTTAAAAAATATAAAAACTTAGGATTGAGATGTTTTTAGAAGTTTGTCATTTTAAAAATTTAGAATTTGATTAAAAATAATATATTTTCAGAGAATGATAATTGGAGATAAGAAAAAAAGTTGTTTTAATTAATTTTGTTCTATTAATGTTATAGATTTTTTTAATCATTATAACAAATTCTCTCATTTCAAATAATAGTGGGTCATCCAAATATGACGCCTAGATTTTTTTTACTAAAAAGAAACTATACACATATTTACCTATACACCACCCTATACTAATGTTTCTTTTTAACAATATACAAATCTATGCGTCACATTTGGATGACTCTATATTACTTAACTTTTTAATTATAAAATTTTAATTTTAGACCATTTTTTAGGAAATACTCCCTTGATACAATTGTTATTCAGAAGACTATAAACTCTATTTATATATTCTCTCATTTTTATATATTTAAAAAAATCAATTAAATGTTGTATATATTTTATAGTTAGCTAATTTTTTATAAATTTGTGTGTAGTACAAATAATTATGATTTGTTGAAAATTAAGTTATTTTAAGATAAAGATTCAACATGATTAAAAATTGTGTTTTTAGATACTTATAAGATTGTTTGCAAAGTATATTTTTTTATATTTAAATTTTATGAATTAAATAATATTATATTTTTTTCAAATAAATATGGAAAAATATACAAAGTTAATCAGTATTCTGAAAAAAGCTTTATTTTAGTTATTTTTTTATTTCATATTTTCGTTACAATTTTTTGTATAATTATAATTATTAGAATAATTATTACAAATCACTTAAGAACCTTACCCAAATCGATTAGTTGTAATAAAGGAAGTAATTTGTTAACACTTTTTTTTAAGATTTGAAGTTAAAATAAATTAGTTTTTTGGTAACATGTTCTTAAATATACAATTTAATAAACATTGTGTATATAGTAAAAATAATGACAAATATGATGTCAGTAATTGTGTTTAACACACACACACACACACACACACACACACACACACACATATATATATATATATATATATATATATATATATATATATATATATAATATCATTATCATATCTATCAGCTCACTGTTGAGCGAAAGCTTCATTAAATGTTATCATTCGGTACTAAGTCTTATTCATGAAGTTGACCAGTCGGGTTGATGGGAATGGGTTAATTAGGGTTTTCTCTCTTGGGAAGATTCCCTTCAATATATATATACATATATATATATATATATATATTTTACTAGTACCTTTGTATAAGATTTTTTAAATAATTATTGTTTAAATAATAATGTTTAAATATTTATTTATGTATACTTCTGAAATTAAAGCAGTCCAATTACTAATAAATATTCTTTTCATTCCTTTGACATTCTTTTTAAAGTTCATATGAAATGTTTTTACTAAGAAATTTTGAATTTTCTCTCAATGCATTCTCTTTTTATATTCTATTTAAGACTGTTTTACAGTTTTCTTTACGTAGAATTGTATTACCTTTTCTTTTTTATAAAGCATTTAAAATTTATATATATATATATATATATATATATATATAAATGCATGTGTGTGTGTGTGAATATTTGTATCTGTAAATAAAAATTATATAAAATATGTGCGTATGTGTCTCGAGTGTGTGTATGCATTTTAATGTTGCAAACGACGCATAAGAAACATATGTTAGCAGAAATTTAGGTTAGCAAATAAATGTAAATATTTGAAATGCTTTTCTTTTGCATATATTGTCGATGCGTTTTGTTTAGAAACGGAATCCGTGCAAGAATTTATTGCATTCTAGAACAAACATTTTCTTGTATGGTCATTGAGCATTTTTTTTTATTTGTAATGCAAGTTCGTAATACTTAATGTGTGCCCAATTAACATAGTACAAATATATAATGCAATGAATGATGCTATGTATTCCAGTTTAATAATTAATTTAACTATTATAACAGAAACAGATATAAATGCATGTGCAAAAAATTTCTTTCATACACATATATGTATATACATTTATATATACATATATATATATATATATATATATATATATATATATATATATATCTTTGTAATATTAATATAAATTTATAACGTAATCGCCAATAAATCTGTCAAAGATCATCATTTCTTGACTTGCGATTAATTCCATGTCAGTTTATAACATACATCGAATCATTGATAAATTATCTGAGTTATTGGTTTGAATGCTTGATGAATCTCGTTTAGTTTCTTAATATTTTTTCTCGTTGATTTTTGCAATTTGTTTTTATAAATGTCATCATTATAATGCAGACATGTAGTATATTAAAACATTTCCGTTATAAAAAGAACTATATATTTCTACATATTTGATGTAGTCGATGAAAGATTAATGCATTGTGATTTTTAATATATAAATTAAATTTTATCACAGATTTCAATCTTCTTAAATATATAAAAAAAACATATTTTTAATATTCGTGTTTTATTTGACATTGAATTTCTAAATATATCTAATTTTAAACATTCATTGTATCTGAATGAATAAAAATATTTGGTTGTAATATTTATTCACCACATGGTGTTTCTATGTTTAATCATTTTGAATTTATTAGATATTATAATGAGGATCCTATAAATTTTTATTGTCATATTTTATTTTTTATAAGTTTTATTAATAATTTTTTATATTGAAATGATCAGCTTATATCAAGTTCACCAAACTGTCTAACATATTAAATATTTTAATCAAATAGATTTTTATTACTTTTTTTAAGTCTTTAATTTTAAAATATTTTCTAATAATTTATTTTCTTAAAATGTGCGTTTTTATAACTAGATAACGCATAAAATAAATGATTACCATCTTTGATATGAATCAGTACATAAATTTTAAATGTTAATTATTATTAATCTTCAGATAATCGATTCCGATTGTCGTTAAAAACGAATAAAACTCGAAAATGCGAATGTGGCCGTACATAAAATTGAAATCTATATGTTGTTTGGTTTAATGGGAAATAAATGTAAGTAGGGAATAACTTACGACTAGACACATATTATTTACAAATAGATACCCACGAATTTAATAGTCATAAATGTTTTATAGATATTTAATATTTTATTATATAAAAATTGACTAATGTTTTAAAAATGAACGATAACTAGAAATATACAAAATCATCTTACATGAATTAATTTAATTTAAATGCATATCCTGAATAAGTAATCAAAAAAGACAAAAAATGAACGTGGATATTAAAATAACAAAAAAAATTATCAACTGTGTTTATTTTTGTTAAATTGTTTACATGATTCACTTTCCTTTTAATTCTGATTATTCATCCGGTTGATAGTACTTAAACCATATTTTTTTAAAAAAAATGTTTTGTTATTTACTATCACATAATAATTTATTATTTGAGAAATTTAATATTTACTATATATTTTTTAAAGAAGATTCCATTTATTAATCTTTAATGAATGTTTTTTCATTCTGTTTGTTTGTAAGTAAACATTTTTACGTACTTAAAAATATGTACATAATTTACAAAAGTTAATATTAATTGAAAAGTAATAACTAGAGATACTATTATATCATACTATAGATTAATATCATATATTTTTTAATATAATATTAAAGAGTGAACATTTTAATTTACAATTTTAATTTTTTATTTACATACTTCACACGTATTTTAGATAATTTAACTTTATTTCTATTCATAGTCTCGAATTTAGTACTTAAACCTGTTAGTGAAAATAGATAATTATATAAAGGGTAATTGGTTGACCGTTCGTTAAATAAAACATCTAAACAAAAACATTCGTGTTTAGTTCACACGTTCGTTCACACGATTAAAACAGTTAAATTTAGTAGTAAAACAAATAATTACATAAAGGGCAATTGGTTGGCCTTTTGCTAAAAAATTAATTATCTAAACAGAACATTCGTTCGCATTTGCTGTTTAAACATTAGACTGAAATTTATGTATTGTTAAATATATTGAAATGGTCACAATCTAAATATGAACATCCCATAATATCTACTTATAAATTTATAGAAGTGAAACTATATGTATTATACAGAAAAAGTTTCAATATATCTACGTTATTAAGTTTTAGTTGTATTTAAAATTCTATTGGATTCTCAGAAATTATTTCAGTTGATAAGTTAACGAGAAAAAAATAATATATATATATATATATATACATCCTTAAAATTAAATCTTTATTTGTTGCATAATAACATGTATTTTAAATATAAGAGGAAAATAATTTATATTATAAAAATATCTTAGATTTTAAAAAAAATAAAAGTTTAATTTTAGCATAGCCCAAATGTGATTTAAGGTTAGTAAATATTAGTAAATGAAAGTATGCTAGTAAATGTACGTCTAAATCCTCGAGTCTCATTTAGGCTTTGCTATATATAGGATTATCCAAATGTGACGCCTAGATTTGTGTTTTATTAAAAAGAAACTATACACATGTTTCTTTTTAATAAGAAACAAATCTAGGTATCACATTTGGATGACTCTCTCTATTTCTCTTTATATATATATATATATATATATATATATATATATATATATATTCACGAAATATAATCTATTATTATTAGCAATGATAAATTAAATTATTATAATTTAATTACATTAATTACTATACTATTTAAAGTGTTTTTTTTCTAAAATAGAAAATATTGTATTTCTTTTTAATTTTTATTTAATGTAGTATTAATTTGGTTATTTAAAAAATTATTATATTTCTTGTCAAGAATTATTAGAAAGAACTTTGATGATAAAAGTTTTTAATTTTTTTTTATTGAGATATTATATTAAATTAAGTGATACTTTTGAAGTACTTTATACGGAAATTAAATTATCTGTTCTATTTTCTGTTTTTATCTGCATCGAGACACTTTAAAAATTATGTTAAATAAGTAGGTTAATATTTTATTAGTTTCAATAATAGAAAATTCTCTACTATTGAAAGCAAGATTTAGAAAATATCTGTATGGAATTATATTTTATAATAAAATATTTTAAAATTGATATTCAGTATTTCCTCTATATTTTTTTAAAAATGGAAATAGAAATATTAAGTATTATTGTATGACATTTTTAAAAATTCTATTATATTTTAATTGAACTGATATATTAATAAAATTTGAGGAAATATTTTATAGTTTAACTTTATATTTAATTAAATATGTATTTAATAATTTATATATATATATATATATATATATATATATATATATATATATATATATTTAGTAGAGTAAATAATATTATTTTAACGAATTGAAAAGTATGTACATGCCAAATATTTATACACTAACAAACACAATTAGTCAATATCCAGAGCGTTATATAATATACTTAAATAATAAAATATAGAAATTAGAATAAATATATATGTATATATGTTTATGTTCATTTCACTGGCGATTAAAATCATTTATGTATTTCAATAACGGGCTACAAAATGGTTGGACCACCCAGAAACAGTGACCTTTTCGGACTATTAGATACGCCACTATGTACAAACACTTTATTGACTTTAAAATTTAAATTTAATTCGTAATGGACATTTTTAATACAATAGTGGTGATAATTTGAACAATGTGTTTGTTTATATGGTAGTAGTATGTAATAATTTACACTTATTTTCGAAAATGTGTAACGTAATAAAATCGTTATTTTTTATTGAATCATGTTAAAAATGTTTAATTAAATTCAATGCGTTCTTTTATTAGAAATGTTACATCAAATTATCATGGAACGTTATTATATGCGTATTGTTCTATTAATATATAATTATTTCAGTTTTATTAATGTTACCTTGTAATAATTAAAATGTTATTGAAGTCGAAGCGATAATTTTATTGCAAATAATAAATATTGTTTTTCAATGAAGTCAAATATTCCTCTATGCTTGAAGAAAAAAAATGATCAATCTATCCTACCTGTTCTTACTTATAACAGTGAAACATGGGTTGAATACTAGAATAATTTATAAACTTAAAAAGATGTATGTTGGGAATAATTCATAGAGACAGAAAAAAACTGGATCAGAAAGAAAACAAAAGTTAGGGACGTTATAAAAAACCAGAAATTAAAAATGAAAATGGACTGTTTATATAGTAAGAAGAAAAGATCATCAATGGATAACAAAAAATATTCATTGAAATATAAAAACATAAAAAAGACTAAGAAGAGACCTATAGATAGATGGAATATACATGAGAAAATTCACTCATATGAATTAGGAGAGAAAAACGTTGGATAACTGAAAGTGGAACATTTTAGGAAAAGCTTTCAAACTGTGATGAAAAAAGGTTGATTATATATATATATATATATATATATATATATAGAGAGAGAGAGAGAGAGAGAGAGAGAGAGAGAGTTAATAAAATATAAATGAACAGAAGGAATAGAAATTTAAGATTTTAAATTATTTAGAAATGTACAAAACAGAAAAGATATAATCTTCTAAATATATATATATATATATATATATATATATATATATATATATATATATATATATATATATATATATATGTATGTATTATTTATGTTTGTGTATGTGTGTTTGAATATGTATTCATCCAAAAAATTAATAAAAAAATAGTTTTGGATAATCAAAAAGATGTTTAATATTGATTTACAGAAATAACTTAAAAAGTATTCAGATTAACTAAAATTTTGTTCGACATTTAGATTTCATATATATATATATATATATATATATATATATATATATATATATATATATATATATATATATATATATATATATATATATATATATATATATATATATATATATATATATATATATATATATATATATATATATATATATATATATATATATATATATATATATATATATATACGAGGGTCGTTTGATAAGTATGATAATTTTTTAAATTTTAGAGTAATATTTTTTACCATACTTATCAAACGACCCTCGTATATATAATTATATTTCAACATAATAAAAAATAAACGTAAATTTTATAATTTACTGCAAAAATAAATAATACTTATTACTGCACAAACATTTTATTTTCAAATATTTATTATATTTTTTGTTTAAAATAACGTCGTGGACTTTAAACTAGAAATTGTTTATCTGTACATTAATAAACTTTCTAAGCTTCTGTTTTCATACAAAATAGGTACTGGATTGATAACCGACATTCTAGAGAGCTTCATGAACAATAATTTACTTAATAATATGTTTGATCTATGTATCGTGTGTTAATCACGTATTTGAAATGAGTAGTATTAATTGGACTTAAGTTTACTTATGTGCTTTTTTAAAAAAAGGCTTACTAGTTTCAATTCATGTTTAATCTTGTTATATATATATATATATATATATATATATATATATATATATATATATATATATATATATATATATATATATATATATATATATATAAACATCTATGTATAGATAGAATATGAGTTTACAACATAAGAAGATAAACATTATTAAACTAATGTATACATATATTTTTCTTCACATATCTTTTACAAACAATATGGTAATTACTTTTAATACTTCTGTAAGGCCACGCTAAGCCACTTAACGTTTTGAAGTACAGTTGTTGATGGATTTTTTTAAGTATTTAACATCCAACGCAGTTTCTATTTACACAACTAACGCCTACAAGGCTTGTCATAAAATAATAAACGGCACTTTGCTTTATATATTTTTTTATGTTGATTCATAAAATATTGAAAAATGTATTTATTGATTATATATATATATATATATATATATATATATATATATATATATATATATATGTAGATACGTATGTATGTATGTATGTATGTAATTAAAATTCTATCATATAAATGTTTCTATTATTTTCTTTTAATTAATTAATAAAGACGAATATAAAACGTATCTGAAATCTGTTTGCTAAGCAATCATTTACTCTGAATGATCGTAAAAATAAACATAAAATAATATTTTTTAATATACAGTAACGTTTAGTCATAGCGTATAAATCATTCCTGTTTTTATAGTATAACGGTGTTTATGTGTATTCTGAATTTTTATATTTTATTCTGAAATTATTATGTGACAGATATTCGCACATAATTTTGATGTTTTATTTATTCTTTAACATATTTTGAGGTCCTCGTGGAATATTCTTTGTATTTTTTTCAGTGGATTTTTAAATGATGAGTCATTTGTTTATGGTAATTATAGAAAGTTACTTTATATGTTGATAATATATTTAATCTAGATTTATATTAAAATCATTTTTTTGATTTATTTTAATATAATATTTTTTATTTCTAATTCAAACATACCTATTAGAAAATTAGTCATTGATGAACAATTTTCTGTTAAATAAATTCGATAAAATAATGCGTTTAGATTCCAAACACAATGAATTAGTCATCTAAGTGAAATTAAATATATCAAAATAAACTATAGGTTTTTTTTGTATTTTAATAAAAAAAATGATTTTTGAGGTAAAAATTGTTTGCGAAAGAAAAGTTGTATTTAAAACTAAATTAATTACTAATCAAAATGATAGAAAAAATTGAAATATATTTATTTATCAATTTATATTACATATTGAAAAAATACTGTTCATAATTTGAAATATAATCATATTTTATTAGAAATTATGGTTAATTTATTTTTTATATAGGAATTATTTTCAATGAAGATCTTATATGGTAACTACGTTTGTTGTTTTTTTATTGTGTGTATTTTATCTACTATACGAGTATAATAACATTCATAGTAAGGATTATAAAACATTTTGAATTTCATTGTAATGGACCATAAAAGTAATGGAATAGCTGTCGGAATGCATATAAGCATTAAAAAATGAATAATACATAATTATTTAATATTTTTATCACATTTGGAGTTGTTGTGAAATGATTAATTTGTAAAAAATAAGTTATAATTCTACGATTCATGCAATAACATTTTATAAAATTAAATTACTACTCTTATACTAAAATTATTACTATATTAGATATGAAATAATATTTATAATGTGTAATTATATATAGCAATATTTATACTTATTGTAATTACGTAATATAAAATGTATTTATTTCCATTCTCATTATTTCTTATTTTATGAAAAAAGTTAATTGAAATTATTTAAATTGTTTTGAATCATAAGACCGTGAGTGTTTGTTTAATTATTTCCGTTTGAAGTATTTGTTAACATATTTATTAGTAATTTATCCTGTGTTTACGTTAATGTAATTAGTAAGTGCATTTTAATAATTATATGAATTGAAAATGTATTCAAGCATTTAGTTTAAAACACACACACACACACGCACACACACACATACATATATATATATATATATATATATATATATATATATATATATATATATATATATATATATATTAACACAAAAGAAACATTTATATATGAAATGATAAGATAATAGAAATTGAATGGTGTCAATTTGAAAGAAATTCTTATATCATGTAATCGAATATTCCTCTATATTTTAAGAAAAACGTTTTTGATCGATGTCTCCTACCTGTTTTCACTTATAATAGTGAAACATAGATCTTGAATTTCAGAATAATTTAGCAGATTCAAACAATACAATGAAATAGAGTAAGATATATATAGAGTAACATGTAAAAATAAAATGGATTCGAAAAAAAATAAAAGTTATGGTCGTTTTAACAAGAGTAAAAGTTTGAAATGAAAATGGACTTATTGTATATCAGAAGAACAGATCATCGATGGAGATTGGAAATTATTACTGAGAACCCAGAAGTATAAAAAGATTGAAGGAGAGATTTGTGGATAAATAAGAAAGAAATATAAGAAAAATAATGTGTAAGAGAAAAGCAATGGATGTTGGAAATGGAAAGTTTATTGTGGGCAGTGGATAGAAAAAGGATGCTACTACTGAAGATCAATATTGCTATAAAATCCCACATTAGCTCACTGATTAAAAGTCTCATCGATGTCATTAGTTCTTCTTAAATGTTTTTCCAATATTCTTCCTTCATTTTTTTCTCTTTAATTCTGGCTAATCTCATCCAATTCTTACCTCCACATATTTTATAATTCTATCTTTAATAAGGACTTCCATGTTTAATACTTGGTCTCTTTATCTTTTGGTCGCTATTCTATAATGATTTTTGTCCATCTATTGTCTTCTCTTTCTGTTCACTTTATTTCATTGATTTTATGTGTTCTATTAAATCAGTTATTCTGGTCTATTTTCATATTTATTTACAGCTTTTTAATCACGTTTAGAAATTCTTACTGTTATCTTTTCCATACTTTGTTAGTTTATCAAAAGTTTTTGCTCCACTTTTGTATTCAGTGTAAAGTTTTTGACCCATTTTTTTTAATAAATACGAGCCCATAATATACATTTGTTATATGGTTTATACATATATATATATATATATATATATATATATATATAACAATAGATATTTATTGCAGTTAAATATTCTGAAATTTAAAAACTTTTGAAATTATTATTTTTAAAGTATTGTTTTGAATGACTAATATGATGTAATCGCAGTTTATTTAATTTTAACTATAAAATAATTTGGAATTATTTATAGCACTTGATTTATATAGAGACATTTGCTATTTAAACAAATAAAAAGTATCTATATAGAATAGATCCTAATAAAATGAAAAATAATTAATATATAAGTAAATATAAAAAAAGTAATATATACAAGTATCAGAATATACGTTTTTAATTTATTTATTAAATGAATTATATATTTAAATGAAATGTGTGTATATACACATATATATTATATATATATATATATATATATATATATATATATATATATATATATAAACATTTTCAATAGGTATTATTTTGTAACTAGTAAAACAATAAAAATACTAACCCACGTCAAGTAGAAATATTAATTTGAAGGCTGTATGTTGCAATTGTGTTACCCACATGAAAATTACAATTACAGTTAAGAAAAGGTATAGAGGTATTACTTTTCTATATGAAAAATATATTCATTAGTATGTTATTATATATAATATACAAAATGAAAAAATAGCAGTGGTATTTTTTTAATTTTGGGGTACGTTTTTATCGCATTTCAGTATTTCAATACTTTTTTCAATTATTGATACTTATTTTGGTCTGTAAGTAAGCAAATATTATTGAATAAAATTTACTAATTTATTATTATTATAAAAAATGTTTATTTTTTCTTTTTTTTATTTAAAATGCTTGCATACATTTAAAAATAAAATGAGATAATACTGTATACACTGAATTTGTAAAATAACTGTATACAATATATATATATATATATATATATATATATATATATATATATATATATATATTTATATGTCTGTTTTTAATATTTAATTTATATTTCTTTCATCATTTTAAATATATATTTTTTTTGTTAAATTATCAATGAAAATTTATCAAGATTTAAATATTAATTGATAGTTTAACACAAAAATATATTTAAAATAAAATACCTTAAAGTCTACTAAATTTCCGGTATTTGAATTTAAACTTGTTACATATTAGTTCATGATGAAACATTCTGTTCATCTTGTTTTTTATGAATATAATTGGTTAGTAGATAAATAATTAATTTCAGTGATATTAATAAATCATAACACTATTTAAACTAATTGTGTATTACTGACGTGGAATTGAAATGCATGAAAAATAAAGTTCTATTAAATATTCAACTCTTAATTAACTTTTTTAATCTAGTTTGTTTTTCCACAAATTGTTTATATATATTAAAATCTGTTTTTAACTTATTACAGACATTGTTATTAGAAAGGTATAACTTTTTCAATTTTTATATGCTTGTATTGTAAGTTATGTAGTACAATTAATTTTTCTAATTAAGAAAATATCTTTAGCTCTTTGAATAATATTATTTTTATTTTATTTTAATTGAAAAACTGCGTGTTTCATTTATAAAAAGAATATCATGAATTGCCATTATTTATAATAAACAGGCATAAATTAAATTGTCTATTATTCATTAATTTTCACATAAAATTAATACAAATCATTTTTATGTCAAATCTTATATACAGATATGAGGCAATACAAATATCATTTTTTTTATTTATCATCAGAACAAAGTTAATAATTAAATACAAGGAGAACTTGTATCATTTATTTCTTATAATAGAGTGTAATAAATATATGTTGTCTAATGAAAATTATGTTTAGTTTATTTAGCTTTTGATTTAATTATGATTAAAAAGATAGTTCATATTTGTTTAAATTAAACAAAATTTAATAAACATAATTGATTTACTCTTAAAAATAATACTGTCATTTATATCTCATATACTGTTACATATAATTAATAAATATAGGATAGCCTAAATGAGACTGAACTTTTTAGACATATATTTGTTTGCTTATTATCATTTACTATTTTCTTTACTATCCTTCAATCTCGTCTTGATCACCTTATATATATTTTGTATTATCTACGTTAGGTTTATTTTATGGTCTTTACTCAATTTTACTTAATCATATTTTTATGAATAAGTACAATTTATGACAATTTAATATTCTTTTGAGATTTACAAAATATTATTTTTAAGTGAAATTATATATTTTTTAAAAAATATATAAATCCAAGCTTTGAGTCTTGATTATATTGTAATATTATGATTTTTTATACATCTTATTTTTCGTTAAATACAGGGTTTTTAATTATTATTTTTTTATTTGTTATTAATTATATATATATATATATATATATATATAATTATTTATTTGAAATGTATATAAAATAAAAAAATAGTAAAATAAAAAAACCTTTCATAGCCATAAATGTTTCAATTATTAATCTGATTCAAATTAAACATTTTAATAGCTTTTTGATATACAATTATATAATTGTTTAGAGAGATTCAGACAATAAATATAAAAGATGTTAACAATCTGAAATTCTTATTTCAAATAATAAATCAATAATGGAATATATTCAAACCTTTTTTCAAAATATAATTAATTCAGTCATTCGAAAAGTTAAAAAAAAATGCACAAAAGATTTATATACCTGCTTTATTTTATTTCTTATGTCAAACCACTTAAATACGGAAACCTATTCAATAATCAACCACAAAATAATCTTTAAAAATGTATTGAAAAGGGTACAACGATAACAACAGCACCATATAGTAAAATCCAATTTTCATGTAAAACCATGAATGGTGGCATAAAATCAAACGCTTCTCTCTATACCGAAAACCTGTTCACAATACGGCTCGTATGAGGTCATAAACATTTACGTTCGGACAAATTATAGTCAGGTAGTTGGGCAAACAAAACGCCTATGTTTGCTCGATGGGGCGTTATCTGTTTATATGTGTCTATACAGTATTGCACTGTCGGGTTCCAGTGCACCTGTTCGGCTAAAGAATCTCCAAGTAGTTTCAATAGAATTTGTTAAAGTTACATTATTAATAACATTATTGGTTATTTATATGGATAGAGTTTAATAGAAAATGAAAAATAATTATATTTGAATAAAATATACTTTTTAATCATTTGTAAGGGGCATAGAAATTGTTTTCTATATAAATAGGATATTATTAAAATATTCAACAGATAAATTATTTTTAGATTAAAAATCAATATTGGATTAATACTATATATTAAATTTTATATACTTTTGTAATTTTTTGTTTATTTTCTTTATTCTGAAAAAACATTTCTTGTTGTAAATTTCATTTTACTAAAAATCTGTTAATTTTATAAAAAAACATAATTTCTAATATCACTATTTTTAAATCAGTTTTATATTTCATTTTGTTTAGTATAATTTTGTGATTTAGTATGTTTTTTCCTGAAAGATAAGATTTTGTTTTAAGGAAAAAATAAATTAAATTCTGTTTGTAAAGATTATAGATAAGATATAATATTTTTATATTTGTTTTAATTTAAAATGCATAAAATAGTATGTAAATAAAATAATAATACACTATATTAAGAATAAAATAGTAAGCATAATTATTTCTTTCATTTAGTAGATTATACGTACGTACATATAAAATAATTATGTGATAGTCAAATTGTAATAATAAATGAAATAAGTATTGTGTGATTGTTTGTTTTGGTATTATGATAAATTCATTTTATCACAAAATAATCACCCAAACTAACACTGTAATATTTTTTAAGTACATACTCACTTAATTTGATGATACGCATTTTGATTATCACGCCATGGTCATAGTGTTATAAAATCTTTGTGCAAGGAATAATTGATTATTGAATATTTTATAAAATATTGTATTGTTAAGAGAAATTATTTATTAATGATAATATTGTAGAATAAAAATATTTTATTTTCAGATAAATATTTATTTTGATCATTGAGAAATTTTTAAATAAAAATTATTAATCGTTATTTTGAGATTTTTGGGGATATTTATGACTTTTACTGTTATAAAAAATAACAATTTTATATTGAGGAAATCAAGGTTTGTGAAAAAGATCATTTAATAAAGAAAATTAGCAAATAAATTTCTTTACAAAAATTTAATTAAAATTAAATTTTTATACTCACTGATAACAATTTTGTTAATCTATACATATATATATATATATATATATATATATATATATATATATATATATATATATATATATATATATATATATATATTCAAATATTTGTATTTGTTATGTACGTTCAGTGTGAAAAATGAGAATTACTATAAACTGAATTAAAAATATGAAGTTAAACAGAACACATAGAAAAATAATATACATACATACATACATATATATATATATATATATATATATATATATATATATATATATATATATATATATAATGAATAACTTATTTGTTCCTAATGAAAGTCTTTAGAACAAATATGCTATTCAGTTAATATATCAAAGAAATATTGACTTATAAACAGTTAGTCTATTCATATGAGAATTACACTAAATAAATTAAAACTAATATACGCTTTATACATACACACGGATATACACATAAAATTATATATATATGGAAAAAGTATTACAATTTTATAAAAGTATTTGAAATTTAGTTTTCTATTTGAAAGTGTATTTTATATTTATAACTAATAGAAAGTGAATTATTAGCACTACAAGGCATCTGTATTGTCATAAAAGTTTAGTATATATATATATATATATATATATATATATATATATATATATATATATATATATATATATATATCAGCTAATGTTAGCTCACTGCTAAGTGGAAACCCCAATGAATGTGCGAATAACCACACTTACCAGTCGAGTTTTTTTTTATTCAGGATTTACTTTCATTAGGTCTAACGAACCCTTCCTGCTCTATATCTCTGACTGAGGAACGGACACACTTTTCGATAATGTATAGATAAACAGAGAGAGAAATTTGTTTTTGTTTGTAGTCTTGTTTGTATTTTATAGGTCATTATATCAATATAAATCTGTACACGAAACGAATTAAACGGTGATAAAATTCTATTGTTGACAGGAATTTAATATAAACAAACAAATCATATTTCATTTTTAATCAATATAAAGGTTTATTTATAAAAAAATATATTATTTATAAATCAACTTTATTAAAAAACGTATAAAATAATAATCCAACAAAAAGTTTTACTTATACACTATTCATTTAATATATTTACTTTCGTACTAAAATTGATTCCAATAAATCATTTTAATTAAATATACTATTCTGAATCTTGACACTGATTGTTAGCTATTCAGTTAAAAAAATATGTTACATTCGTAACAAGTGATTATTATTATGAAAAGATTTGTGTATGAAAATTAGGCTATTATTAAAAAAAAATGTGTAGGTTGTATATAATTTCATATATTTACTATAAGAAAGAATAGCGAACGACTAAATAATAAATACTATACACGTATGTGTGTAAATTTGTTATTTTATTTCATTCATTTCATGAAAAGTGTTTACAAGTACTTAAATATGTTTATAATCTGTTTACAAAGTATGTGTTTAATTGAATACTCGTACGCCTACATTCAAATTTACGCATAAATACACATATGGATTTTTTTGAAAAATACTATATTATACATGTTTCTCTCCCTTTAGAATTCACAATAATATTAAAGTTTATTTTTCAGAAAAATAGCTTTTAATGCCAATCACATTTTTTCTATGTAATAGAGATTATTAAGTTTTTATTAGTCAGATAGTTCACCCTAACTATTTTTTTGATTGAAATGGTGAGAATATTGGTTTGATTCAGGTTAATTAACAAATATATAACATTTTATCATCATATCTCCATTGAAATCTCATGTTTTATTACTTATGAGAGTCGTTTGATAAGTTTGATAAAAAAGTAAGAAAAACTAAATTGAAAAATTTAATTTATTTAATTAATTAATTAAATTAAACAATAAATAAATTTACCATACTTATCAAACGACCCTCGTACATATTTAGAAAATAACCAATATTTAATATTAATTTTTAAAAATATATTATGATATTTCTTTTTCAAAGTGTTGATATTTTTAAAATATTTATTAATGAAATTATTTGATTGGAAAAAGTATTAAGATATAATACGAGTAGTAAATTCAAACTTATATTAATTATGAGTTGTATTGAATATTCATATTTTTTAGATATTTTGTCAATTAAAAATGTTTTTTATAACGTTAGTGAAAAAATATGCATTTAAA
Organism: Neoneuromus ignobilis; assembly: GCA_029203775.1. Lineage (NCBI taxonomy): Eukaryota > Metazoa > Arthropoda > Insecta > Megaloptera > Corydalidae > Neoneuromus > Neoneuromus ignobilis. The sequence goes on from CP092089.1 coordinate 31,479,789, forward strand.
TGAGAAAAATCAATATTAAGTATTTTAAAAACAACGATAAATTCTAAAATATAGTAGATTTATTATTTTTTATTACATATTAAAAATCGTTTTTCAAAACAAATATAATGAATTTATATATATATATATATATATATATATATATATATATATATATATATATATATATGTATTATGCAATATATATCTTACTGAGATATATTTTCAGTTTTCTGAAATGATTTCTTATTCATTACTTTTTACACCTTATTTTATTTACTAGCATATAATTTATAATTTCAGTTGTCCATTTGTTGTTGTTTGATTTTGTGATATGTCCTTTTTGTTTCTATTTTTATCTCTATTTTTGTTATTGTGATCTATTTTTTGGTCCATCATATCTATACACTATTTTTTGTCACAAAATCGTAATTTAAAACTAGGGTTTGTTTTAATCAATGCATGGATTATTTTCATTATTGATTTCTAAAGTTTTATCAGTTTCATTCATATTTTGAAGAAAAATTAACGTAACGAAATTTCCAAAATTGCTTTTGACATATACAAATTTAATTTTTTTATATCATCGTTATACTATTGCTTTTTTGAAAATTATGAAATTTATATTACTTTAAAAGAATTATTTTTAGTTACAGGTGTATTTCAAAAGTTTTTGAAAAACTAGTTTGCATATAGAAAAAAGAATAATATGCTTTTTATAAATTGAAAAGTTGTCAACATAAGTTACTTTTAATGGATGTCATAATTACTTATCAGATATTTTAAGATGAAATTCATATTCGTAAAAACAATGAAACTTTCTTTTAAACAATATCATATTTTTACATTATATAAAAATGTTTATTTATACATATGTATATATATATATATATATATATATATATATATATATATATATATATTATGTTGTCATATCTCCCTTCCGCTTTTTTTTTTTTGTACATATATATATATATATATACGAGGGTCGTTTGATAAGTATGGTAAAAAAGTAAGAAAAAATAAATTGAAAAATTTAATTTAATTAATCAATTAAATTAAGCAATAAATAAATTTACCATACTTATCAAATGACCTTCGTATATATATATATATATATATATATATATATATATATAAACATTTTTATATAATGTAAAAATATAAATGAAGTGCAAGAATAGATTGTTCATAAATAATGTTTTTAAATATCAATGAATGATTATTTTATAAAAATAATCTTATTAACTGTTTTGAACTACCTGTATATATTATTTAAATGAATATACTATATAAAAATACATCTTTTATGCATACAATAATCATAAATGGTATGACTAATTAACATAAATATTAAAGACAAAAGAAAACATGGAACAAGTAATAATTAAACGCATACAATGTGCATTCATGACAACGAAATTCATCATATGCGTGATTCAGAGAATAATCTTCGATACATCAAGTTACATACTTATATGTATATATACATATATGTATACATATATATATATATATATATATATATATATATATATGTATATATATATGTATACATATGTAATGTGCGTATATATGTATGTACATAGGTAAACATAGTGCACACCTGTTTAGATAGCAGAAAATAGACAACACATTCTGATCAGTTGTGTATAAGGAGTGTGTGACACATTCAGAAGCTATTTTCAGATAGTTAGAAATTAAACAATGACTAATTGAATGACTAATAGTATTAACTAACGTATAAATGATCTGTACATACATTTCTATTCGACACACATATACCTGCGTACTTACTTTTATGTCAAAATTTATTTTATTTTAAATCCGGTAGAATATCTTTAAACATATGAAATTGAAAATATATTCTTATTACCATATAAAATATTTTTTTCAATTCATTGAAATATATGTACATATTAAAATTATTGCACATAGTTAAGATTTTTGCTGCTTTTATTGTAAATTATATATATATATATATATTATATATATATATATATATATATATATATATATATGAGTGTGTGTGTATGTATGTATGTATATGTATAGATAAATAGATATATTTAAGTATTCATATAATTTATTCTTGCATCATTTTTAAAAATGAAGAAGCTATGATTAAAATACAATTTTGTAGAAAATTTATTGCAAATTCCATCAGTATTCTCGATAAGTATCGATATTACGAAATTAGAAAATAATACTAGAAGTAAAATATCGATTCCCTACGGTGTTGATCGGTAGTAGTCAGTCCGCCCCTGCGTTCAATATCAAAGAAACGGAATAGTCAATCGAGTAATTGAACTCCGCTGTGATTGATTTTCACCACAAAATCTTATTAACAGTCATTATATTGTCTAGTTCGTGATACTGATTATGGATGAACTGCTGCAATAAATATCGAACGACCGGTTTCACATTAACAGATATTGATCTCTCGTATCTTAGAATATTACGCTCTAAAGTGGCATCGTGTCTTTCGAGTAAAAGGTAGCGCGGTCGTGCCATACAAATATGATATACGAGCTCATGGCCTATAGCTATCTACAAATTTATATGTGAATAGATGTTGTGATACTATTAGATGATCTTTGTGTTTTTGTCACGTATACAGGTTTAATCAAGGAGTCGATGATGGGTTTCTTTATTGTATGACTAAGTATTTTCTTTTGGACGTTTGTTTGGGTGGTCATTGGCCTGTGGCTTTGATGAAATCATATCTGATAAGTTTGGTATTGAAGATAAATACACCATGTCAATTCTTCTCATAGAAACATCATAAAAAATAACTGAAACTTGGTTACAATAATAAGGTAACGTGTAGAACGAGTATATTGTATTTCCAAATTTAT
>CP092089.1:31485125-31530125 GCA_029203775.1 Neoneuromus ignobilis
ATAACTATACATTTTTTAGACGAGTTTAGCTTGTATTAAATGATATAAAATTGATATTAGAACCATCTTTCTTAATATATATATAACATTCCAAGCCAGATAGTGAAAATGGGAATTGAAAAGATATTAGTATTATAAAATTATCAAGTCCAAAATACTAGTTCTTTATTTTGTAGAATAACGAGAGAATTTTTTATTACAATATTTAGATAAACATTGTATCAATTGAGTTAGATACTTACTTTTTACTAAAGTATATGAAGACAGAAATTGTAAAAAGTTTAATCTTTTTGTAAAGAAACATTTAATTACTGCATATTTATAAAATTGATTCTACATAGATCTGTATTATATTATCATATTTGATTGTCTCCGTTTTGATTATTTTTTTCTATTATACAGTAGTAAGAGTTTATTTAATAGACAAATTTACTAATGTGAAGAAATTTATAATATATATATATATATATATATATATATATATATATATATATATATATATATATATATATATATATATATATATATATATATGGTTAAAAATAAATTTTTAGATAAATGAGCTACTGTGTAGACAATAATTCGATTTTTTTACGTTATATAAATATCTTTATTTGTTACTAAAGAATAGAAGTTTGATTTTTTTAATTAGAAATATTCGAGGAAACTTTATTATTATTATTTTAATGGAAATATTAATATATCTCTACTTATAATCTATTTTATTATCGTTTTTAAATTTTTTATCTTTTTTCAAGACTCAAGACTTTAATTACCTATGTGTAAATTCTTGTATAATTTATTTACATCGTGCTAGGCAACTACTACTACATATATGTGTATCTTTCATTTTTTACATGAATGTAATTTTCGTATTAAATTTATTATTTATTTACTACGCACGAAGAAAAGTTCTTGAAAATTTGTAATATTTTTCAAATTTTTTGAATTCACTTTTTGAATATTTTTTTATATTTGTATGTGTTTTGATAATAATTATGTTATATATTGACTTTTATTTAAGATATAATGATGTATTCTCTCTCTCTCTCTCTCTCTCTCTCTATATATATATATATATATATATATAATAACAGATAATTTGATACATGTAGTAATAATACTAATATGGCTGTTATAACTGAAGTGCGGTAGTAATACAAAGGTTTCTGTTGTGTATCGGTATTTATTTAATTAGATTTAACTTTCCTTAATTTGTTTTAAAAGCTTTATTGAGGAATAAAAATGACGTATATATTATTGCTTTTTATGTCATTTTGTATATTAAAAATTGAATATATAATTTTTGCTGAATATATTATGTATAGTTGTTAAATGTTTATATATATATATATATATATATATATATATATATATATATATATATATATATATATATATATATATATATATATATATATATATAGAGGTATATATATATATATATATATATATATATATATATATATATATATAATAAATAACAATTATTAAAATAATTTAAGTAATACATAAAAAAAATTAGAGAAAAATAAATTTTATAATAGATGTTCGAGAAAAAATTTCAATATTTCGAAAAAATATCATTATCAAGAGTAAAATTGCAATTTTTTGTTATATGTTGATAATTTTTTTTTATAGAATTTATAGAAAAATGTGTCAAGGAAAATTATTAAATATATAAATACATACATACATACATACATATACATATATATATATATATATATATATATATATATATATATATATATATTATTAAAAATAAGCAATTATATGTATGTGAACAGTAAATTTTTTTAAATAATTTGTAAAAAATATCAACATACCTATTTTCAAATGTGGTAATTATGCTGTTTAGTCTTTTTATGGAAGTCGATGAATTTGACTGGATAACTTGTGTATATCGAATCCAAAAGTTTCTTTTAGATCTAAAAACTAAAGAAAGTAATTAGTAAATTTTATTAATATATATATATATATATATATATATATATATATATATATATATATATATATATATATATATATATATATATATATATGTATTTTACACTTAATTAATAATACTGTAAAAAGAATTGAAAAGAAACGAATTTATTTTCGTAATTATTTTTTATTAATAACATACAAATATTGACATGTAATAACGTTTATCATTATCAATTTCATAAACTGAAATAATTTATTCACAAACAGATAACTATTAATACATTTTTTTTAAATAAATCAATAGAAATGAATATAGTATATGAACAATATACTGCATTTCTTATGTTATTTCTTAAAATTCTTATCTAATATAATTCATCCGGTGTCACTGGTCATCTTTTAAGGCAAATGATAATACAATCAATTGTGTGTATTTAGTTCAAGTTTACAAGTTATATCATTAAAGATAATTCAATTTTCAATAACTTATTTTATCAGCTGAATGTATATTTGAAATTTGAATAAGGTCATATCGTAATAGGTTATGCCATTGAAATATTATGAAAATCTTAAATGTATTTAAAAAGAATATCAATTCTTAGTTTATCATTTGTTGGTATGTACTTTAATAATGAATGTTTCGTTTAATTACCGTCATCATATATATTTATTTGTATTAAATTTTTGAGATAATTTTTCTAATTTTGATTTATATGGAAAATTAGGTTTTGAGTGATAATTCAAAGAAACAGAAATTAAATAAAAAAATATTTATTTCTAATTTGGTAAGTTTTATTTGTCTTTTTAGTATTAACTAATGAGATTAATTTTGACATTATATTTTAAAAATAACGTTCTTGTATGTGATGACATGCATTCTTGTATGCAATTGCATACATTTATAATTATATAATTATTTTTATATGTAATTATTTCAAGTAATTTATTAATGATAATTTGCTATTGTATATTGCCATCCAAATGTGACGCCTAGATTTGTATTTTATTAAAAAGAAGCATGTGTATACGGTGGTGTGTAGCAAAACATGTGTATATATTTTTTTTGTTTCTTTTTAATAAAACACAAATCTAGGCGTTACATTTGAATGATTCTATATAAGATGGTACAAATAAAACTGAATGATAATAAATTATATAAAGGAAGTAAATGTATGTCTAAACTCTTCAGTTTCATTTGAATTATCCACTATTAGAGTAGAAATAAACATATAGAATTTATCAATGGTTTCTTTGTAATAAAATAAATTATCAATAATATATTTGATTTCACTTTAATAATGTAAAATTAAAATTTTCCTAAATTATATAAAATAATGTCCCCTAACCATACATATATGCACTTACTCAAAAACTTGAATTCAAAAAAATTAGACGTGAAATATGAAATTTAACATGTATATACAATAAATAATTCCATGTGAAATGGATGTATAATTTGCAATAATATTGTATTTTCTCTACATCATTTTGGTAATAGTAATTTATTGTCTATTAGAATTATTATTAATTTATATATATATATATATATATATATATATATATATAAAAGTGTGTGTGTGTATTTGTATATATATTTACATATGTAGAGCAAGGCGTACGTAAATGTGTTTGTATTTGTAATAAAACATTATCGATCGACTTAGTACATTGTAATAAAATTGTTCTGAATTTTATTATATGTAATACCATATTTAAAGTATATGCTGTACAACTTTTTAAAGTTTACTCTCTTTGTATGCATATTTTTCTCAAATGTGTATACATAGGTCTATTAATCCCTTATGCACATTCCATTTTATTAAAAAAATGGACAAGGCATTTATTCAAAATTTAATATTTTTCAGAAGAATGTCCATAAGATATTCTTTGTGTTTTGGATATTAAGAATTTTCTCATATTATGTATACTAGAATGTATTATGTTAGACACTCATAAATACATATTGTATTTTAGAATATGTATATATCTTTTCTGGAATATGTATGAAAATAAAAGAAAATATATGATAGAAAATACATTTTATTTATATCGATGTTTATATTACAAACTTATTTTTTATTATAAGTTTTTTTTTAAGAAAAAATATTTTACAAAGAAGTATTAAAATATGTTTAATATTTTTGTATAAAAATAAAGAAGAAATTTGAAATTACACAAAAGCAAGATTACTAGTACTAATATTAATTTTTATGATAAAATATACAATATTGTTTACGCCTTTAAAATATATTACGTAAACCATTTTTTTCTTTAAATTCTCAACAATTTAATGAAAATTATTTTTCAGATTAAGAGAATCGTTTTGTATATTTATTAATCATTAAAAATATAATTAGATGTATAAACTACAGAAATAAAATTTGAGTAAAACAGGATCATTTTGAAAGTGGATCATTTCGAATGTAATTGCATTATATAATAATACTTTTTTATTAAAAAATAGAACGAAAATTTATTTACATACAATCGATATATTTTCGTAATTATACAGGTATACAAATATTTTTTTAAACTGTTGATTTTAAATAATTTAATATATCAAATATTATATATATATATATATATATACAACTTAATATTTTGGTTTCCAATTATATAAAAGAAATAGTTAAAATTGTATATCTTGTAAAACTATTGCCAGTAATATAACATAAGTTGAAATTGTAAATTATTTTGTTATTGTTATTATCCATAATAATTACTATATAATTAAATAAATCGAAAATTAGTCAATATTGAAAGTATTGTAAGTGAAATTTGATAGAAAAATAAAATAAAAAATATAATCTCAAAACAAATCTATTATTTATTTTTTAATATAATTTCAGATTATTCAAGAAATTGTCAAAGAACGTGAACGTCAATTATGTCAGTTAAAAAGGGCATTCGACCACATGGAATCCACACAGACCATACCGACAGAAAAAGAATGGGACTCATTCAAACGGTGAGAGAATTTATTCAAGATTTGATTAATTTCTTCTTCGAATATATATCTCATATATTTGACTATATAAAATTTTACTGGTTCAAAATATGTTTATACATATTGTTCACTTTTCCTCAATTCAATATGATTGTGATGTACATGTTAGGACATATTCTTCCATTTTATTTCTCATCACATTTCTTGAATAAGTTGGGAGTTGGTCATGCATTGAAGTTTGCTACGAAACTTAATGTGATGTTACCACATAAAATGGCTATTATACCGGAACCAATTCCAGGACTGATGCCAAAATTACCACATAATGTAAAGCCGTTAGTTAGACCAAAGTTTAAGGGAAAGTTGGTTTCTGAAAGGATATCTTTTAATGATTAACATATCTCTAAGATATTTACTTTTGTAACATATTTCTCATTATAGTATATTTTAAGGGAAAATATGTAAATTACTCTTTTTTAAGAATAATTCATTATTACTGTTTATATTTTATAAAAATATTCAAAGTTATGTTCTTTATTACGAAAAACAATTTATTGAAGTATTTATTTATATATATTTTTTAATTTATCCAAAAGAAAAAACAAGGAAAATGTTATGTTTCTTTTCTTAATATATAATATTACGTAGAAATAGTTATAGAGATGTAAATAATAAGTATTCTTGTAAATTTTCTGTGAAAATTATTTGAATTTTTTAATAAATTTATTGTTTAAATAATAACTTAATTACTTTATCTATCTATTTATTATATATATATATATATATATATATATATATATATATATATATATATATGTTTATATATATGTATATATATATATATATATATATATATATATATATATATATATATATATATATATATATATATATATATATATATATATATATATATATATATATATATATATATATATATATATATATATATATATATATATATATATATATATATATATATATATATATATATATATATATATATATATATATATATATATATATATATATATATATATATATATATATATATATATATATATATATATATATATATATATATATATATATATATATATATATATTATATATATATATATATATATATATATATATTGAGATCGATTTATATATTTTTTTAATATTCACTTAATATAATTTATTATATTTGTATTAATATATATGGAATTTGATTTAATTTAATATTAAATTGTTTCTAGCTTAATACGTTTGTTAAAATGTAATTTCAGTCGAATTTTAAGATTATGATATATATGTAATACAGTTCTATGGTTTTTTCTTTATATTCGTATAATTGTTTCAAATTTTAATAAACATTTATTATTAGAAAAAATAGAAAATTTTAAATAACGACCTTTAAAACCGAATATATTTATATATTTGAGTTTGGCAATTTTTTGTATTACTCAGTTTATTTAATGATTGGAACTAATTTATTTTTATTATTATTGACATTGATTGGTTTATTAGTATGTACTGTATATCAGTTTAATTAAATTATATATATATATATATATGAGTGAATATTGATGATGAAAATTTAATTGATTTTAGGCTTATACGTAGCGTATGTATGTATTAATTTATTCGCAGTAAAAATTAAATAAACTGATTACAATTGTATATAAAATAAAAAAAGTTATTGAAAATTATTATTTACAATAATAATAATTTATGGTCAACTGTAGGAGATAAATATTTTTACGTGGTACGTGTAGTTTAAATAATAATAAATATATAGAAAACGAAATATTATAAAACAAATGTATAGACTTATACAAAAATGGAATAATATTTTCATAATGAAACATACATTAAAGGAAACAAATTTATTGATAACAATTTCAAGTAATTAATACATACATTATAATCGTAATAACTTACGGAGTTAAAATATGAAAGTTACAGAATCGAAAGATTAGTGAAGAATTATGAATGTAGAATAAGTGACCATAAAAATAATTTTTTTAGATATGTTATTAAAAATAACAAGTTTGTAAGGTAAATAGTTTTTTTATGCTGCAAATCTTGGTTACAGAAAAAACATAGTGGAATACCTTACACAAAAACGAAAAACGACGTAAGAAATAATTGGATGAGAAAAGTACAAAATTGGGAAATAGGGAAAATAACTATATTTAAAATGTTTATATCTACTTGTTGGCTGGAAAAACTATTGTTGTTTTTAATATATATATATATATATATATATATATATATATATATATATATATGCATATATACATTTACATTGTTAAAAAAACTATATTATTTCACATTTGGATCCTCCTCAAAACTAACATATAATCAAATCAAATTAATCTTTCAGTATAAAATTTTTGTTTCTATTAATTATTCGTATATATGATAAATATATATTACATAGTTTAACACTAGATTGACGGAGTGATTCAATTTGACTCATTTAAGGTTTGATTACTATATATATATATATATATATATATATATATATATATATATATATATATACAGAAAAACTTAAATAAATTTTTCAAAAACATATGTTGGTTTTTAATTACATTATGAAATGTATACAAAAAAAAAATATTTAAGTTTTTCTACATATATATATATTGCAATAAAATCTTAAATGAGTCAAATTGATTTGCTTCGTCAATCTAATGTTAAACAAATTAAATCACTAATCATAAATCTAACTTAATCACTAGACAATAATCTTAAAAACTTTATTCTCTTCTCGCATAATATACGATTGCACTGATGAATCCAGATATTTGGATGCAATTTTTAATATCTATCTACTGTATTATAGTATCATTTCACTAGGAATGTATATTAAATTGATATGTACAGAGATCTTTGAATTAGCCTCATCAAAATATCTAATAATTGATTATTGGTTTCATTATTCAAGTGTATAATATAAAGTAAATAATGCTTGACATCCGTTTTGTAGTATATTAATTAATGTGTAATGGTAAATTTTACCTTATTCTCGAACTATAATTTTGTTCTTAGTTGTTAAAAATCATATCCGTAATAGATTTATAGTTTAAACATCTGAAAATAAGATATAACTATAATTACAGTTAATTATATGCATTTAAATGAATACATATGGAACTAATGGTTTTATTTGGTTATTTTTAAATTTATTAGAAAAAAAATTAATTACATTATTCTAAAAATATAAATAATTTGTACATTTGCAAATTTTTGTTATTAATTTCTTTTTATAATGAAAATTATTTCTGTAAATATGTAAATATTTTTATTTATACAAGTATTTATTTAAAATATGTAACGAATAAAAATATATGTTATATATTTATCAGTTTAAACAATAATGAAAATTAAAAGCTAAGAAAAGATAAAATTGTACAAAAAAAGCACAAGACAAAATCTCGAAGCGATAAAAGCTTTTTTACTCTAGCTGTAGTTTTCAATCGATAACCTCTGTATCTTATTTATCGACAGCGACTTTATCGGTCGGCTCTTGAAAACAAATGTTTCGTTTATCTGCCGCCAGAGTAATTCAATTACTGGCACTGAATCCACCCATTCCGTCGGCCAACTCACCAAGACAAGCTACACGATTTACTTACTTACTTTGAAACAACTACATAGAATAGACGACGATCTTTTCGTCTCCTCAGTCTGATAACTCCCTCACATACACATATACAAAGTATCCGTACACAAATCTGAACACAACTACATCAATATACACACATATACGTTCAAGATATCCGCGTGACAAATACAGTTTTACAGTTTACAGTTTGTTGTTTATTACCCGATAAGATACTTCATATAAATGTTTGTATGCATTACGGAAAGTCTTTTCGACGTTCGTATTTCGTCTGTGCGATGAAAAATATGTATATAATTTATCGAAACGATTCTTCATCCATTCCAATAGCGATTCAATGATTTTTTTTACTTTGAAATATGGAAAGCGAAGTAATGGAAAACTAATATTATCAGAATATACTCCTGATTGTGAAAAAGTTCTAATAAAAGATTGTTTTTAAAATTAGAATACATATTAATGTATTTCTATCTATGTTGCATATATATATATATATATATATATATATATATATATATATATATATATATATATATAAATAAAGCATCGTCTCCTGGAAAGATTGCGTTCAATCACCAGTCAAGAGTCCCTCAAGTTGGTATTTGGGTTTAGGCAAGATTACTCCATCTCGTAAAAACATAACCGTTATGGAACTCAGACAAGAAATTTTCTACTGAATTGACATTGTCGAAGAGATTGAGACTTTGTAGGAATCGTGAAACCGAGTAGTTTAAGTTCGGAAACTAACAGAACTTTTGAAAGAAAACACATAAAAAGCTATTTATCCATCAATATTTATTTCATCGACTTCAAAGTTCTCCCCATTAGAAGCAATACACATATGCCAACACTTCTTCTAGTCCTCAATCGTCCCCCCGAACGCGCTTTTTGGTATAGTCTTCAGTTCTCGTAGCGAATTTTCTTTTATGGCTTGAATCGACTCAAAACGATGGTCCCAGAGGTGAATCATGAGTTTTGAGAATAGGAAAAAGTCCCACAGAGTCATGTTTAGGTGAATACAGAACGATATTGGTTGAGTTTTTGGCCAAAAACTCAGTGTTCTTGGCACCATCCGAAAATCAATGAGTTTCATGCTCAAAATTTCAGCCAAAATGACATGGCATAGTGTTTTTGAAATTTTTATCCAATGCTTTGACTTGGGCGACATGTTCATCGTCAGTCATTGTCGACAGCTTCACGGTCCTCTTTAAACGCCTTATGCCACTCAAAAAATTTTGTTTGCGATAGATAATGCTCAGGATATGCCTTTCTTAACATTTCCAACTTTTACGTGAAGTTTATTTGGTTTGCAAAACAAAATTGTTTGCAAATTCTTTGATCAACTGATTTCGATATTGTAAAAATCGCCTTGAGCAACAATCATTGACAAAAACCATTGTAAATTATTTATTAATGAGTATAGCATCATGAAATTTGACATAGTTGTCATTGATAGATGTACCAACTTAAAAAATTACAATATGACATTTCATAAGCTAGCGCAGTTTAAATGAGAAAATTCCATTAGTTTTCGGGTTTGATGTATATACTCGTATATATATATATATATATATATATATATATATATACACAGTAATACTTCGATTAGTCCGGTTTGAAATTTCCAAAAAAAATTGTTTACTTCAAAAAAATCCTGCTAAAAAGTTTTTCTTGAAAAAATCACAAAAAATAATACATAAAATTATTTTTGTACGCAAATTTTCCTCTTTATTATGAAAATATAATAAAAAAGAAAACCAAAATCGTATATGCACATTATGCCCAACACATGTGCAGTTCTAGTTTTGTAGTCTTTTTTTTCTTTTTCTATTAGTTTTCGACTCGCAACTCTAGAATAAAGTCTATTTTTAATAACCCATTTGAAAATGAATTTGAAATGAATGTATAAATCCCTGATTTTGTTTTGTTGATACATATAAATATTTGAATTTATTACCCTCGTTTTATTTACTGAAAAACAGGAAAAAAATTGTTTGGAACCAATTAACGTTTTTTATATTTATTTAATGTTTCGATTAGTCCGGTTTCAAATAGTCTGGCTAATCAACAAAACCGATTAGCCGGACTAATCAACAAATCACCGATTAGCCTAACATTCATTGGTACTATTCACCACGCTGACATATATATATATATATATATATATATATATATATATATATATATATATATATGTATGTATGTATGTATGTATGTATGTATGTGTGTAGGGGGTATGAATATAAGTGGTTATTTTGAAAATTTCTAGTTTTTATAAAAGATCCAACATTTTATTTTTTAGCACAAAAAACTATTTTATTAAAATTTTGGACTGAATCATACAATATTAATATATCTTCCTACAAATAAATAATAATAATGAGTGAATTGAAATGTTACCTCATGTATTTTATTATGATATATAGTATTTCATCTCACTTTAATTAATTGAATAATATTGAATAAATATGATAAATCGATGCTCAATAAATAGAACTATTTTTATCAATATATATTATACTTCTTGTTTAATTTTTTTTAGAATATTATAATATCAACACAATTAATTTTTACAAAAAGATTCCTTAGAAAGATTCTTTTCTTCAGTTATAATTTTAAGCAGACACATTCTTTATAAATAGTTCTTGTAATGTCTATATTAGTATCATTATATAATAATTTTATTAAATTGCTTTATAATTAGATTGGATATGTTGTTAAAGATAATTTTATATCAATTAAGGATATCGATACTGAATAGATAATTGCAATGAAATAACATTATAAATATTAAATTATTGAAGGCGTACCTTAATCAATTTCAAACAATACATACAATATAAATCATAAACAATACATCTATTATTATTGTTGTTATTACAGTAATATCAGTATGAATTTTCAAACATCATTTAACAATGTGTAATGCCCCAAAGATAAACTTTAATTATCGATTAAATATTCCCCTATTGCGTTTAATGTTTAAGTATTGAAATAAAATGTTTATATGAGTCTATCAATGTATTTATATATATATATATATATATATATATATATATATATATATATATATGTGTGTGTGTGTGTGTGTGTGTGTGTGTGAGTATGTTTATAAGTTTGTATAAATATAATGTTTACATAAATTTAGTTTAAAATTTATACATTCTTTTTCATTAAAAATAGAGATAGTATATTTAAATATTTAAAATTTATTGATTTTAATTGAAGACACTTTCACTTAAAAAAGAATTTTTATTTTCTTTTTCAAAATTAGACATGTAAATAACTTTAGTTAAGAATATTAAAAGTAAATGATATTTTTAAAGTTAAATTAGTTTTACTTCCGGACCAGATGCAAATCGTAAAACGTACAGTTAATTGTGTTAACGTTCCATTCAAAATATATGATTCGTTTTATGCTTAATGGAATCATAATAGTTGTATTCTTATCTATAATAACTACCTATTTGTTTCATATAATGCACATGCATTTCTTATCAGACATGAAAGTATCATTAAATATATTATTAGTCATTATAAAATAAATTATTTCACTTATAATCTCGAGATTTAAATCGTCATGTATTGTTTGTGAATTTTGGGTAATTATTTGAATACAGAAACTTATTCTTCTAAATAATATATATATATATATATATATATATATATATATATATATATATATATTAAAAATCAATAATTGTTGCATTAAAACAATTATTTGTATTGTAAACTAAAATTGGTGTTAATAATTTTATTTACAAAAAGGTATCACTATTTTTTAATAAGAAAAAATTATCAAAATTTTAAATTTAATTATCTGTTAAATTTATTGGAATAGTAGTTAATTATATTTCATCACATAATGTTCATTTAAAAACGATCGTAAATTATCTTTTTTATTTTCATTTTGTATCTCTTATGATATTACATTACTTATATATCTTGATAATAATATTACAGTACGAATGAATATAGTGTTTATATGTAATAAATATGTTAATAATTAATTTGATACAATACATAATTGTTTTCAATACATAATATTGAAAATTATTTATTTTGATAAATATTTGTAAGTTTAATAGAAAATAAAATGTTTTTCTTAATTTAATAAATGATATTTAAAAACAATAAAATTTATTTTAATTTCTAATAAAAAATTATAAGTCAAATACTTTTCTTAATACAAACATATATATGTATATATAAACTTAGATATTGTAATATTTTAAAAATATGCATTAATCAATTACATTATTATATTGGCGAAGTTCTTTGAATGCATATACGTTTGATTCTTGAAATGATGACAGAAAATATGTTTCATTTCAATAGATGTGAATCAATTTTCAATCATTTTTCAATCAATTGAATTCTTAAACAATAAAGCGAGGATTCAGAACGACGCAGCGCAATAGAAAAATAAGTTTAACGCGTGTTTTGTTCATTACGAGTTTTATATATATATATATATATATATATATATAAACATATTGAATTGTTATTGACTTGAAATAATCAACAAACGTTTATTTGTCTATCTTTCTACGTAAATATATATATATATATATATATATATATATATATATATATATATATATATATATATATATAAAGATACATAGGTACATAAACACACTCACATTAATATAAATAAATATTTATATATATATATATATATATATATATATATATATAAATCAAAATTGTCATTTCAATTATTTATTGTTTTGTGTATATTGCATTATTACAGAGTGGGCTTGTATATGTGGAAATAAATAATTATATATATATAATATGTGTTGTGATATTGATATTATAGGATGTTTTTATACAAAATGTTTTTTTCGAATATTATATTTTAGTGAGCTTTTGTAGTTGATATAAGTATCATACAAGTCATGAATTTTTACATTGTACTAAACTAATTTTATAAAACTACTTTAAATGTGCATTATCATTATAATATTTAATAATTTGACAAAATGTCTTTGTTGTGACTCTATAGTTAATTTAGGAATTTATATTATTTTAAGATAACTTGATAGATAGTGTATTTTGCTAGTTGAAGATAACATAGTTACTCAAACTAGATATGGAAATAATTGTGTTGATTCAATATTTTCTTGTCAAAAGTTAATCTATAATTACTATATATTTATATATTTACATCTGTTATTTAATTTGTAAAATATATTTGCATGTAAAGATATTATTATTGTATTTTGTATTAAAATATTTTGATAAAAATTTTAATTTCCATATGATAAGAATATTTTTTTCAAATTCTTAAATTTATTTTACTTCGTATCTTTCTACTATAAGTTTTGACTGGTTGTAATTTTCTATTAAATTAGATAATACTCAAGTATATAAATTTTATTTAAGTAAAAATAAAAATAAGTTCCAAAAAAAGTAAAAATTATATAGTAATGCATTTATGCACAAAATACATATTTTTCAATATGCTCATTAAATTATGGATCCCTTTGTTTGAGTATTTGTTATATAAACCATAATTGGTCTCATATTACTTATTCCGATTATAAAATACAAAAATTAATAATTTTTAATTATTGCACAAGAAAGAGATAATTCTTTTTTATTTTTTAAATTATTGAATTTTACTGTTTGGATTTATATCTCTATAATAACGATTATATTGATACGTGTTTTTAATAAAAAATGTGTTTTTTATGTTATATCAAAAATATGTAAATTGTTCTCTAAAATTCAGTAAATCAACGAAAAAATGAAAAAGTCTAATGTTAAAAACGTACGACATAAAAAAATCATACTTTTTGTTGATTGCTTATAGTATGATATAAAATATTTGATAAAAATTGAATTAAAATATTAGAATATATATATATATATATATATATATATATATATATATATATATATATATATATATATATCATTTGATAAATAAGTATGGTAAAAAAGTAAGAAAAAATAAATTGGACAATTTTATTAAATTAATTAATTAAATTAAACAATAAATAAATTTACCACACTTATCAAACCACCCTCGTGTATATATATATATATATATATATAAAAGACATTTAAAATCACTTCTATTTCAATAAACAGTACTTCGTTACAAATAAGATATTATTAAAATTGGTATAAATCTAAGATGCGAGTAAATCCAATACTAGACTGGTATCGTCGAGTGCAAGGAGTATTAATTTTAGTTGTTGTATATAATAAAATGAATAATAATTCAATGTTTGACGTCGACTCTACATGGGAAATATAATACAATAAATTTCTGTAAATAGTTTTGCGAAACATTAATTCGTATATATATATATATATATATATATATATATATATATATATTTATTATTGTGTGTCTGACTGTATGTGTGTATATATAATATGTACTTCAAAATATGAATTTTCAAGAAATTTAAAACAAGGTATACACTAATGTATATTGTATCTTGTTACAAATATACATTTATATACATATGTATATTTCTGTTTAGTGTAATATATTTCGTTTATACTGTATATTTTTATAACAGTTTTTTAGAATATTTTTTCTAAATTATAGTGTACATTGTTAAATTATTTTTCTTTTTGAATAATATTTGTAAATAAATATTCTGTAGATGGCTCAAATGAGATTGAAGAATTTAGACATAAATTTACTATTCTTTACAATTCTTCAGTCTTATTTGTGGTATCCTATATAAGTTTGGTTTCATAAGTTTATTATTATTTAAAATTATTGGAATATGTAATTAAATTAATGATTTATAATTTTTGATAAATTCTGTGGAATTATTTGGGTGGCTCAATTGAGACTGAAGGATAGTAAAATTAATAAGTGATAGTAAGAAAATAAATGTATGTGTAAACTTTTCATTCTCATTTCATCCACCCACATAAGTTAGGAATTTTTTTGGAAATTTGGAATAGATTTTAATTTATATTTTATATTTGTTTTAATTCCCCTTATATTCTAGCTGATATACAATTAAAAACATTTTCAGTATTAACTTTTTTGAATAATTCCAATAGTATAAAAAATATATACATATTTCAGATAGTTTTTTTCTAAAAAAAAGATACTTTAAACAATTACATATGTAACAAAAATTATTTATTTTCATGTATGAAAACATATTTCATAAGAAATATAATATTTTTTATAAGAATTAGTATATATTTCTGAAAATATTTATTTAGAATTGATTTTTAAATCAATTTTTTTATTTAACACGTATTAAAGAAATAAAAATATAATCATAAACAATGTTTTTTTTTAAAGTAATATCGAAATTTGAAGCAGTTTGTAAATGTCATATATATATATATATATATATATATATATATATATATATATATATATATATAGAGAGAGAGAGAGAGAGAGAGAGAGAGAGAGACATCAAAATGTAACGCCTAGATGTGTTTTATTAAAAAGAAACAGAACTATACACATGCTTCCCTAAACACCATCATAATAAAACACTAATCTAGGCTTCACTTTTGGATGACCCTATATATATATATATATATATATGTATATATATATATATATATATGTGTGTGTGTGTGTGTGTGTGTGTGTGTGTTTGCAATTATTCATACTGTAAACTGTACGTCAGATTTATTGGAAACATACTATTTTATTAAAAATTGTATGGGTTTGTTATTCAAAGTGAAGTGCACGTACAAAAGCAATTTTTGAATCGGTGTTCGACCTCTGTGTCCCGATAGCGCATCGTCGGCAAAAACGCATATATTTCATCATAAAACGCATCGTCGATTATAACATACATCATTGTCGCGATGTGGTGTATTACGTTTAAATCGATTCGTAGTAATACACATATAGGCTATTATAATAATATATTATAATGGATATAAAACAGGCGACGCGACGGAGATATACTTCTATAACGTGGAGACGACAACGGCCGTGAACTGTTCGGCATCGCGACTATTTGCGCGATAAATCATCGTCTAAAGAGGTCGACCCTGGCGGTGTGTACGTACTTGCAACGTAGCACACGGGCACTGCACTCCGGCGATAAGTTTTGAACCGAGGACATGTCGAAAACGATCCGAAATTTATTACAGATATATAAAATTTTGATGTCTCTGCTTTCGTGCAGCGCGATGCGGATAATAAAAAAATCATGTAGAGGATTTCTTTTTCTTTGAGCATATATACATATATTGACAACATATATATATATATATATATATATATATATATATATATATATATATATATATATATATGAATAATTCATTTAAAATATATGATATTAAAAATATTACATTTAATTTTTTATATATTTTTTAAAAAATCTTTCATATTTATTTACATTGTTACAAATAATTCGTTATATTTTTTTTTTTAAAAAATTGAATTTTTATGTGTTAATTATCAATAAATTTATAATTATATTATATTTACACAAAAAATCTAATAAAATCTAATATTTTATTTATTTTTTTTATTTATAAAAATATCTTTTCATTTAGAAACGTTTTATTCAAAAATTTACTAATTATTAAAACTATTTTCAAGGTAATTTGAATTAATGCAGTTTTTATAACGAAAATATTCTCTTACTGGTTATTATTGCTTTAATCAAGTTTTCTTTTTTGTAAAACGGAAATTTAGATTATCTTATTAAAATAGTCTGAAATATTTGCATTAATAGTAATTATTTATTAAATGTTTAAGAAATGTTTATTCTTAATTAGTTAATAAATGTTAATACGATTAGCTCATTTTCATGTAAAAAAACATGAAAATTTTAATAAAATCGTTAATAATAATAAACAATATATATTTTAAAATAATGAAATATTCTCAACATGGACAAATTATTAATAGTTTACAATATATAAAATATATATTTGACTAAAAATATAATCTTCAAAAAGTCTGTATATAGAGATGGCCCAAATGAGACTGAATAATGTTATTTGTAAGCACTATCTAAATCCTTCAGTCTCATTTGAGCCACCATATTTATTAAAAGTTTATTTTTGAACGTTTTTTAGGTTGAATCTTGTTAATTATTTAAGACAATTGCTTTATTAATAAAAGATGGCATAATTGATAAGTACAAACTTAAAATTATGGCTCACGCGTATATAACTAGCTATAATATTATAGCTTGATAGCTTCATTTCGTGTTTCTTTCCATAAAACTATTTAAGATTGATGTAATACAATACAAGTAAAATAAATTTCATTGGTAAAACTGATTTTTTATTTATTAATTAATAAGAAGAAAATAGTGTAGTACTAAAAAAATCCACGGTAGTATATGAAAGTTCATGAAATATATAGATCAACAGAAATTAATTATTTCATAATAAACGATTAGAAAAATAAAAATAGATGTCGTTGCGTTTATTTTATAAAATTTAAACATTATCGTTTACACACTCACATAAGACGTGTAAATATTTTATCAAAATAATTATAAATAATATTAAATCAATATTTTATCAAATCATTTACGACCATTTCATATAGCTGGGATACATAAACAAGTTCGACATTTGGGTTTCTCATGAACTCAAAAAAGTTCATTTTAGGTCGTGTAAGATGAAATGTAAGATGAAATTTTTCATTAGTCACAAGTTGATCATTCAAGTAATTATTTTTATGTTTAAAAGTTTTTCGTGCTCATTTAAAGTTCATGCAGTTCTTAGTAAGTTATTGCTATTTTTTTTAATTTTTGCAAAAAATTTATATAATGGTGTCTACCAAGGAATTAAGGGTTATTTTTTTGTATTAGTTCAAATTAAATAACAACGTGGCACATGCCGCTCGCAATATCAACATTGTGTTTGGGGATAGTACCGTTAATGAACGAACCGTACAGAGATGGTGCTTATTTTGATGAACAAAATGTTTATTTGAATTAAAAAATCAATTTTGATTTCTCTTTGATTAACTCGTTCGTTACCAGCGTCACACATATGTGACGACCCGATTTTCTTACCTCAGCCCAGCGTCACAAATGTGTGATGGATGTGTGACGGTGATCATTATCAGTTTATGATAACTGTTTGTACCAAATCGTGCCGCAAATAGATAAATTATGTTAAAAACAATAAAATAGATACAGGATGTTATTGGTCTGCCGATAATTACATTTTTTGTACAAGATTTGGGCGTCATGAATATAATATATATATATATATATATATATATATATATATATATATATATGAATATGTTTGAATGAATTAAAAAATATTGGCGAACGTTGATAAATTCGGGTTATGTTTTTAAAACTATGTTTATAAACTTATTAAATTTTATTATGTAAAAATAACTAAATAATCATACAAATAACAGTAAATTAAATCCACGTGGTATTTAAAAAATTATCAACCAACACGAAAGGTAATTGGCATGTATGCCAATATTCAGTATATAGTGCGAAATTGAGGTTATTGGCACGTGTGCCAATATACAGTATATAATATTTTTATTTTTATAACATTATGTATATACATTTAATTTTGAATGGATTTATACTACTTTTATTAATAACAAATTGAGTCGTTTGTTTTTGATAGTGCAATAACTCCATTTATTTATACATTGAGATATAATATTTAAAGGTTTGCGTTTGAATTACGAAAAATCGACTTTGGAATATTTTTAGTTGTATTATATAAAAATATATAAATAAATAATTATTGTTTATTTATAAATTTTCCAAAAAAAATTTCAAAAAAAATTTTCAAATCAATTTTGAAAATTTTTTATATTAATAATTTTTCAATATCTCAATGTATGAATAAATGGACTTATACCACTTTTTAATATAATATTCTTACAATAAAACTATACAGAATTTTTTTTTTTGATTAATTTATGAGTATATTGTATACCCTTGACTGTGTTATTATAAATATTGAAAGAGTACATCTATGTCTACCTAAAACTGTCATTAACTCATTTTTTTCTAAAAATGGAGTTATTCCACTTTTAAAAAAAACTGTTAATGTATATGCCTGCGAAGTCTACTATGTATGCTTGTGAAATCTGTAAAACAACTACAGAACTACCAATTGAGCTATGTATAAACAAATATTTCAAAACATATGTGTGTCTATTTGTAAAATGGTTAATTTCACTCATTTAGAACGTTATAAATACATCGCACAAAAATTAATAACAATTTGGTATCATATTTAAATAATAAAACTTCTGGGCTGTGGTGGCAGTTTTTCTCCTGAAGCCCTTGTAGCGAACGAGTTAATTCGATATTTCATAGTACACGACCTAATACTTTTTATAAATAAATGACATTTGAAAAACATAGTTAAAATGAGTCATGATTTTTCTAACAACTTAATACGTTTATTGACAAAAATAAATTTCATTAGCAATATTTTCAATGTATTTGTTTCAAAGAGAAGCATTTTTTTTTGCATAGGGTACGAATTTTATATAGTTTATTTGGTCACTGTATGTGTACCAACCGTATCGAAAGGGTTAAGCAATTAAAAAGTAAAATCGTATTGAAAATAGCAAAAAATTCAAACTTTTACAGGCTATTTGAGTTCCATGAACATGTTATATAAATGTGACATGTAGCTGGTTAAAATATAAATAATTATGCAATAGAGAGAACCGTATCGAGTAAATGATTCGAGCTTATCTATGTGTACTGTTTGTCGAGTCGACATGGAAAAATGTGCTTCTATCAGACACATTGATCATTTTAATTACCATACGAACACGTTTCCGACAAACGGTCGACAGAAAACGCACGTACAATACGTGCATGTTGTACCGGTGTCTACTGGCTACCACATCGACAGCTATCGATAATGTTTTCACGGTGGACCGCGCACGTGATCGAGTGGTCAGCGCGTTAACCTCGGACACGCAACAGAAACACCTGGCACATGTGCCTTGTTCGTATCCTGACATGTGCCACATTGGACGTGCGATGGATGTGTGTACATCATTTAATATATCAGCATGCAGGCGTCGTATACGCTTTTTTCCATCAAAATATAAATAAAGGCAAGTTTAGACCTTACTTATGAATGTAATGCAATTATTAGTGCACTGAACCATTGTTCAAGTTGTTCTATTCTCTATTTACAATGTAACGTTTATATGTATTTATATACGAGGGTGGTCCCAGAAGTACCCGACCCAACAAAGAAAACACAAAAATTTTGGAAAAAAATATATTTATTTTTCAACATAATCTCCTTTCAGCTCTATACACTTTTCCCAGCGATGTTCAATAAGTTCGATACCCTTTTTATAATAAGAACTGTCTTGCTTCTCAAAATACCCATTAACTGCCGACATCACTTCTTCATCGTTGGGAAATCTTTGACCACTGAGCCATTTTTTCAAGTTTGGGAACAGAAAATAATCCGAGGGGGCTAAATCTGGCGAATAGGGTGCATGAGGTAACAATTCAAACTTTAATTCATTAATTTTGGCCATTGCAATAACGGATTTGTGAGCTGGTGCATTGTCTTGATGAAACAACACTTTCTTCTTAGCCAAATGCGGCCGTTTTTGCTTGATTTCTTCGCTCAAACGTTGCAATAAGTTCGCATAATACTCACCGTTGATAGTTTTTCCTTTTTCAAGATAGTCAATGAAAATTATCCCACGCGCATCCCAAAAAACCGACGCCATGACCTTGCCTGCAGATGAAACGGTCTTCGCCTTCTTTGGAGCCGGTTCTCCCTTTTCAGTCCATTGTTTTGATTGTTCTTTTGTCTCGGGTGTGAAGTGATGGACCCATGTTTCATCCATGGTTATGAAACGGCGCAAAAATTCTGCTTTGTTGCTATGAAACTTCGCTAAACACTCAATTGAAACATCTTCACGACACTGTTTTTGCTCGAGTGTGAGCAAACGCGGCACCCATCTTGCACACAGCTTTCTCATGTCCAAATTTTCAGATAATATGTGATGTACCGCACATTTTGAAATGCCTACTATGTCTGCTAGCTCGCGCACTTTCAGTCGACGATCATCCAGTACCGCTTTGTGGATTTTCTTCACCATTTCTGGAGTCGTCACCTCATTTGGTCGACCACTGCGATGCTCGTCTTGGCAACTCGTACGGCCTCGTTTAAACTCTGCTACCCAATATTTCACTGTTGTAAGCGAAGGAGCAGACTCACCCAGAGTAGAATCCAGTTCAGCTTTTATATTGGTTGGGCTGAGGCCTTTCAAATAAAAGTATTGTATCACGTAACGATGACCAATTTTCTCCATTTTCACAAATTCACTGAAAACGTTCACTATTGATGGCTGCCAAACAAATACTAAACAACGTGGCGTCCTCAAACTTGAAACATATGCTTATAGATTGTGTACTTTCTAATACAGTGATATTTTTCAAATAACTACCGCCATCTCTAGGTCAGGCCGGGTACTTATGGGCTTCCGGCTACCCTTATAAATTTTATACTGGTGATTTCGAGTAGATAGATAATTAAATTTATTACCTACTATAAATTAAATCTTCTCTATCTCAATAAACTCATTAGCTTGCTGTGCTAATTACAAAACTGTTTGTTTGATGTCTATTAAAATATTAAAATAAAAATCAATTGAATGTTCAAGTAAAATCTTTATTTCATGTAACAGACGTTTTCAATGAGGATTTTGCAATATACATCAGACTTAATTTTAAAACAAGAAATAATTTTTCATTTAATTAACTAAATATTACAATACAACGTATACTAGAATATGTATATTTCTTTTCCAAAAAATCAATATATTACTGAATTTAAATAATTAGTTAAGAAAATCATATTCATTATAAAATGTACAATTTATAACAGTCGTATTTTCAAGAATTTTTAGACATTTTTCATCAATCATATTTCTATAATCTTTTCCATAATGTTACCAGTCGAATAATTTAATAAGAAAAATTTATAACAAAATTTGTAAAAAAAATTGTTTCAAAAATTTTTAAATCTTCAAGAAATTGAAAAAAAATTATTGACAAATAAGATTTAATTTAAAAATTCAAGAAATTAACTTTTAAGTATATTGATAAATAACAAATATTTTTTATTTAGAAAAAGTGTGGTCAATTTATTTTCAGTTAATATTAATCAAAATCAATTTATATTTTTTAATCGAAAGAATTGAAGAAATGCCAATTAAACTATTTTTTTATAATAAAATTATCAAAATATTTTAAAGTATGAAATATACATTTTTCAACTAAAAATCTAATTTATGAATTTTTATAATAAAATTTATAGATTATTCATATTTATGTTTGAAAGTTTTATAAAATGATGTTAATCAATTTCTATACTAAACATTTGAGGTATTTGTGTCATATTTATCAATACACTAATAATCAATATATTTAATTTTTATCAATATATTGCATTTTATATTGAATATTTTCAATGTTACATTATGTTTAATAAAAATTTCAAAATATGTACAGGTTTGGTTACGTTAAATTATTGACCTTTTCGAATCTACGCATTAAAATTAATTTCTAAAGATAATAGGAGATAATTTTTTTTTTGTGAATGCTTTATTAAACTTTAAAAGAATTAAACCCCAGATAGTATAAAAATAATCTAGCACTATTTTTACGTCTCCTCTTTTCCTCATTTCTTCATAAATAATAAAAAAGAACCTATACAGAGATACATTGTTCACCCTGTTCTGACACCCTACCGATATTCTCCCCACTTCGAACTCGGAAATGATTGACACTATAGATTGAATATATATATATATATATATATATATATATATATATATATATATATATATATATATATGATTGTGTGTGTGTATGTCTATATTGGTTCCCACATATGACTGCGGTCGTCATAGTAACGCACACATGCCTTCCACGACAAGTTTGCCGACCCCTTGTGCGTACACATTGGTCGGTTGGGAGTGCGCGCGTGTATCTCAAACAATGGCCCATGGTTCACACCACACCTCATTCTCCCACTTAGAGACGTTTTGCTACGTTATAATTCATGCATGAAAAACCACCCCTTGAACTTTATAACTATTGAAGGAATAGTTTCTTTTGTAATAGTATGTTACTGTAATTACATATTGAAATTTGTTAACTGGTCCATGAATGAATGTTCCAGACGTATTTTTGAATTTGTCGAATGTAATATCTATGACTTTATCGGAATACGATTTAAAATAAAATTGATTTAGTTTCTAGAGCATATTTTTGAAAAAAGCAGTTTTAATTAATTAATATAATGCAATTAGTAGATTATAAAAAATATTATTCTTTGCTTGTTTAGAAACTGTGGTAAATTCATTTTCACAGAAATGAATTATCATCCCCAACACCACAAGATATTATAAAGTATTCAATAATCATTTATTGTTCACAATATTTGTTTTTAGAAAAATAAACTATTGCGCATTTTGATGGAGATATTATCATCGTCAGAGAATTGTGTTATAAAATTTTTTATAACACTGTACTATGACGATGATGGTACCACCATCGAAATGCATATTAACTTATTGTTATTATAAACAACAAAATGAACATTAAATGATTATTAAACACTTTATAATAATATCTTATTGTGTTAGGGGTGATAATTAATTTGTGTGAATTATTATTCTCATACAATACTTTTTTTGGTAGTTATTGATGGATCACTGTTGATATATTTCATCATTCCGATATATTTACTATAATTATTTGAGTTATATACTTATTATTTACTTATTACTATTTTCATTTTAATGTAAATTTTTTTAATTATTTTTTTGAAAAAAAAATTCATTTAATTTTCCTTCTATCTCAGGAATTTTATATTCTCATATATATATATATGTATATATATATATATATATATATATATATATATATACACGAGGATCGTTTGATAAGTGTGGTAAAAAAGTAAGAAAAACTAAATTGAAAAATTTAATTAAATTAATTAATTAAATTAAACAATAAATAAATTTACCATACTTATGAAACGACCCTCATATAAATATATATATATATATATATATATATATATATATGTATGTATGTATGTGTGTGTGTGTGTGTGTGTGTGTGTATATATGTGTGTGATGTATGAGAGAAAATTTATATGATCCTTTTTATTGTTATGTAAATGATTAGAAACGAGTTGAAAATTTAAGAGAAGGGTTTAAATAGGGGTGTGTATATGTAGTTTAGATTTTACTGGTACGAATTCAGATTATTGTCAATTTTGATTTCATACAGTGAGGAATATGAGAAATTTGTCTGTGATTGTGTTTTAAATAAAAGTTTGTGATATAGTTGTGTTTATTTTTATATGGTATTTGTGTAATTGTTTTTCAACGACTGAATTTATTTTTTTAATCAAGAATTAAGGAAATGAATTTCGATATTTTTTTTATTTATTTCACGAAATTCTATCAGAGACTTTTAATATATTCTATGTATACAATGGCATGTTTTAATAGAAAATCTTTGACTTTATCTTGATTAAGAATTAAATAAATATTTAATTAAGATTGTAATGGAATTAATATTTAAATTTTAATTTCTTATATATATTTGATTAAAAAATATAAATTATAACTGTTTATAATCATTTGTGTATTTAAATTGTTGAAAAATATTTATACAAAATATTATAAAATATTAAAATAAGTGAAAGATACATAATTTTTTTGATTTGTTTATATAGGATCATCCAGATGTGACGCTTAGATTTCTGTTTTAGTAAAAAGAAACATGTGTATAAGGTGGTGTATAGGGAAACATGTCTATAGTTTCTTTTAATAAAACACAAATGTAGGTGTCGTATTTGAATGAACCTATACATTCGTATAATTTTATGTTTTTGTGAAAAATTTAATTTATAAAAAATATTCTATGTATATCAAATTATCTAATGATTATATATATATATATATATATATATATATATATATATATATCTGTGTATGTGTGTGTGCGTGTGAATTCACGAATTTAATTATATTTATTTCATGAAAATCTGTACTATAAATGTGCTTATTATATTTTTTTTGTTTATTAAAGACGATATTGATTAATGTTAACATTTCTGAATGAAAAAGTATTAATTTATATTTTGAAGAGACGATATTATTTTCTCTAATTCTTTGTATACAAATAAAAGAAAGTGTATTTTTTACTAAGTTTATGCGTCTAAAAAAATATAAAAAATTATATGTTACTTGTCCAAAGTTCCCAACTTGAGACGTATAAAGTATATTTTATTACTTTTCTTGATATAATAACATTAAATATAATTTAAGTGTACAATAGAAAAGTTTGAAGTTTTTCACTAAAGTTCATACTCGTATAATATTTTTACGTGCCCTAAATTATACAATGAGTTGTACATAAAAAATATAATTTTGATACAGTTTTATATTTTTTATAGTAACGAAATTGTATCAAATTTGTAATAAATAGTATATATTTCTACTGATCAAATTTCCTACTATGAATATTTCGACGTTCAAGATTTATAGTTGCGAGGAATCGTAAAAAATCAGCGTTGTTGTTGTATTTCAGATAATTGATAAAAAATGAATATATTATCCTATAAAATTTATGTTTACGTATATATTCTAACTGAATTAATATTTTTGCGATGATAAATAGGTTTTTAAAAATATTATGAACTATGAAACCACTTCTACGATATTGGATTTCTTTTTTAGTACATTATTTATTTGACCTTAAATATTTTAACGTATTATATAAAAACTGTATATGTGTATATATATATATATATATATATATATATATATATATATATACATTATTTATTTTGTAATATATATATATATATATATATATATATATATATATATATATATAATTAAAATGAAGAAAGTATTTTTAATTTATAATTTAAAAAGAATTAAAATATTAAAAAAATATTTTTTTGAAATTTATTAATAATGATTGTGAAATGAAATCAATTGTACACACATATAATAAAAATTAAATTCTATTTTACAAATAATAGATTTTTTGTCATACGTACTTATAATATTTTAATTTATTTTTTAATATAAAAAGGGTATATGAAATTGTAATATAAATTATTTTTATGAAAACTGGCATCAAATAAATGCTTAGTTTTATTTTAATATAATTTTATTAAAATATATTTTCTGTTAATTATAAAACTAATAAAAATTATAAATAAAAAAAATAATATTCATTTACACACACTAAATATATATATATATATATATATATATATATATATATATATATACATACATACACAATACGTATACACATATATATTGCTGAAAGCTATTTAATGTATGTATGTTTGTATGTTATATAATGTTGAAATTAATAGCACACTAACCCAAATATTCATTGTGCATATTAATTACCTCTTCACATCACCCTCTATCTTATATATTAAACTGTTAACTACTTCGCAGGAAAATCTTTTACATGCAGTCTCTCGACCCTCGTTTAAAGCAATCAGCAAATTACGTTCACTTGTATTATAGAGCTTCAAGGCTTTCCCTTCTAACATAACAAGACAATAAAAACGGCTTCTAACAGTCATTTGATTACATAAAATATGTAATGATAAAGGTTATATGTTGTCGATGGGGATTTTTATAAACGTGTTCACTTTACTTGTTTATATTACAATAATGGGGACACTAAATTAATATTATCACACGTCTTGAATTATATTTACATTTTGTAATTAATGAGTATATTTTTTATTAAAATTTGAATTTATGTTTTATAAACCGACTTATGTTTTTATTAATTAGTAATTATTATTTGTAGTTTGTATTGTTATTTTTGTTTTAAAAAAAATAATTAGGAACAAAAAGATGTTAAAAAATGCTCAAAAGTTTTATATTTACTTTATATGAAATAAGAAAGAGAATTAAATTCTAAATTATATTCTAGTTATAACTAAAGTAAAAGTAAATAAAATTTATAAAGTATTTCCATTATTTTTCACCAAAAATAGAAAATATTAATAATTGCATTATGTTTTCTTGTAATACCTTATTCAAAATATTTATATAATTATTTCTTTATTTAAAGATGATGTAAATAAAATTTAAATATATATATATATATACATACATGTATGTATGTGTGTGTAAATCAAAATTATCATTATTTACTAATTAAATTTGACAAGAAGCAGAAAATAAAATTTTACATTTATTCATATAAATAAATTATACCTCAACACTTTGAGGTACAGTAAGTGTTCATTAATTATTTATTGTTAACTTTATTTGTTTATATTGTTTCTTGTTCATTTTAATGTTTAATTGTTCTCTTTTTTTATAAAAAGTCTGCTTTGTTAAAAATATTTTTCATTTAATTATCATATAAGAATATCCAAATGTGATGCCTAGATTTGTGTTTTATTAAAAAGAAACTATACATATGTTTTCCCATACGTCGCCCTATACACTTGTTTCTTTTTAATAAAATACCAATCTAGGCGTTACATTTAGATGGCCCTATAGAAATTCTCATATTAGTGATAAATAATATTATAATGGCAATTTTATAATATTTATATAATAATAATTACTTCAAAAACTTTACATTATCATATATTTTCGGTTTATGTAATGCAACTAAAAGATATATTTTTTAGATATGGAAAAGAACAATTTTCTGAGATAAAATATATTTTCTTAAATTTAATTTTGTCTTCTTATTAATTCAAATTAATAAGAGAGTCACATTTGTTAATGTTTTTAATATGACATCTTTCAATTGATCATAAAAAAAATTAAGGTGTGAATTTTATATTGTTTATAGATAATTCTTCTGCTCAAAATCAAAAATTGACTCGAACTTTTTAAAATCTAAATTGCTTAATTAACGACTGATAAAAGGATAAATTTACAAAATTTACATGCATCCAAATAAACTTATGCTTTTTCTCTCATTGTCTGACACGCACGAAAACACACACATACATACACACATCACACATACACATGTGTCTGTGTGTTTGTGTACGTATGTATGAATTAAGTAAATATTGATAATCATTTGCATGATTATAGTTATATTAATTTTTATTTTTCAATGAACAGATTTTTTATTTTGGTATTCTTTTTCGATGTCTATGTATTAATTTTTAAAAAATACACATGCAATGCTAATGCTAAAAACAGAAATAATCATATGTTGCATAAACTGTACAGTTCCATTAAATACTAAAGAGAACATCTGTTCTAATTTATAAATTGAATTATTAAAAATATGGAGTAAACACATAAAAAGAACATATACTTGTATAGTAAATTGGTAATAATGCTTTGTCTTTATCTATAATAGACTTTTAATAAAACCTTTTTTGAATTCAATTATGTTAAACTGAGTAGCTAATAAAATATATAAAACCTTTTTTATTTTTATACCTGCGACGAGTTAAGGTTTTATATTTTTAAGAAGAAAGGGTAAACCTCAACTAGTTATATTTATATAATAGAGTTTGTGGTAATATTTTAAAAATATCTGGTTATCATTTATCTGATAAACTGCTAATTTACATAATTGGAACGGTTACATGTTTAAGATCATAACAAATAAGTTAAATATTTCAATTATTTGAAATTAACTTGACAATTTATAAATGTCAATCATTTTTGATAAAAGATTTAATAAATATTCAATTATTTATAATAACACATTATTTTATTAAGTATATATATATATATATATATATATATATATATATATATATATATATATTAATTTAAAGACATTAAATGAGAGTTGTTTCATTAAATTATTTGCTTAGTATTTTTTTTATAAAAACGTATTTTCATCTGAATATTGTTGTATTTTTTAAGTAGTTTCTATTTATTAATAAATAGAAATAGTAGAATATATAAAATATTCTATTGACATGTTGATTTCGATATGGCTGGTAAAATAATGAAATTAACCACACGACATCTGAAATCTTCAATGGATACAGTATATTCTAACATATAATTTTAACTCAATCATACAGCATGTGTTTCGTGATACAACATATTTTTCCTATGTCGAAAACAAAATATCTAATAGTAATAGAAAAAAATATATAATACACAAT
Organism: Neoneuromus ignobilis; assembly: GCA_029203775.1. Classification (NCBI taxonomy): domain Eukaryota; kingdom Metazoa; phylum Arthropoda; class Insecta; order Megaloptera; family Corydalidae; genus Neoneuromus; species Neoneuromus ignobilis. The sequence continues at coordinate 31,514,741 of CP092089.1, forward strand.
GATTAAAAATCTTTTTATTCACATCAGGTATTTGATACGTTCTGATAAGTCTTAGAAGCGATACACCGTGCTAAAACGGAAATAGAAAAATACTAGATAAAAGAAAATAAAAGGGTTAGCTATTAAATTATGCCATATGTTTAGCATACTATACTCAAATCGAAACGTTATGTATAGGGCGAATGTTCCTTTTTTTGTTTATTTATTTATACAATGAAGGCTACGTGTGGTTTTTAATAACGTTTGCTTGCGTTGAAACTGACTGTCGAATTCACATATGTTTTTAATTTGTTTATTGTGGAAAAAAGGATTTTTTGCTTTTACGAAGACAGTTTGTGAATATCTTTTCTTGCTTATTTTTTATATTTTTTTCAATGAAATTTCTTTTATGTTCTTAATCGATAAAAATGCGATTTTAAATAACTGTAATAAAAAATCTTGCAAAATATATTAAAAATAAATTATTAAAATTTTAAAATAAAATTATATATATATATATATATATATATATATATATATATACTATAAAATTGATTATTAATTTGAAATAAATTACAGTAATTAATAAATAGACATTTAAAATAAATATATAATATTTCAATTGACTTGCATGGAACTTAGATTACAAAGATAAATAAAATAATAATAATTAATAAATTTTCACTTTCAACTAAACCTCTATAATTACAGGAATGAATAATATTTCTATATTATGTTTTCGCTCTAGATTATTAGATACATTTTTTATTCATACTTCGATAATTAGAAATCATAGCAATTACAATTGTAGTTTCATGACATAAATTATTTGTATAAATTAATGTCATAATAAATATTTACTATACTAACGTATTATTGCATTGAAATGAACACGTACTTTAATTTAATTATTAAATATTGAATCTTTATTAAAATATTGCAAATAAAATAAATATTTAATGCAATCTCGTGTATTATTTATTTTTCATAAAAAAATCATTACTTTATTGCTATAAGATTTTATATCGTAATTGATAATTATTGACTATTCAATTTTTCACTCAAGTTGTGCATTTAAAATGTAAATACATAAAATGTATATTTTATGTATTTATATTTTTCACTCTTCGAATATAACGCCATCGTAAATGAAATGTGTATAGCGGAGAAGGGTAGATAATATGTAATTATTTAACACTTCGATAGTTTTACTGTGTCGATTTAGTGATTATTTTGCATTTTTTTCATTTTATATAATCATATCAATAAATTGAATTATATATATAGAAAAAATTATTAACTGTTGTTTAATATATTTTTTTAAATAATTAAATAATATTTTCAATTTTTAAATAATTAAAAACGTGAGAAAATAAATCATTTACAAACAGTTATGACAATTCATATAAATTATAGAGATTACAAATAAAATGAATATAATTAATATTTAATATTATTTATGTTGCAAAAAATATTGCTTTCACAAAAAAACATATAATATTTATATTTTTTTTATTTAATAATTATTTGTTATATTTCTTATTTGTTGAAATATTATATCATATAAAATATAATGTGTCATCAAATAACAAATTATTTATTTTTAAAAAATGAAGAAATAATTAATAATTACAAAGATATTATAATATTATTTAATAATCATTTTTTTCTACATCTAGACTTGTTATTAGTCATTTCATACAAGGATTATATTATAAAATCTCTTTTATAAAATTTTATAGAGTTGAATACTGATTTTAAAATGTGTTATTGGTCATAATGACAAGTCAGTTTTTAAATAATGGAATAAATAACAGTAGATTTATATGCTGGACAGATTGTGAACATTATTTATTTTCAATTTTTCGTTACATAAAATAATTTTCATTTTGTCGTAGAATTTTTTTTGAAAGTTTTTTTTATAAACTTAACTTTTTTATTTAATAATTTGTCCATTTTTTCTATTTAATCATAAAACATGAAATTATCTAAAAATTCTACTAAACATTTACTTTAAAAAATTATGTGTATTAAAAAATTAAATTTTATTTACAGACATATATGTATTCATACAAATACATATATATATATATATATATATATATATATATATATATATATATATATATATATATATACATACATAAATATAATTTTCTTCCACAGTAAGATTTTCATATTGTGGCATTTTCCAATTGACGACAAGCATGATTGTATAGGAACTTTTCCATACATTCGTTTGACTGTATTTTTCGTTATATGTCGTTAGCTATAATAATGCTTCTGGAGTGAACCACCCTTATATCTTTGCTCGAATTGAAGTGCATACTTTAAATACTTATATAAAATAAAATGATGTAGAAATATATTTTTTAGTTTGTATAAACATTTTTTTTGAAATAATTCTTTGTTTTAGATACTTTTTTTATAAAAATTAAACCAGATTTTTTTATTCTGAAAAATATATATTAAAAAAATAATAAAAATCGTTTGAGTTTAAATAATAAAATTTTAGTAATTTTTATAATATAATGATTATATTATAAAATTATTAAATACGCTATTTAAAATTTACTTTCGATTATTGTAAATTATAAAATACCTATAAATTTTTTTTAAACTTCAGATATTCTATTCTTCTGATATATATGCTTTAGTGCATTTTTGTTTAATTATTTATATGAAAATGACACTAATTATGAGCATTTGTGATCGGATGTTTATAATAACTTAAATTGGAAATGTATGAAAAATTAGATAAGTCTTGATAATTTATGTTTCAAAAATATAATAGTAATATTAAATCTAATTATAATAATGTCTTTATATATATATATATATATATATATATATATATATATATATATAATATGAGATTAAGTTTCAAAAAATAGGCTAATGATTAAAGTGTATAAGAATAAGAAAAATATTTCATTATTGGCACAATGGGGGATTGTCTTTTAAAATAAAACATGAAATTTCATTTTTATTCAAAATTCATCTTATAGAAGCAATATTTACTGAATATTGTAATAGATTTTATTTTATATTCGTAGGAAGTTATATATATATATATATATATATATATATATATATATGTGTGTGTGTGTGTGTGTGCGCGTGTGTGTGTGTATGGTATTTTATATACGATGTGAAATTATAGTTTAGACCGAGAATTCCAGTTGTACGTTTAATAGAAATTTCAAGCGGACTACTTTTTCACACAATAAAGAAAATTTATTAAATAAAAATACACATAAAGACAAACATATGGATTTTATGTATATTGCATATTTCTTTACATATTATGTATATATATATATATATATATATATATATATATATATATATATATATATATATATATATATGAGTACTGATTAAACAGAGATATAAATAATAATTACAAATTTTGATTATGGTTATTTTATTAATAAAGATAAACATAATTTTTACATTTATCAACAATAATTGAATATTTATTTTTATTTTGTACATATCCTTTATTATTCTACTTTTTACAATTTTTTATCAGTTTTTATTTAAATTTTATAGAAATGACAATTTGAGTAATATATATATATATATATTATAATATATATTATAATTCAAATTGTACATAATTTATAAAAATACAATAATAATAAATTAAATACATTTTCAAATCCTTTAAGATTTATTTTTCATCTATGACATATTGTTTATTTTTTAATATATTTTTTTAATATTTAAAGCGACATAAAATTTCTATTGAATTGTTGAAATAGATTTATCTTAAAAAACGTCTGAATTTTGGTTCTAAAATGTTTTGTGTAGAATTGTTTTTTAATATTACTGTGAAATCCTCTTTTTGGTTTTATGAATTTGCATATATATATATATGTATATACATTCACACACACACACATATCTATGTAATTAAATGTGTATGAACGCGTGTACGTTTGGATATATATGTGTGTGTGTGTGAATAATATTCATTTTCATAAGTCAAATCCAGGAATCAGTTTTTTAAAATATTATAAATTAGTTAAATACAATTCAACTACATATAATAATTTTCTAGAAAATGTTACTCATATAAGAAATTATTATGTTAATTGTGTCACATAAAATTATTTATGTATTTTTCTTAACAACTCAATAAATAGTTTTACCAAGAAATGACTCAAAATACCATATTATCCAAATGTAAATATCAATAAATATAAATTTTATGTCAAGTATTATAAACAACCTTTACTAGTTTCAATAGCACGATGAGCAGGCTATTAACATCGAGCAAAATATTATAAGTGCAAAGAGTTATTTTTTACAACGAGTATAAATAGATTCTGTTATGATATAATATTTAAACATATACTTTTATCAAGAATATGTCTGTTATTCCAATCATAAGAAAATTGCTTTTAAACAAAATTTATATAACGAAATAAATATATTTTTTCAGCATATGATGTCTGTATTAAAAAAATACTTAAAATGGGAATAAAATTATCGTTTTTATTATTTAATATAAAACGTCTTGTAGCATAGGAAGAATATGTAATATTTCCAAGAATAATTTCATAAATATTATACATATATATATATATATATATATATATATATATATATATATATATATATGTAATCTTTCTTGAAAATACATATTTTGTGCAGGTATTATTCGTACACATATGTACGTTTGTGAATATTATCTTTTTGCAAGTAGATGCATGTACAAAAAGAATATATGGTATAACACAGTAATATGGTTTTATTAAAATCACATCAAATACATACAGTGGAGTATCAACTAATCCTCTTGCATCTATCCTGTAGATGAAGGAAATATTGTAATAAATACGTTTTTCCCATATATACGTATGAAGATTTAATTTTAAAAGATGAATAGGTTTTCACAGAAAATATATAAGATTTGTATGTATCATTCATACGCATATTATATATATATATATATATATATATATATATATATATATATATATATATATATATATATATATATATAGTATATAAATTATAGAAAATGAAATTCGCTAATCAGAATACTAAGATTTTTAAAATGTATTTTATAAAAATGTGAAAATAGCTTGCTGAGATTATTAGTGTATATATATATATATATATATTTAAAGATTATTTTTTTATGATTCATATATTTTAAAAAATAATTTTCCTTCAATATTAAAATATGATATATGAATTAGTTGGTTATGTCGATAAATAGCAGATTATAAAATGTTTATATTTCAACTTCTTTAATATAATTAAAAATTATATACAGAATAGAAATTTAATAGATCAAAAAGGTTATAAAATAATTATCGTAATATATATTTCATTTTTTATGTTAAAAATCTTTTGAAAAATTTTATACAAATTAATATTCATCCATTTGTACATATAAAAGTATAAAGTCATCCAAATGTGACTCCTAGATTTGTGTTTTATTAAAAATAAATAAAAGAAATTAAACACGATTCCCTATACACCACTCTATACACATGTTTCTTTTTATTAAAACACAAATCTAGGCGTCACATTTAGATGACCGTATGTATTAAATTTTATTTAAGTGTGACGATTTATAAAAGAGCGACATTTTCTTATTAATAAATATTATTGAATACTTTTTTTAATTGAAAGTAAATAATTTGTAAATATTATATTAGATTTCTATTATTTTTTAAAATTTTAATTTCGTTATTTTATAAATAAATATCCTATTTTTGTTTTACAAATGAAATGAACTATAAAATTCTTATTTTATATATTTCCTGCTAAAGTATAATTATAGAATTTTATTAAAAATGTATAATTTAAAAATAATTATTTTCTCACTGTCTTTTTTCTCTCTTTCTGTGTGTGTGTTTGTGTCTATATATATATATATATATATATATATATATATATATATATGTACCTATATGTATATATATGTATATATATATATATATATATATATATATATATATATATATATATATATATATATATATATATATATATATATATATATATATATATATATGTGTGTATATATGTTGTAGACAAGTACAAGAATTTAATATAAAATGAATACCCTAAACAATACAAGAATCACAACTGGTTTTAAAATGATACACAACGATAATCTATAAAATATTCATATAACATAATAGGCGAAGACGTGTCACTCATTTACGAAGCGTTTAATCCAAGTGTTTTGTCGTTCATTCGGGACGTTCTCTCTTCTCACTGTTTTTTACAGAAGCTATTTAAACGTATCTTATCGTATGTTCCTGAGAACTGAGGTATAGGAGTACATACAGTATCGCAATTCACAAGTTATGTAATTCACAATAAAATTTCATAGAATGAATTTACGAATAATTAATAAAAAATTAAATATTCAGTTTTTCATATTTTTTTTTAATTTATATACATTATTTTATTAATTCTTTTTATATTTGTTAATTGCTAAAAAATTATTCCAAAAGTATTTTAAAACGATATGTACAGAAATAAAAAAAATCATTTTTAAAAAAATGCAAATACGTCAATTATTATTAATAATAGTCATATAATATAATATTTTTATTAGAATATATAAATATTATTGTCTTTATAAATATAAATAAATTATAAATGATTTCATTTATTTAGACATAGTAAGTATAAGATCATCCAAATATGACACCTAGATTTGTGTTATATTAAAAAGGAACATGTGTATAGGGTAGTGTATAGGAAAACATGTATGTAGAGAAACATGTGTATATTTTTTTTTTGACCCTATATATAAGATAAAAGTTGTTTTTCTGTCTTAAAAACTTTTCGATGAAAAAAATCAATAGGCAATACAAAAAGCAACTTTTAAATATTTGTATTCAATTTAATATTTTACATAGTTGATATAAAAATTATTCGCTAAATTGGAAATAGAATATTGATAATGAAGAAATATATAACATTGATTAAAAATTAACCATGTTCAATTTTCTTATTTAAAATTTTTCAAATATATGTATGAATTTATAGAATGACATATATATATATATATATATATATATATATATATATATATATATAAATTAAAAAAAAATATGCACGAAGGAATTAAGTGCTGTGAAATTATTATTTAATACTTGAATTTTTTTTAAATGATCGTCAATATATTTTAATTTAAATAATTTTTTGAAATTAAGATTTTACTAATTGAAAATTACAGCTAATATAAGTCCGAAATATTTACATCATAACTGCCTGAAAATATAATTTATTACTATTTGTTTTGGAACTGTGTAGAATTCATTTTAACACAAATTAATTTTTACCCTCAACACCACAATAAGTTATAAAATGTTCAATAATTATTGAACACTTTATAACCAATTGTGGTGTTGGGGGTGAAAATTCACTTGTGGGAAACACAATTTATATTAAATGTATTACATAAAAAAGAATTTAAAAAATAGTATGGAAAAATGTTAATTACTATAAGTAATTAAAATTATCTTAGTGGTATTTTTAGTCATAATTTATGAAATAATTGCAATTAAATAATTCTCATGTAATTTGAGTATTATATATATATATATATATATATATATATATATATATATATATATATATATATTTATATATATATATATAAGTAAGTGATAATAAATTATTTCAATTATGTATGTAATGGAAGAATTAATTAATGTCAAAATTAATTAACCTATTTCTGAGTTGCTCGTCGCTCAGTTTGTGTACTGTATTATCAACTATACTATGATCGCGCCAGTGTTAGTAATATCGTACACATTTACCGCCCGACGTCCCACGATTTGTCCTTCTCCTCCTGCCCCGGGATCGCGTCACACCCCCGAGCAATTTAGAGCATCATCGTCTAAAACCCACTGTTGAGTGTACCCTCGAGACGTCGTGGTGTAGGGTAGGTCGTCGAAACTCAATGAACGTGCGTTCGTTGCCCGCGCATCGCACTATAGACACAAATGAGCGACGCGCGGAGAGTAAAAGACGAGGATGAACAAAAAATCTTTTTTTTATGGTAGATGAAGATAAAGAGGATGAAGAAAAAGAAGATCGCGCCAGCAACGGGGCAATGAACGTGTGTGTGCAGGATAGGGAGGGAAGTCGACGGTGGTGATGATGTAAACACAAAAGTACGGTTACACCAGAGATGGTCGTAATACGGTAACCGTTTTGGTTTACACCCGTGTATGCATTGATGTGGGGACAGCACAAGAAGTCTATGTGTGTGTGTCGAGTAGCTTTTGGCGGGAAAGAAATGTGTCATTAGTGCTTTTGCTCGTTGTTTTCTCGACGAGCTTCTTCTTACTTCGTTATACGAACAGCTGACTAGGATTGCGTTTGTTACGACGTCGTTATAGCTATATTCAAACGAACTTAACAAGCGTGTGTTTATATCTATGTGTGTTTTTCTTTCGTCTGTTTATATATATATATATATATATATATATATATATATATATATATATATTGTTTATATTTACTTGTTTCTTTTATGTTCATATTTTTATGTCGTTTATTTGAGATAATATTAAAAATAGTTAACATATTCAAAAAATTTCAATCGTAATTCTTTTTCAAACTTTTATCTTTTTTCGTATTATTATTTTGCACAAACATATTTCTCTACATTTGTTTATATTTTACGAAAGTATTTTAAAAATATCGATTTATTTTTTTAATATAAATGATTACAGTAATTACTTATAATTACATAGTAATTATTGACCATTACAAACAGTAATTATTACACATGCAATCAGCCTTTAAATAATATAATATTTTTTTTAATTGAAAGTGATTGATTTTTTTAGTAAATCTTTTAGTTATTAATAATAAGAAGCTATAATTAAAACAAGTTATCATAACCAAATACTTTGAATTGTTTTTAAAAAATATTAAATTATGTTCTTTTTTTAAAAAAATGAGTTTTTAATACTTCTATTAAAATGATACAATAAAGTATTCAAATTTTATTTAATAATATGAGATTTTTGAAATGTAATAACACGAAAATGATAAATTAAGAATATTCGTATATATTTTTCAATAAATTTCAAGTTAGGCCAAAGTCACTTTTGGAATTTTGATTAATTGGATCCTTTTTTAGTTATTAATACATAGATATGTATATAATCTGAACGAAATGGTCAATTATTTAATAAATTTCTTTTTTTATATTTAATTTTATATTTATTTTAGCATTCAATATCATTTATAAATATTTAAATAGAGATTTATAAATGTTAAATGCATTTTAAAAAATCTTTATATGAATATTTTAGTTTACAAACAAAACATTTTTCTTAAAGTTATTTATTGATGTACAAGGTTAAAAAAATATTAAAAATTAGATAGTTATTGTGTATCACAGATTAGTATCTATTATAAATATTAATTCTAGTAAAGTACACACATTTAATATATCTAATTTAGCTTATACACACACACACACACACACACATATATATATATATATATATATATATATATATATGTATACATATATAATATATAATGCCATTCATTGTATTATCAATAAAAATGTTTGATAATACAATAAATTGTATTATCAAATATTTTTTCAAAAAAATATTAAAAACTAAATTAAAATCTTTGTACATTTTGTTCATTTATTATAATTATTTTTCATTTAATTTTTAATGTTAAGCAATACAGAAATAATATAATTGAAGTATCTTATAAAATGATTCCATTTCAAATCATATAGACAAGTATGTTATGATTTACATTTTAAATTAATTTTTTTTTATATATTTTCTAATATTTTTTTGTTCACTATGCATGTATATATATATGTGTGTGTGTGTGTGTATGTATATATTTTATAATCATAATACAAAGAAAACAATCGAACATCCACCCACCAATAGAATTTCGTTTCATATATCTGAAGAAGTCGTTACGTTCAATTCGCTCCCTTATTTTCGATGGATGAACAACCCCACCGGTTTTCAGGATGCCATCACGTCACATGTACACGAAAATCGTACATGCGTGAAGCTAGAACTGCCACCCATTTGGTATAGCACCCACTGACGCACCCGTCTACATACGAACATTTTCCTTATATGTTGAATTATACTCGTATGCTTGGATATGTACACGTGGATAACATGTGTGAGTGTATGTATATATATATATACATATATATATATATATATATATATATATATATATATATATGTATATATATATATATATATATATATATATATATATATATGTTTATGTTTGTGCATGTTATGTTAGAGGTATATTTTACTATATGTGAAACGGAACATATGTTAAATATATATAAGAAGACAATACATATATAATAATAATATAAAATTGATACTTCGTATAACTTCATTGTTTTTCAAGAATCTAATTTTCCTATCGTGTTAAAAATTCATTTTCATATCGTTATATACTGCTGATAACTGTACTTTTCTAAAATAACTATGTTACTTGTGTATATGTAAAGTCTATGTATATATATATGTATATATATATATATATATATATATATATATATATATGTATAACATTTGATATAAAATATAAATATTTGTTCATTTTTTTAATCGAAATATGTTTACAACAGAAAAAAAACTAATTACATATTTTAAAATATCAAATTATAACTTTATTATTTTTAGAAATTAATTTTTATTGAAAAATTAAGCTACAATTAAAAATTATGAAATCATAATATTATTACGTTTTTATTTTATAAGAGTGGTTAATTATGTAAATAACTTTAGGGGAAGATATTTTAATTTCTATATTTTTTTTATTGTTATTTTTGTCGATATCTATTGATAATGATGGAATTATATTATGTAGAAAATTGTTATTACTTTTTCAGAAATTTTTGAAATGCAATTAAAAAGTGTTTTAATTTAATTAGAAAAATTGATTTAAATAATATCCGATTTACTGAAAATATTTAATGCTTAAAATATAAAAGTTCAGTACATTAGTCATCGTATTGAATATACTGTTTAATATAAAATTTAGATTATTAGGACTTGAAATGTATAGATTATTCTATCAAATGATGTGTTGAGAATTTTTTTTCATAAAATTGAATTTCACTTTATATATATATATATAAAATTAAAACGTACAATTGTCTTAAAAAAGTTTCTGAATGTACACAGTATTCTTTAAGAAACTACGTTAAAGTAAAAATCAAATTTATTTTTTTTGTCAAAGCATTATAGAAACGATGACAGTCAATTCGGAAACAAATTTTGTAGTTACTATTACACATGCATGGTTTTTATATAGCGGAGCGCGACAATTTCTCTTCCTTTATAGAGCTAAAACACACGACGTTGCCCTCCACCCCCCATTCACATACATACAAGTGTGTACGTATCCGTAGATTATATTCCCTTATATGAGATACATACAATTTTCTATTGACTAGTTACAGTGAGACAGATGTGTAGTAAGCACGTCGAGCTTAACAATCGTTTCACTAGTTTATTTGTTACACTGTATTAAAAAAGAAAAAGAAAATATGTATAGCTTTGATATTGGTTTATTTTTGAGTCGATCGTCACCCTAAACGTTGCGTGTTCAATATTATGTGTTTTTCCACATCGTCATTTTCACAAAAAATAGATGGAAAGTTATTTGTTTTTCCATTCGGATGTTATTGTTATGTCGTCGAGATGTTTTGATTTCGTTTCTGATTGTTTTAGTTCAATTTACTTTCATTGGGGACGTTTTTCCTAATATTATATACAGATATACTTTACATACACTTGTATACAAAAAGTATATTAATCTCAATATTTTAAATAAACTGAAATAAGGAATGTATCTAGTGAACTGAATGATTTTAGACATGATATTGATTGATTGATATTACAGTTTTTAGAGTAAATAATAATAAGAAAACGTAGTAAATTGATTTCAATATAAATGTAAGCAATTATATATAAAAATAAATTTTTGTTTCTTTTGTGACTTTAAAATTATAATCTAAAAAATATTTTTCTTCCTAAATGTATTTATATGATTTTCACCATTTTAGTACACATTGTCTAGAAATAAATTTCAATATTACAAAATCTATATAATAGATGTAATAATTTATTTATTAATAAAATGTTTAAAAATATTATTTTAATTTTTACAATTGATTTCATTATATAATAGTATATATATACATATTTAATAAAATAGATAATTTTTAATAAATTCAAGTTCGTTTAAGTATTATTACGATAAATGTTCTTATATTGGGGTGTAGATGTTGTGAAATTCTATAATGCTATGATATATGAGCGTAGTGTAACACAGTAATCAAATTTCAAATATTTAAACTCTAATTGGAATTATCATAAAAAATATGGTAATATACATCTTTAATATATATATATATATATATATATATATATATATATATATAATGGGTCTTTCAAATTTGACCCCTAGATCTGTGTTTTATTAAAAAGAAACTATACACATGTTTCCTTATACATCACCCTATACACATGTTTCTTTTTAATAAAACACAGATCTAGGTGTGACATTTGGATGTCCTTATATCTTAAAGATATTTCCATATAACCCATGTTTGTTCTATAAGGACCGTCGTTTAACGCGAATTCATTTAACGCGAAATTTCCTGCTTTATATCTGGATCTATTAAACCTAAATTTAATATTTAAGAAATGAAAATTAAATTGTATTAAGTATTAATAAATGGAAAGTCATTTTTTCAGACATTTTTAACCCTTTCGTTATGAAAGGTGATTATATTTACCAGTTAACATTTCGCATTAACAACTTTTTTTTGATTATTCCGACAAGTATTTGTTTATAGTTCGTTGTATATTTATTTTAAATAATTGGAATAAAAAAATAATAATTTACATCATACGACAACGTAGCAGATGCTATACTCTATGATGAAGTGTAGATTTGCGGTTTAATTCTTCTGTATAGCGGCGATATACTAACTGACAACTCCGTCGTAACAAAAAGGTTAATAAAAAACTGATACAAACATGTAATAACATATATATATATATATATATATATATATATATATATATATAAATAATTATTATTTAAATAAACAATATATTTACCATACTTATCAAACGACCCTCGTATATATATATATATATATATATATATATATATATATATATAAGTATGTTTGATAAGTATGGTAAATTTATTTATTGTTTAATTTAAATAATTAATTAATTTAATTAAAATTTTTAATTTAGTTTTTCTTACTTTTTTATCATATTTATCAAACGACCCTCGTCTATATATATATATATATTAATTTAAATTTTTTTATTAAATTTTAAATATAAAATTGTCTTAATTTTTCAAGATGCACTATTAGCATCACATTTTTTTAAATATTTTCCATGATTAATCTGTTTAGATTTTTTAATTTTATTATTCATATATTATAAAATTAATTTTATGCGTTTTTCATTAATCTAACGATCAGAGTAAAAGTATAAAAACATACATATGTGTGTGTGTGTGTATATATATATATATATAGATGTTTTTTAAGCGTGATGGAACTTTAAATTGAATTCCTATCAAATTTCTATCTAAACTAAAAAACATTATTTATCATACCTTTATAAATATGTAGATAACACACACATGTATATGTATAAAGGTTGTTTTTTTTTAGTTTGGATAGAACTTTTAATATGGGTTTAATTTAAAGTTCTATCACACATAAAAAATAACCTATATATATATATATATATATATATATATATATATATATATATATATATAATATAATATAATATATTTTTGCTTCTATAATTTATTTGATTGAAATAAATATAATTTTTAAGATACTGATATTAAAAAAAAACACTTTATTTAAATTTATTCAGTAATTTGAAATTAATATTTTTATATAAATATTTTTCACAAATATTTTTTTATCCCTAACACCACAATGATTGCGAAGTGTTCATTAATCACTTATTGTTTAAAAAAATGTCGATTGATGCGCATTTCGATGGCAATGCCATCATCTTCAGAGCCTTTCTGTTAAAATTTTAACAGAAAGGTTCTGACGGATATATATATATATATATATATATATATATATATATATATATATATAATATTTTATCAGCTAACAAAATGTAATTACTGAAGTAACTGATTATTTACATAAGTTGTCAGTGTTACCGCATTACATATTTACTAACAACGTTAACATGAAGGTATAGCCAATTTTATAGCCCGTATGCAGTCGTGTTACTGTACACCGCAAACTCCAAACGAGCATTCCATCTCGTTTATAATCAACAAATACCGTGTCGCGCATCATCTCTTTTCGTATCCAAATACGTGGCGTCCAGAATCCTGACTTTTATATCTATTCTGATATCAAACGGATCATCTGCTACTCAAACAGACAGGCACTCTACAAACAATATCCATATCGTTCTAGCGTATACTCTTCGTCGTATTCATGTTTCTTTCTCTTCACTGTTGTACGAACTCCGTCGCGATACTTTGTAACATAAAAGTGTGTACGGTTAGATGTAGAGCTGCCTCAGCATTGTGCACATACATTATACAGATATGATGATGAAAAATGTAATCCCGAAGATCATTGTAGTTACCAGGCATAATAGAATGTGGAGAGGTGCTCTGTGTTGATGTGCGAAAAAAATCCGTATACAGAGTGTCCTTTTGCTAAATACTCAATATATATATATATATATATATATATATATATATATATATATATATATATATATATATATATAGTTTCCATTTCAGCAAAATTTTAGTTTTAATATAAATGAAAATCCTTAATTAAATTAAATTTATTTTTTCTTTTGAATCTCTCTTAATAATTATTTATTTTTATTACATAGTTACTAAAATGAAATACAAGCTAAGTAAATTTTAACTAGTAAATTGGTTTTATTTATTTTGTAAATTCATTTTTTAATTTTTTGTAATCATTACCACACAAAGTATATTGGTTTTGATACTACAATACAATTAACTTATAAATGTCATAACGAATACAATATATTTGTAAAGTTTTTTTATTAAAAATTATATGTTTAGAAATTTATTTTCATATTTTTGAACTATAAGGTTTTAATATTTGTGTTCTTAGTATTAAATTTCTTATTTTAATATACTTGTTGAGTTTTTCATAGAAACTAATTGAATAATTATTTTTTCATATTCTCCTACATACTGTTTTTTATCATCAGTATTTTAAAATTGATTTTAAATTTATTCAAATTTAAATATATATAAATTATAGTCATGATAATACAATACATTATCTTGTATTCATGTAAGTACCATAAAAATATGTTAGATTAACTTATAA